>CAWVPG010000253.1:0-106000 GCA_963931845.1 Maratus michaelseni | reverse complement strand
CTGGCGAACGCATTTGTCAAGCCCTGTTTAGGACCATGGTCCATTACTGGAATGCTTAATTAGTGAAATTTCCAGTAATGAACATCCCATGTCGACGTTACTAAGATGCTAACCCAGGTAGCACAGCAATATCGGCCAATATCGGAAACAGCGATTTTGCAATATCGGCCAATATCGGAAACAGCGATTTTGCAATATCGGTCAATACGGTAAACACCGGACCGGCCGATATTGCATGGCTAGCTTTTTTCCCAATATCGGCCTATATCGGGACCCAATATTGACCGATATCGGTGAACGCCGGACCGGCCGATATCAGTGAACCCCGGACGGGCCGATATCGGTGAACACCGGACCGACCGATATCGGTGAACGCTGGACGGGCCGATATCGGTGAACGTCGGACCGACCGATATTGGCCAAAACTGGATTCAGCACTATAAAATGGCAAATCTTTTTTTTTCTCATCTAGGGAGATATTGATTACCTGTCTTAGCAAAATATTAGAAATCAATAACTCTTTTCATTATGAAAAAAAAGATTTACCATTTTATATTGCTGAGTCCAGCTTTGAATTAGCTAATCCATGTATATATAAGCATCTGATATGCCACATGGATTAACTGTTTTGTTAAAGGCCTCAGTTTTTATTATTATATCCATTAGATATCATTGTAACATTAAAGATTATGAATGAAAGAATACTAAAAAAGCATTTTATTAAATTTAATATTAATAAAATAATTTATTCAAAATTTTATAATAGCTACATTTTGATGTTTTTCTTCTTTTTTTCAGTTTCAGTGTTCTATGTGAAAACATTAAAATGTAAAAAGGATAATTAAATGTTATTTTCTCGTTAAAAATAAAAAAAATCATATATCCATAGTAATAATTTGAATTTGTGGAAGTGGTAAGATTGAAAATTGTAACATACAGCATTTTTTTTTTTTTTTGCCATATTACCATTTTTTCACATAATCAATAGAAATATTTAACCATTATTAAAAATTTAAGAAAAATAACATGTAGCTGTAGGGATTTATTCTTTTCTGCTCTTACCATAAATATAGATCTTCAGATTTATTTAATTGTATTTATATAAACTTTGAAAAAAAAATTAATCTTCTGGCAAAATTAAGTTGAAAACAATTCGTTAAAATACTTATGCAAAAATCCACCTGTTGTATAACTTTTAAAATTGAATTACTTTATATTAAAAATTATCAAAAATCAATACAAAAATTTATTAGTTTCAAATTTTTTCTTTGAAAAAAAAAATTATATCTTATATTTAGGACTCTCTTCATTCTGAATCAGAGACTCATGTATACAACTAAGAGATAAACACTGGGCTGGAATTCTATATTATTCAGTGAATATCATTATATTTCTCATTAAATTTTAATTAAAATTACTTTTTAATGGCAATTTTAAATAGAAAGTGCAACTGAAATGACCATTTAAACAGTCAATAATATTTTACAAAGGCATTAAACAAAGTCAGGAAAGCTATTCTTTTCTCGAAATTATGTACAATTAATGTATTTGAAATAGAAATTTTAAAAGCGCTTAGCTTTCAAATATCACAATAATTTATGTATGTTTTACTAAAATTCCAATTTTAATTGGATTTTATTGTTTCACAAAGCCTTTAAAATTAATTTTTAATGATTTTAAAGATCTGTAAATTTATTTTATAAATAGTATTTTATTAAAATATCTCAAACATGGAACACTAGTTTTAAAAGTGCTAAAACAAAACTCAATTATTATAAATAAATAAAACTACCTAAAAATTGAGTCATTTGAGCCAGGTGGCAAAGCAAGACACTTTGCCCTTACCTTATATGGCAACTTTCACTCTGCAATTCTTTTCTGGAGAATGATTGGCGTTAGGCTTAAGGGGACTCTTCACTGACACGAAAACACCTGCTCGCTAATGTTAAACCTATGGGCAGGTTCTTTTCTAATTTCTAATTTCTCGTTTAAATTTGAATATTTTTAAACATTTTTTTTTTTTTTTGCATAAGATAGCTGAAGTCAATCTCAACTATCCAATGCAAAAAAAAGAAAAAATCACTTAAAAAAATTCAAAATTAAACAGGAAATTAGAAAAGAACCTGCCCATAGATTTAACAAGCTGCAGGTATTTTCGAATCATTGAACAATCCCCCTTAATGTCTTCTGATCCCTAAATGACCTGCTGTGGTGAATAAGATAAATAAAACATGGCAAAAAATTACAAACCATTGCAGGGTACAGCCGCTGCATTTATTTGAAATCACAACATATCAAATTAAACTTTTTTTTATTCACAAACTATTACTATTTATATTATCATATTACAAGCAAATTTACTCAAAGTCATCTATTTCTCGTTCCTATGTTCTCCTTCTTTTCCTTTGAAAACAGTTCTCATAGGCAGATCTGACAGGACTTTTTCAATGTGGTTGGAGTTAACAGTTGTTTTTGCTTTATCAAACTTCATTTTCACACTCACTAGAAAAGTAGAATGAGCAAAAATCAAAATTTGTCCAAGTGAATTTTCATCATGAAAATTAATAACTTATTACTACTTATACTATGCTTACTTATTCTCCTTTTTATTTACAAAATATGTAATGTAAATGCTAAATTTGAATTTAATAGTAAAAAATTATAGCTTGAAAATTATTTTTTTCACCTGAAATATTTAGCCAAACTTGTGTTAATATATTTTATCTTTTTGACTGTCTTCACTCTGAATAAGAGTCTGAATTTACTGATTCTAACATGAAACACATGATTGAAACATGAAATTGGTAGTTTTATAGAGATATGTAAGATACACACAAACATACAGTTTTTAAATCTAAGAATTATTTTAAACACTATTTAATGTTGAAATTGGTCAATTTATTTCAGTGATATAAGCTTTATAGGATCAAAAACTATTCACTGCAATTTAACCAATTTTGCAGGCACATACTTGACTAGACTGTAGAGTGCAAAGTCCAATAATTTTTTTAATTCGACTAATTTTGTAGAGTTTGTAGGATCTTTTATTCAAAATTTCATTAGCTGAATAAAGATTTAATTCATAGTTTGAAATAGCCGATTTCTTTACGTACTGTTGCCAGATTTTAAAAAGCCCAAATTATAAACTTACAAGTAATTTACAATAGAAAAATATGTTTGTATGAATATTAAAATAAAAGACAACTTTAAAATAATTAAGCTAATACTTATGAAAAACAATAAAAAGCCCTGTTCATAAAAAAGTGCCAATTTTGTTCAGCTGAAGTGCCCCTTTTTTTGAGGAGTACCCTGCTCTTTTTTATTCAGGGGGAATTCAGCTCTTTCTCCAATGGAAGCTGAGTTCGTGTCAGCGAGTGAAGCAGCAAAAAAAATAAAGTTTATTTCGGATACCATACATGAAGTTGCTAAATTTTTTCCTAGGTCTTCCAGCCAAACTCGATACAGAAACCTATCATGCTCTGCGACAACACTGCAGCTATCTCGTTCACAAAGACCAGTACTGCCAACGTCTGTACTCGCCACATTGATCTCAAATATAAATTTGTTAGAGATCTTTTTCAGAAAGGTGTCTTCGATATCAAGCACGTATCCACCAAAGAAAATTTAGCAGATTTGCTAACAAAAGCACTGAGTAAAGATCAATTCATAAAATTTCGACAAGCCATAATGCACTAAGCATGTATTTCCAGTGTCCTGACAATAATAATAAAAAAAAAGTCTTCAACCTTTCAGGACTCTCTTCCTGATTGCTCTGGAACTATGCCATATGTCGTAGTCCTACTTCATCATTTTTTTAAGTCAAAAAACTTTTTGAACTTTTTTTTATTTTTTCCAAAGACTTTAAGCTAATATGATTTTTACTCAAAGCCCAAACAAGTAAAGTTTATGGACTGTGAGCTATTCCAGCCATATCTGCATTTTTTTTCATGTTCCATTAAAATTTCATTATGGTGAAATCATATCTATTACCGGCCCAGGACAGCCAAATGTTTGAAAAAAAAAAAAAAAAAAGGCATACTTTTTAATTTTCCGTTCTTCTAATTTTACCAATTTTTATTATATGTCTACAATTAAATATATTTACATTACATCTAGTAATAACTCATAAATGTTTAGTAATTTTGATCATGGGCATTGCCAACCAAGGGCGAAAGCCCCCTTTCCCCTTAAATTTGAAAAAGGGGCTTTTATAAGGAATTTTGGGGATTTTCCAATAAATTTTGGTGTTTTTTTTAGGGGGGAAGGGGCATACATAAATTCCCCATTATTTTCCACTTTTGGAGTTCCCCTACAAAAAAATCTCTAAACATTCCTTGAAAATCTCCAAAATCCTTTCAAAAAGCCCCTATCTTTCAAATTTAGGGGGCAGGCCGGGCCACTCTCGCCCTTGGTTGGCTATGCCCATGATCAAAATTACTAGACATTTATAAGTTATTACTAGATATAATTTATATTTATTTAATTCTTGACATATAATAAAAATGGTGATAATTAAAAAAAACTGAAAATTGAAATGTTTGCTGCTTTTACGAAATTTTGCTCGCCTCTACGGCGGTAATAGAAATGATTTCACCATAATGAAATTTTAATGGAACATTACTAACATCTTGATGTAGCTGTTGCATTCTATTAGAAATTGTATTGCTATGGTAGAATAGTTAATTTTTTTTTTTTTTTGCAAAAACCATGTTTTTTGCGATTTTCAGAACTCTGCACCCCCTCCCCCCTCCCTGCGGCTGTAAATGATATTAATTAATTGGTGTAATATTTTACAAATTTATTTCTTATTACAAATGGCAACTTTCCTGCACTATTGTGTTTCGATTATATAAATTTCGGTTCTTTCGACTCACCCTAGTGTACAGGCCTTCAAAGCTAATTTCTTTTTGATTATTTGCAAATAATACATTTTATCTTGCATGTTTTGGAAATTTGTACAGAAAACATATTTGAAAGCCTATAAATAAAAGAATTTTTAAATTTACCTTAAATAAATGTAGTGAATTTGTTTTCTTTGAAGATTATATGGTACTTTTGTATTATTAATTTTGAATGCACTAATTTTGAATTAATTTTGAAATGGGGAATATTTTTTCGCCTATCTTAGAAAAATGTATAATAACTGATTATTTTGTAGGACCACATAGAGTAAGCTACTTCATATAAATGCTTTATAATACAATGTTTCACTGTGTATATATGAATGTTCTTGTGAACAAAAGTGAAGCAATAAAATATTTAGCACGGTTGACCAGATCTATTCAAAAGGAATGGGAGAAGGTGTCCACTTCTTAGTAGGCGTGTAACATGTGTCATATTTGATGAATAGGTGAAAAAAAGTTATCTTAAAAGAGGGGGGTGAGAATTTCGGGCAGTTGTCTGGGATTCTGAAGAGGTGCAAGTTTGAGGCTGCTCGGGAATGAAAGAGTTAAAGAAATCGCTTACACAATATAACAATTCACAAAATTTTCAATACTTAATTAATTTAAAAGCAGCTAATTAAAAATAAAAGCATATTTCTAAAGGAGCTTTCAAGTTATTTACAATCAAATCTTGACACGTACTATCTAGTTAAACTTAATGAAATCAAAAATAAAAACTATGAATATCTAAAGGAATCGTCAGAAGAGTTTCATTAATTCATAGTAAATATGTGTTAATTCATCAAATATTGTCAGCATTATGCATAAAATAAACAATATTAAGCTCCTAATAACATATATAAGAAACAAAATGAAAATAACCACAAGAGATTAAATAACTAAAGAAAGAAAATATTAATGTAAATGATAGTAAGGATAATAGTCTATGCTCAATACCAGTTTAAAAATGCCTTAAATCAAACCATGATTTATAGATATTTGAAGAATGGATGAATGTATTGTACATCATATTTTTTTTAAATACAACTAAGCAGGAATAGTTATCAAATATGAAATTCATGCAGATAGAAAAATTAACCAAGAATAACCCAAAAAATAGAAGTAACACAATATCCTAATGTAAAATATTAAAAAGTCTAAAATGGGAATTGCATTGTTACCATTATCTCATGCTTAGATATGAAATATCATACATTGTAATACGAGCAATTCTTGTTCGTGTCTGTGTGTATGCATATTTTATCTTAAAAACGTCTCTAATGATTTTGCTGAAAATTCCCGCAACCTTTTGGTGAAATTTGCGACAGCAACCTTTTGTGAACCCAACACAATCAGGGCACATTTCCAGCTATATAAAAATGAACAGGGCGCATTTACAACTATAAACAAGTTGAAAATTGTACGTTAAATGTTACAAATGAGATGCGTTCATTCTATAACTAGTTTTACAATGTTAAAAAAAAAAAAAAACTATATATTTGAAACAGAAGGTTGTTTTTTTAGTCATCTGCCCTGAACTTTTTACTGAATTAAGTTTGATAATTATTTTTAAAAATGAAAGCTGTTCATTTGCAGATGTGCCAGCACTATCTATTTTTTAAAACATTCATAGTTTTATATTTTAATTTTAAAAGTTTTATGAAATTTCTTTTAAAATGGTTGCAATTGGGTTATGATTTTATCTCAACATAAGATTAATTTGCCTTATTACATTCCACCAATCAGAAGTGGGATTCCATCAGTGTAAATGTTGTCATATTTAAAAGAAGAATATCAATGGTTTATCATAAAATTTAAGCATAGTAAAATGATTGTGTTCAATTATGCAGTAATCACAGAATACAGACTATTTGTTGAGAAATAATATTAAGTAATCCATGTAAGTAAAATAACAGTAAATAATCTATCATAAGAAGTAATATGAAAAACGAAATGTTTTCGATGAAGAAAATGACATCATTCTTAAAACTAAAGATGAATTTTTCTCCATGAATATAACGTATGTTACTAATATTGTGTCAGTATGACATCATATTAACTGACCCTTAAACCTGCATCTAAATAGAACTTCTGCTATTTATTTACTTCCTTGGTATGCACAAAATAAAATAACATTATTTCCATTTAATTATAATAAATATTTAATGAAAATTTTAAAATAATTGGTTAAATGATTATTACTGTAATATTTTCATGAAACTGATTTATTTTCCAAGTTTTTTATTCCACAAACTTTGAAATTAAAAGCTAAATCATCTGCTTATGAAAGTATCATTTTTAAAAGTTGCATTTTCAAACACAAAATTTCAATTTTTATACTGTCTAGATTTTTACTGAGATCAGGACTTCAATGGAATGTGGTGTTCACGTGCAAAGTTTTGAGTATGTGTAAATATCACGATTTAAATTTGCAGAGCCACTTCCTTTTTTCATTACATTATTTTTTCATAAGCTTAAATTGTAACATACTTATTTAATATTCTGTTGTGTCAAATTTCGATGGGTGCAACCAGTTGTACGTAATAGTTGTAGTAACGATACAAACATTTAATCAATAATAACAAACATTTAATTTTTTTAGGATTAGCAATTGTAATTTTTATTAAAAAAAAAAAAAAAAAAAAAAAAAAAAAAATTATTTATGCACTGAATAAGTCATTTTTAAAAACCTAATATTTATTGCTGCTTGTGTATAATAATGTATAAAGTAACAACTAGATTTTGTTTACTGACAAAGAACATAGTTTAAAATATCTTAACTAAAACAGAAATATTTCAAAAATAAATTTAAATATGCTTAAAATGGAATAGTGAAATATTATAATGAAATAGTTTTAAAATATACAATGTAATTGAAACAGTATAACAGCAGTGTAAAAAAAAATAGATTAAACTAAACATTTGAAAGCAAACTAATGGAATTTTTTTTTTTTTTTTTTTATATATAAAAGCAATTTAAAATATTCTTCTTGCATTGTAATACTTTACAATTTGGGCAATTTACAAATATATATATTTTTTTACGCAATGAAATTTTAAAATATGTTTTACGGTTTCCCCTAGGTGTTTTTGAGATGGCGCAGCATCCTGTCCATTTTCATAGTTGTTAATGTGCCCTGCATGTTTTTATATAGCTGGAAATGTGCCCTGATTATTTTGGGTTTTAAAAAATTTACTGTCATGAATTTCACCAGAAGGTTGCTATAAATTTATCTATCGGTTCCGAGAAAATATTGCAAAATTTGTCTATCGGTCGCAAGAAAATATTGGAAAAAATTTGTCACAAGAAAAAAGTCGCGAAATTTGTCAATCGGTAATGTGTAAAAAATCGTGAAATTAATCTACGATCGCATGGGAAAAAAAAAATTAAGTTTTGCCATTAAGATGCGTAAAAAATTGGGAAATTTGCCTACTTGTTGGAAGACTTCCATCTGCAAAAGTCACTTATCGGTCGCAAGAAAAAACTGCAAAATTCGGCAATCGGTAGCAGGAAAATATCCTGAAATTCGTCAGTCAGTTGCGGGAAAATTCACGAAACTATTCAGTCAGTCATGGCAGAAAAAAAATAGTGAAATTCGCCCATTGATCACATGAAAAATATTGTTAAATTTGTCAATCGATAGTGGCAAAAAATAGAGAAATTTGTATATCTGTCATGAAAGAACATTTATATTTCTTAGAATGCTGTGGTGAAAGTGGCATAAAGAGAAGAAAAATGACCAATTCGTGTTCCAGAAATTTTTCATTTTATTTATTTATTTATTTTTTTTTTTTTTTTTAGATAGTAAATATTAAGATTTTTTCAATAAATTTTTAAATAAATATAAAACTCTGTACATTAGTAAAATAAAAGGCAATTAAGCCATTTGTAATGTTGTTTTGAATTTCATTTGACATAAAATATTACTTTTGTTTGATAGGCACACTTAACTGATGATGCACTTTTGATATTAAAAAGGATTATAACGACATCTCTCTCTATTCTAAAAGAAGTAACTGTAATCTTTCTTGACTTATGTTAAATAAAGTATTACATATAAAAACATGAAATTGGTAGTTTTATAGAGATATGTAAGATACACACAAACATACAGTTTTTAAATCTAAGAATTATTTTAAACACTATTTAATGTTGAAATTGGTCAATTTATTTCAGTGATATAAGCTTTATAGGATCAAAAAGTATACACTGCAATTTAACCAATTTTGCAGGCCCATACTTGACTAGATTGTAGAGTGCAAAGTCCAATAATTTTTTTTAATTCGACTAATTTTGTAGAGTTTGTAGGATCTTTTATTCAAAATTTCATTAGCTGAAAAAAGATTTAATTTATAGTTTGAAATAGCCGATTGTTTTACGTACTGTTGCCAGATTTTAAAAAGCCCAAATAATAAACTTACAAATAATTTACAATAAAAAAATATGTTTGTGTGAATATTAAAATAGAAAAACAACTTTAAAATAATTAAGCTGATACTTATGAAAAACACTAAAAAGCACTTTTCATAAAAAAATGCCAATTTTGTTCAGCTGAAGAGCCCCCCTTTTTTTAGGAGTACCCTGCCCTTTTTTATTCTATGGGAAACACTATAGTTTCATTATAACAATTTGTCAATACCTTAAATATATGCATGCAGTAAGTTAATACAAGATTAGTGATAAATTGTGAGATATAAAAGAAACAACTTAAACTATTCTATTAAAGAAACATGGAAGAAGGGAGAACAGAAGTTACCTGCTGATGTTTCTTATTGCTTCAGAAAGACTTGGGGAAAGAAAATTTTCAACATTTTATACAGGAACTTTTTCAACTTACTATTAGAAAAATAAAATTAGAACAAATTAAAAACTAAAATGAAAATATCTTTAATAAACAGTAAAAGTAACATATGATATGTTCGCTATTTCAACTGAAGTGTGTAGCACTTATAGTTTTTTTACAGGGACAGTCAAAAGTATTCCATTACATTACAGTCAATGGGGAATAATCGTTTCAAGAGCATTTTGATGTCGCTACATCCTTTAAAACATAATGAAATTGATATATAATTATGAAGCGGATTAAAACATGCTTTTCGCAGAATATGGGATGCAAAGCATTTTTTATTCATTTACAGGGTCAAACAGAAGAATTATTTTACACATTGTTATTTACATGGGGAAAAATTGTCTGCAGAGTAATTTAGTGATATTTCATTATTTCAAACATAATGAAAATTATATGATTACTGAGGTACACTATAAATTGTTCTGTTGTGTGCATTGCATTTATTTACAGAGACACACAAAAGATATTGGTTACAGTACATGTGCAATATTTACTATGTGTGATAAGTGCGTTTTCACCTTTGGTTTGCATTTTTAATGTTTTTTTTTCAGAGTATGTGGTGTGTTTATAAACTCGGTTGACCATATACAGGGCTACAAAAGGAAATTTGTAAGTATTACAGACTAGGGGAGTGAATTGCTTAAGGGTAGTTTCTAATTGTGTTTACGCATTTTCCTGCTGAACTATATTTAGTAGACTAATAGAAGTTTGTGGAATATAAATAAATTCATATACAGGACTACGAAAAAAAAAAAGATACACTGTCGTTTACGTTTGGTAATTGCTGCAAGTGAGTTTTAAGTTGCCTTTTAGCTTAATAGGTGGTGTGTACAAAAGTCTTCAGATAATATACAGGGCTGTATAAAAGATTTTGAGTGCATTTCCATCGATTAGCGAAAATTGCTAAATGTTGATATTCTAACTGAACTAAATTTTATCATACTATATATCCACATCTATTGATCATATACAGGACTGCACAAAACAATTAGACTACTTTTTTGACACTGGAAGGTATAATTTCAAAAACTATTTTTCAATGTGTTATGTGTTTTCTGAACTGTTTACTTACATATTTTCTTTCACCTTGTTTAACGGTGAAGTTTCGTTACAGTTTTCTGGCTGTGTTGGAAAGTGTTTCATAATCTATGCTTGATGCATGATTTTTCGTTCTTGTTTTAGAAATAGCGGTGATAGCTTTCATAGAGAGGCTTTGCAATAAACACTTGTTGGTCTAACATTCTAAGTTTTTCATAGTTTTCTTTAAATCTCATGTAAATACATGTTAGGTTCAAGACACTCAGGGAAGACAATCCTACCTTAGCATAGAAACATCGCACTGATAATGAGCCAAAATAAACACAAACCCAACAACCTATCTTAGAAATTTACGGAAAGATGGTTACAAAGTTCATCATGGATACATTTTTAAAATCTTAATTGACACATTATGATGTATGTAGTAAGGGGAGAAGGATTTCTCTCAATGTAATATGCATCAGCTTTTGAGCTACATATAAAAATTTTGTTAACAAAAAATGTTAAATAAGTACCAGAATATAAGCTTGAAATCCCACTAGTTTTTAGACACAATTTTCATCCATCCCCCTTTTCTTTTAGGCCTTTTACTTTTTAAAAGTTATATTTTGCAGATTGTAATTTACAAACATTTAATCAATAATAACAAACATTTAATTTTTTTAGGATTAGCAATTGTAATTTTTATTATTAAAAAAAAAATTATTTATGCACTGAATAAGTCATTTTTAAAAAGCTAATATTTATTAATGCTTGTGTATAATAATGTATAAAGTAACAGCTAGATTTTGTTTACTAACAAAGAACATAGTTTAAAATATCTTAACTAAAACAGAAATATTTCAAAAATAATTTAAATTTGCTTAAATTGGAATAGTGAAATGTTATAATGAAATAGTTTTAAGATATACAATGTACTTGAAACAGTATAACAGCAATGTTAAAAAAAAAATAGATTAAACTAAACATTTGAAAGCAAATTAATGGATTTTTTTTTTTTTTTTTTTTTTTTTTAATATATATAAAAGGAATCTAAAATATTCTTCTTGCATTATAATACTTTGCAATTCGGGCAATTTACAAATATACATATTTTTTTAAGCAATGAATTTTTAAAATATGTTTTAAGGTTTCCCCTATTTGTTTTTGAGAGGGCGCAGCATCCTGTCCATTTTTTATAGTTGTTAATGTGCCCTGATTATTTAGGGTTTGAAAAAATTTACTGTCACAAATTTCATCAGAAGGTTGCTATAAATTTATCTACCGGTTCTGAGAAAATATTGCAAAATTTGTCTATCGGTCGCAAGAAAAGATTGGAAAAAATTTGTCACTCGGTCGCAAGAAAAAAGTCGCGAAATTTGTCAATCGGTAATGTGTAAAAAATTGTTAAATTCATCTACGATAGCATGGGGAAAAAAAAAAGTTTTGCCATTAAGATGTGTAAAAAATCGGGAAATTTGCCTACTTGTCGCAAGACTTCCATCTTCAAAAATCACTTATCGGTCGCAAGAAAAAACTGCAAAATTCGGCAATCGGTAGCGGGAAAATATCCCGAAATTAGTCAGTCAGTTGCGGGAAAATTCACGAAACTATTCGGTTAGTCATGGCAGAAAAAAAATGGCGAAATTCGCCCACTGATCACATGAAAAATATTGCTAAATTTGTCAATCTATTGCGGCAAAAAAGAGAGAAATTTGTATATCTGTCATGAAAGAACATTTATTTTTTTTAGAATGCTCTGGTGAAAGTGGCATAAAGAGAAGAAAAATGACCAATTCGTGTTTCAGAAATTTTTCATTTTATTTATTTATTTATTTTTTTAGATAGTAAATATTAAGATATTTTTCAATAGATTTTTAAATAAATATCAAAATCTGTACATTAGTAAAATAAAAGGCAATTAAGCCATTTGTAATGTTGTTTTGAATTTCATTTGACATAAAATATTACTTTTGTTTGATAGGCACACTTAACTGATGATGCACTTTTGATATTAAAAAGGATTATAACGACATCTCTCTCTATTCTAAAAGAAGTAACTGTAATCTTTCTCGACTTATGTTAAATAAAGTATTACATATAAAAACATGAAATTGGTAGTTTTATAGAGATATGTAAGATACACACAAACATACAGTTTTTAAATCTAAGAATTATTTTAAACACTATTTAATGTTGAAATTGGTCAATTTATTTCAGTGATATAAGCTTTATAGGATCAAAAACTATGCACTGCAATTTAACCAATTTTGCAGGCACATACTTGACTAGACTGTAGAGTGCAAAGTCCAATAATTTTTTTAATTCGACTAATTTTGTAGAGTTTGTAGGATCTTTTATTCAAAATTTCATTAGCTGAATAAAGATTTAATTCATAGTTTGAAATAGCCGATTTTTTTACGTACTGTTGCCAGATTTTAAAAAGCCCAAATTATAAACTTACAAGTAATTTACAATAGAAAAATATGTTTGTATGAATATTAAAATAAAAGACAACTTTAAAATAATTAAGCTAATACTTATGAAAAACAATAAAAAGCCCTGTTCATAAAAAAGTGCCAATTTTGTTCAGCTGAAGTGCCCCTTTTTTTGAGGAGTACCCTGCTCTTTTTTATTCAGGGGGAATTCAGCTCTTTCTCCAATGGAAGCTGAGTTCGTGTCAGCGAGTGAAGCAGCAAAAAAAATAAAGTTTATTTCGGATACCATACATGAAGTTGCTAAATTTTTTCCTAGGTCTTCCAGCCAAACTCGATACAGAAACCTATCATGCTCTGCGACAACACTGCAGCTATCTCGTTCACAAAGACCAGTACTGCCAACGTCTGTACTCGCCACATTGATCTCAAATATAAATTTGTTAGAGATCTTTTTCAGAAAGGTGTCTTCGATATCAAGCACGTATCCACCAAAGAAAATTTAGCAGATTTGCTAACAAAAGCACTGAGTAAAGATCAATTCATAAAATTTCGACAAGCCATAATGCACTAAGCATGTATTTCCAGTGTCCTGACAATAATAATAAAAAAAAAGTCTTCAACCTTTCAGGACTCTCTTCCTGATTGCTCTGGAACTATGCCATATGTCGTAGTCCTACTTCATCATTTTTTTAAGTCAAAAAACTTTTTGAACTTTATTTATTTTTTCCAAAGACTTTAAGCTAATATGATTTTTACTCAAAGCCCAAACAAGTAAAGTTTATGGACTGTGAGCTATTCCAGCCATATCTGCATTTTTTTTCATGTTCCATTAAAATTTCATTATGGTGAAATCATATCTATTACCGGCCCAGGACAGCCAAATGTTTGAAAAAAAAAAAAAAAAAAGCAATACTTTTTAATTTTCCGTTCTTCTAATTTTACCAATTTTTATTATATGTCTACAATTAAATATATTTACATTACATCTAGTAATAACTCATAAATGTTTAGTAATTTTGATCATGGGCATTGCCAACCAAGGGCGAAAGCCCCCTTTCCCCTTAAATTTGAAAAAGGGGCTTTTATAAGGAATTTTGGGGATTTTCCGATAAATTTTGGTGTTTTTTTTAGGGGGGGGGGGACATACATAAATTCCCCATTATTTTCCACTTTTGGAGTTCCCCTACAAAAAAATCTCTAAACATTCCTTGAAAATCTCCAAAATCCTTTCAAAAAGCCCCTATCTTTCAAATTTAGGGGGCAGGCCGGGCCACTCTCGCCCTTGGTTGGCTATGCCCATGATCAAAATTACTAGACATTTATAAGTTATTACTAGATATAATTTATATTTATTTAATTCTTGACATATAATAAAAATGGTGATAATTAAAAAAAACTGAAAATTGAAATGTTTGCTGCTTTTACGAAATTTTGCTCGCCTCTACGGCGGTAATAGAAATGATTTCACCATAATGAAATTTTAATGGAACATTACTAACATCTTGATGTAGCTGTTGCATTCTATTAGAAATTGTATTGCTATGGTAGAATAGTTAATTTTTTTTTTTTTGCAAAAACCATGTTTTTTGCGATTTTCAGAACTCTGCACCCCCTCCCCCCTCCCTGCGGCTGTAAATGATATTAACTAATTGGTGTAATATTTTACAAATTTATTTCTTATTACAAATGGCAACTTTCCTGCACTATTGTGTTTCGATTATATAAATTTCGGTTCTTTCGACTCACCCTAGTGTACAGGCCTTCAAAGCTAATTTCTTTTTGATTATTTGCAAATAATACATTTTATCTTGCATGTTTTGGAAATTTGTACAGAAAACATATTTGAAAGCCTATAAATAAAAGAATTTTTAAATTTACCTTAAATAAATGTAGTGAATTTGTTTTCTTTGAAGATTATATGGTACTTTTGTATTATTAATTTTGAATGCACTAATTTTGAATTAATTTTGAAATGGGGAATATTTTTTCGCCTATCTTAGAAAAATGTATAATAACTGATTATTTTGTAGGACCACATAGAGTAAGCTACTTCATATAAATGCTTTATAATACAATGTTTCACTGTGTATATATGAATGTTCTTGTGAACAAAAGTGAAGCAATAAAATATTTAGCACGGTTGACCAGATCTATTCAAAAGGAATGGGAGAAGGTGTCCACTTCTTAGTAGGCGTGTAACATGTGTCATATTTGATGAATAGGTGAAAAAAAGTTATCTTAAAAGAGGGGGGTGAGAATTTCGGGCAGTTGTCTGGGATTCTGAAGAGGTGCAAGTTTGAGGCTGCTCGGGAATGAAAGAGTTAAAGAAATCGCTTACACAATATAACAATTCACAAAATTTTCAATACTTAATTAATTTAAAAGCAGCTAATTAAAAATAAAAGCATATTTCTAAAGGAGCTTTCAAGTTATTTACAATCAAATCTTGACACGTACTATCTAGTTAAACTTAATGAAATCAAAAATAAAAACTATGAATATCTAAAGGAATCGTCAGAAGAGTTTCATTAATTCATAGTAAATATGTGTTAATTCATCAAATATTGTCAGCATTATGCATAAAATAAACAATATTAAGCTCCTAATAACATATATAAGAAACAAAATGAAAATAACCACAAGAGATTAAATAACTAAAGAAAGAAAATATTAATGTAAATGATAGTAAGGATAATAGTCTATGCTCAATACCAGTTTAAAAATGCCTTAAATCAAACCATGATTTATAGATATTTGAAGAATGGATGAATGTATTGTACATCATATTTTTTTTAAATACAACTAAGCAGGAATAGTTATCAAATATGAAATTCATGCAGATAGAAAAATTAACCAAGAATAACCCAAAAAATAGAAGTAACACAATATCCTAATGTAAAATATTAAAAAGTCTAAAATGGGAATTGCATTGTTACCATTATCTCATGCTTAGATATGAAATATCATACATTGTAATACGAGCAATTCTTGTTCGTGTCTGTGTGTATGCATATTTTATCTTAAAAACGTCTCTAATGATTTTGCTGAAAATTCCCGCAACCTTTTGGTGAAATTTGCGACAGCAACCTTTTGTGAACCCAACACAATCAGGGCACATTTCCAGCTATATAAAAATGAACAGGGCGCATTTACAACTATAAACAAGTTGAAAATTGTACGTTAAATGTTACAAATGAGATGCGTTCATTCTATAACTAGTTTTACAATGTTAAAAAAAGAAAAAAAACTATATATTTGAAACAGAAGGTTGTTTTTTTAGTCATCTGCCCTGAACTTTTTACTGAATTAAGTTTGATAATTATTTTTAAAAATGAAAGCTGTTCATTTGCAGATGTGCCAGCACTATCTATTTTTTAAAACATTCATAGTTTTATATTTTAATTTTAAAAGTTTTATGAAATTTCTTTTAAAATGGTTGCAATTGGGTTATGATTTTATCTCAACATAAGATTAATTTGCCTTATTACATTCCACCAATCAGAAGTGGGATTCCATCAGTGTAAATGTTGTCATATTTAAAAGAAGAATATCAATGGTTTATCATAAAATTTAAGCATAGTAAAATGATTGTGTTCAATTATGCAGTAATCACAGAATACAGACTATTTGTTGAGAAATAATATTAAGTAATCCATGTAAGTAAAATAACAGTAAATAATCTATCATAAGAAGTAATATGAAAAACGAAATGTTTTCGATGAAGAAAATGACATCATTCTTAAAACTAAAGATGAATTTTTCTCCATGAATATAACGTATGTTACTAATATTGTGTCAGTATGACATCATATTAACTGACCCTTAAACCTGCATCTAAATAGAACTTCTGCTATTTATTTACTTCCTTGGTATGCACAAAATAAAATAACATTATTTCCACTTAATTATAATAAATATTTAATGAAAATTTTAAAACAATTGGTTAAATGATTATTACTGTAATATTTTCATGAAACTGATTTATTTTCCAAGTTTTTTATTCCACAAACTTTGAAATTAAAAGCTAAATCATCTGCTTATGAAAGTATCATTTTTAAAAGTTGCATTTTCAAACACAAAATTTCAATTTTTATACTGTCTAGATTTTTACTGAGATCAGGACTTCAATGGAATGTGGTGTTCACGTGCAAAGTTTTGAGTATGTGTAAATATCACGATTTAAATTTGCAGAGCCACTTCCTTTTTTCATTACATTATTTTTTCATAAGCTTAAATTGTAACATACTTATTTAATATTCTGTTGTGTCAAATTTCGATGGGTGCAACCAGTTGTACGTAATAGTTGTAGTAACGATACAAACATTTAATCAATAATAACAAACATTTAATTTTTTTAGGATTAGCAATTGTAATTTTTATTAAAAAAAAAAAAAAAAAAAAAAAAAAAATTATTTATGCACTGAATAAGTCATTTTTAAAAACCTAATATTTATTGCTGGTTGTGTATAATAATGTATAAAGTAACAACTAGATTTTGTTTACTGACAAAGAACATAGTTTAAAATATCTTAACTAAAACAGAAATATTTCAAAAATAAATTTAAATATGCTTAAAATGGAATAGTGAAATATTATAATGAAATAGTTTTAAAATATACAATGTAATTGAAACAGTATAACAGCAGTGTAAAAAAAAATAGATTAAACTAAACATTTGAAAGCAAACTAATGGAATTTTTTTTTTTTTTTTTTTATATATAAAAGCAATTTAAAATATTCTTCTTGCATTGTAATACTTTACAATTTGGGCAATTTACAAATATATATATTTTTTTACGCAATGAAATTTTAAAATATGTTTTACGGTTTCCCCTAGGTGTTTTTGAGATGGCGCAGCATCCTGTCCATTTTCATAGTTGTTAATGTGCCCTGCATGTTTTTATATAGCTGGAAATGTGCCCTGATTATTTTGGGTTTTAAAAAATTTACTGTCATGAATTTCACCAGAAGGTTGCTATAAATTTATCTATCGGTTCCGAGAAAATATTGCAAAATTTGTCTATCGGTCGCAAGAAAATATTGGAAAAAATTTGTCACAAGAAAAAAGTCGCGAAATTTGTCAATCGGTAATGTGTAAAAAATCGTGAAATTAATCTACGATCGCATGGGAAAAAAAAAATTAAGTTTTGCCATTAAGATGCGTAAAAAATTGGGAAATTTGCCTACTTGTTGGAAGACTTCCATCTGCAAAAGTCACTTATCGGTCGCAAGAAAAAACTGCAAAATTCGGCAATCGGTAGCAGGAAAATATCCTGAAATTCGTCAGTCAGTTGCGGGAAAATTCACGAAACTATTCAGTCAGTCATGGCAGAAAAAAAATAGTGAAATTCGCCCATTGATCACATGAAAAATATTGTTAAATTTGTCAATCGATAGTGGCAAAAAATAGAGAAATTTGTATATCTGTCATGAAAGAACATTTATATTTCTTAGAATGCTGTGGTGAAAGTGGCATAAAGAGAAGAAAAATGACCAATTCGTGTTCCAGAAATTTTTCATTTTATTTATTTATTTATTTATTTTTTTTTTTTTAGATAGTAAATATTAAGATTTTTTCAATAAATTTTTAAATAAATATAAAACTCTGTACATTAGTAAAATAAAAGGCAATTAAGCCATTTGTAATGTTGTTTTGAATTTCATTTGACATAAAATATTACTTTTGTTTGATAGGCACACTTAACTGATGATGCACTTTTGATATTAAAAAGGATTATAACGACATCTCTCTCTATTCTAAAAGAAGTAAATGTAATCTTTCTCGACTTATGTTAAATAAAGTATTACATATAAAAACATGAAATTGGTAGTTTTATAGAGATATGTAAGATACACACAAACATACAGTTTTTAAATCTAAGAATTATTTTAAACACTATTTAATGTTGAAATTGGTCAATTTATTTCAGTGATATAAGCTTTATAGGATCAAAAAGTATACACTGCAATTTAACCAATTTTAGAGGCCGATACTTGACTAGATTGTAGAGTGCAAAGTCCAATAATTTTTTTTAATTCGACTAATTTTGTAGAGTTTGTAGGATCTTTTATTCAAAATTTCATTAGCTGAAAAAAGATTTAATTTATAGTTTGAAATAGCCGATTGTTTTACGTACTGTTGCCAGATTTTAAAAAGCCCAAATAATAAACTTACAAATAATTTACAATAAAAAAATATGTTTGTGTGAATATTAAAATAGAAAAACAACTTTAAAATAATTAAGCTGATACTTATGAAAAACACTAAAAAGCACTTTTCATAAAAAAATGCCAATTTTGTTCAGCTGAAGAGCCCCCTTTTTTTAGGAGTACCCTGCCCTTTTTTATTCTATGGGAAACACTATAGTTTCATTATAACAATTTGTCAATACCTTAAATATATGCATGCAGTAAATTAATACAAGATTAGTGATAAATTGTGAGATATAAAAGAAACAACTTAAACTATTCTATTAAAGAAACATGGAAGAAGGGAGAACAGAAGTTACCTGCTGATGTTTCTTATTGCTTCAGAAAGACTTGGGGAAAGAAAATTTTCAACATTTTATACAGGAACTTTTTCAACTTACTATTAGAAAAATAAAATTAGAACAAATTAAAAACTAAAATGAAAATATCTTTAATAAACAGTAAAAGTAACATATGATATGTTCGCTATTTCAACTGAAGTGTGTAGCACTTATAGTTTTTTTACAGGGACAGTCAAAAGTATTCCATTACATTACAGTCAATGGGGAATAATCGTTTCAAGAGCATTTTGATGTCGCTACATCCTTTAAAACATAATGAAATTGATATATAATTATGAAGCGCATTAAAACATGCTTTTCGCAGAATATGGGATGCAAAGCATTTTTTATTCATTTACAGGGTCAAACAGAAGAATTATTTTACACATTGTTATTTACATGGGGAAAAATTGTCTGCAGAGTAATTTAGTGATATTTCATTATTTCAAACATAATGAAAATTATATGATTACTGAGGTACACTATAAATTGTTCTGTTGTGTGCATTGCATTTATTTACAGAGACACACAAAAGATATTGGTTACAGTACATGTGCAATATTTACTATGTGTGATAAGTGCGTTTTCACCTTTGGTTTGCATTTTTAATGTTTTTTTTTCAGAGTATGTGGTGTGTTTATAAACTCGGTTGACCATATACAGGGCTACAAAAGGAAATTTGTAAGTATTACAGACTAGGGGAGTGAATTGCTTAAGGGTAGTTTCTAATTGTGTTTACGCATTTTCCTGCTGAACTATATTTAGTAGACTAATAGAAGTTTGTGGAATATAAATAAATTCATATACAGGACTACGAAAAAAAAAAAGATACACTGTCGTTTACGTTTGGTAATTGCTGCAAGTGAGTTTTAAGTTGCCTTTTAGCTTAATAGGTGGTGTGTACAAAAGTCTTCAGATAATATACAGGGCTGTATAAAAGATTTTGAGTGCATTTCCATCGATTAGCGAAAATTGCTAAATGTTGATATTCTAACTGAACTAAATTTTATCATACTATATATCCACATCTATTGATCATACACAGGACTGCACAAAACAATTAGACTACTTTTTTGACACTGGAAGGTATAATTTCAAAAACTATTTTTCAATGTGTTATGTGTTTTCTGAACTGTTTACTTACATATTTTCTTTCACCTTGTTTAACGGTGAAGTTTCGTTACAGTTTTCTGGCTGTGTTCGAAAGTGTTTCATAATCTATGCTTGATGCATGATTTTTCGTTCTTGTTTTAGAAATAGCGGTGATAGCTTTCATAGAGAGGCTTTGCAATAAACACTTGTTGGTCTAACATTCTAAGTTTTTCATAGTTTTCTTTAAATCTCATTGTAACGACAAAAAAGAAATGGCAATGGGGTTGAATAAAAATTACATTAAAATTTAAAGAATTACTTGAAAGTGGGGGGAAAGTAAAAGAGAGGGGGGAAAGTTTAAAATTTGGAATATCAAAAGGAGAAGTATTTGAGATTTTTGAAGAAGAGTCAGTGATCTAAATAATTGTTATAAGTATAGTGGTCACACCTGGAAAAAATATAATGAAGAACGTTCATGGTGAATAACAGAAAGATATCTTACCTGAATAAAAATCCATAAACCTAATCCATACATAATATAACTAAAACTAGAATCGAAAATATCAATGAATCTATGATAATTCTAAATTCTTATCATGCACTTGTTAGAGAAATAAACAATCAAACAAATAAAATAATACTAAAATTCTTTATTATAAAATATTGGAAATAATTGGAAAGTACTGCGCAGACCCCCTTACATATATATATATAAAATCATCAGGAACATTATATTATCATTCCTTCAACTTTGCAAAACATTATAAAAAAATTTACTTAATGACATGAATACGAGTATGACGATATTCGTCTTGTACGAATATTATAACAGTGCATTATACTACAGAAGTACCGTGAAAATAAGATGAAACTGAAGAATCACGAAATTAGAATGTTCATGAACAGATATCTTGTCTTATACAATGCATAAATATTAAATGAAGAGCTTATCAAAGCTTTAAATGTTCTTGACATCAAAAGTTTAAAATGATTAAGCCTAGGGTCATCTCAATAGGCACAAGTTCCGTTATAAGAACTTAAAAATGAGGTGTTTACTTAATTGTTGAAGCATGTTCCGTTATAAGAACTAAAAAATGAGGTGTTCACTTAATTGTTGAAGCATTCACTATTTGGTTAGCAGTATCCTCGTATGATACTTTAGAGCATCAGCGAATTAAATATATAAGATATCTTACCGCCTCTGGATGAACTATAAATCTTACTCAAGTAGGTGGTTGAAGAGAATATACAGCAGGACATCAAAAATGACTGTTAGTTTCTCCAAGCTCAGTGAACAAATACTAGATGACATTCATAGCTAGCATTCACTTCCAGCATTCATCTCAAATTCAGTAACTATCTCATAGTTGTTATGACTTATAAAACAGAATATTTTATTTAAATAATTATTATGTATATTAAGTTATCCTTTTAAGGAATCTATAATTTAGAAATTTTAAACGGCACCGATCGTCGAACCCGTTTAGTTCGAACGATCGGTCCAAGATTTTATAGACGTTCAAATTTACATCCTTATTCCATGAAGATCATTTTGCAAGAGAGAGAACGCTATGAAAAATTTAAAGAAGTCGCGGGAAACACTAGCCGTTAAAAGCCAGTTAAATTATCTCAACCGCTGGGACTGAACAGTTCCTCCAATCAGAAAAAAGTATTCGTGATCGGGTTAATCGCAATTAACCGATGCTGTGTTCAAAATCCCCGAACGGGTGCATGTCGCTGATGCAGTGAACCATAAAGTCAATGACCTCAGCACCCGCGCAGACACGCTATGAAAGGAATGTTACTGAGAGGCGAAAAAGGGGGATTCTTCCTTTCTAGACTAAACAGAAACGTTAGATAAGATATTGAAAAAGGAAGATGCAGAAATATTATGAATGTAATAGTATTTTATAAAGGACTATCTTTTAAAGTAAAAAATGAAGAATAATATTAGAAATAAATAATTTAAAATGATTAAAATTAGGACTTAATTAAAATATAGATTTTAAAATAATTAAATTGCAAAAGATTTAAATTAAAGATATTTAAGTTTTGAAAATAGAATTAATACACCGCCGTCGCTTAACATTGGTGCTGAGGTCATTGACTTTATGGTTCACTGCATCAGCGACATGCACCCGTTCGGGGATTTTGAACACAGCATCGGTTAATTGCGATTAACCCGATCACGAATACTTTTTTCTGATTGGAGGAACTCTTCAGTCCCAGCGGTTGAGATAATTTAACTGGCTTTTAACGGCTAGTTTTTCCCACGACTTCTTTAAATTTTTCGTAGCGTTCTCTCTCTTGCAAAATGATCTTCATGGAATAAGGATGTAAATTTGAACGTCTATAAAATCTTGGACCGATCGTTTGAACTAAACGGGTTCGACGATCGGTGCCGTTTAAAATTTCTAAATTATAGATTCCTTAAAAGGATAACTTAATATACATAATAATTATTTAAATAAAATACTCTGTTTTATAAGTCATAACAACTATGAGATAGTTACTGAATTTGAGATGAATGCTGGAAGTGAATGCTAGCTATGAATGTCATCTAGTATTTGTTCACTGAGCTTGGAGAAACTGACAGTCACTTTTGATGTCCTGCTGTATATTCTCTTCAACCACCTACTTGAGTAAGATTTATAGTTCATCCAGAGGCGGTAAGATATCTTATATATTTAATTCGCTGATGCTCTAAAGTATCATACGAGGATACTGCTAACCAAGTAGTGAATGCTTCAACAATTAAGTGAACACCTCATTTTTAAGTTCTTATAACGGAACTTGTGCCTATTGAGATGACCCTAGGCTTAATCATTTTAAACTTTTGATGTCAAGAACATTTAAAGCTTTGATAAGCTCTTCATTTAATGTTTATGCATTGTATAAGACAAGATATCTGTTCATGAACATTCTAATTTCGCGATTCTTCAGTTTCATCTTATTTTCACGGTACTTCTGTAGTATAATGCACTGTTATAATATTCGTACAAGACGAATATCGTCATACTCGTATTCATGTCATTAAGTAAATTTTTTTATAATGTTTTGCAAAGTTGAAGGAATGATAATATAATGTTCCTGATGATTTTATATATATATATGTAAGGGGGTCTGCGCAGTACTTTCCAATTATTTCCAATATTTTATAATAAAGAATTTTAGTATTATTTTATTTGTTTGATTGTTTATTTCTCTAACAAGTGCATGATAAGAATTTAGAATTATCATAGATTCATTGATATTTTCGATTCTAGTTTTAGTTATATTATGTATGGATTAGGTTTATGGATTTTTATTCAGGTAAGATATCTTTCTGTTATTCACCATGAACGTTCTTCATTATATTTTTTCCAGGTGTGACCACTATACTTATAACAATTATTTAGATCACTGGCTCTTCTTCAAAAATCTCAAATACTTCTCCTTTTGATATTCCAAATTTTAAACTTTCCCCCCTCTCTTTTACTTTCCCCCCACTTTCAAGTAATTCTCAAAATTTTAATATAATTTTAATTTACCCCCATTGCCAACCATTTTTGTCGTTACATTTATGGTGCCTTCCAAACCAAAGAACTTCCCCACTTTTTGAATTTAACGTACTTTCGTTTCTCCCCCCCCCCCCTCCGACGGATTTCTTTCTGGTTTATTCGGTCACAGCAGTTTTCTAATATCTTTTAGACATTCCAAGACTTCAAATCTTTTTGGTTTTCTAGTGTTGATTGTTATTATTTAGAATATTACTTACAATCTATAAACAAAGATTTATTTATTATTATGTTATTAATTAAATATGACACTTAGTCATATAAAATATATAATTTTTTTTTGCAATATGATATTAATTTTTACAAACTTTATAAGTTTCCTGATTTATGTATTAAATAAATATTTTGTGTGGCTATTTAATTTTAGAGCAGCCAATTGTTTAGTTTTAATACCTAACTTTTGTGGTTTCTGAAAATCTGAATACATCCGCAAAATTTTTTTTTTTGGTTTTCATTATTCAGGAATGATTATGCTTTGTTCATTGGTATCAATTTATTATTTTACAAATTGCAATATATTTCTTAGAACACATAATCTGGCCAATTATGTTTCTTATTTACTATTTTTCATAACTATGCATATTCTATACTTTATCACAGATTATATATATTTAAGTATTAAATACTTCTATATTGGGTTGACAACTATCATTTTACTGATAAGAACTTTATATAATTTCATGTTAAAATTTTCATAATGCATTTTATGCTCTTGTTATTGATGATTCATTTAATGATTAAAAATGTTATCAAATTTATTTACATTCTCATATTTTAAATAAGAAATTATATTCTATATAAATTTCTATTATCAAGATTTATACAATAATTACAATATAATTTAATTTTTACAACAACCTTGATTATTGACTCTCTTTGATAAAGATAACTCTCTATATATTCATCAACAATTTTATATTAAATTTGACAAATTACTTTTTAAATTATTTACTTTTTATGAATGCTTTTGATTCTCTTATTAAATATTTATCCTTCTTCAAATTACTCTTTTTAAATAAACAAATTTATTATCTGCAGCATTTACTATAAATTGATTAATAAAAATATTTACAATAACTTATAAAAAATATTAATTTATTTTATTTACTGATTCTTTTCACTGACGATATATTTTATCAATTGGAACTTCTGAATGTATGAATCGATGTCACTGATTCAGTAGGATTTTCTGTTTTTGATATTATTTTTTAGTTTGTGTTTTGAGACAGTTTTATAAAATTTTTAGTTTCTGTTTTTACTTTTGGTTTGCGAGTAATGAGTTAATTCCTAAATTTATATTTATGCACATTTTTATTTTAAAATTTTGCAATAGTAAGTAGCAACTTTTTATACAACGGTTTTGACATAAAAAATTTGCATTTGATCAATGTAAATGCCCTTGTAGTGTGTGTGTGACTAGCTATCACACATTACCTCAGGAGCTATTCATCATGTTGTATATTCACATTCATAATTAATTTAAGTTATTTTGATTTTATCCATTAAATTTCTTAATTTATCAACTTCAATTGATCCTTTTAGGTTTATATTAATTCTGTTGCTACTAATAATTTTATTTTATTTATTAATACCCTTGATGGTATTATGAAATGATGCTAAGGCCTATCGCCATAACAATTTCCTTATTATTTTAGAATTTGAAATTTTACTATGCCTATTTTAACTCTGCTGCTTTGGAAATTTTTATCATTACTTTCTTAATACATTATAAAATTTTATATATTCAATTTTACAAATTCATATTGCTATTATTTATAAGAGTTATGAAATCGCTTCTACATAAATGTCTCCTTATCAGCTCTTGTGACACCTTACCCTCTCCCTTAAATTTTATTTCACTATAGCAAAAATTTTATTTACCCTCCCAATTTAATTTAAACTTCATTTGAAAATTTTGTGTATCTATTTCTGCTTAAACGTCCAAAAAGTTTAGTAGGCTAGTGACTTTGAGTTTTACTCAGGTAGGAAGAAATTCTGGCAAAATTTTTGTACGCAATAATTTATTCTAAATTTACCTATTTTGTCCTATATTAATTTTCCTAGGGGTTGTCGATAGCTATTTTTTTTTTTTCGTATTAACCCGAAGCTTAAGAAATGAATCTTTCTGGCCGGAATCAATGAGATGTGTCACAATGAGCAAAATGCCTCATACACTCACCGGTATAGCTTACGCAGGATTATTATATATTGGCAAAATCTTATTTTTCAAAATTTTATTTATTTGCTATAGTCTAAATTTATTTTTGTATATTTTTAAAATTTTATCTCATTTTGCAGTATATTATGTTTTCCATTTGGTTGACATATTCTCTCTAGTTATTATGGTGTCACATTAAAAGAGCATCAATCTGTCATAAATCTGTAAATTATGTGCTGGGAAATAACTTTAAATTATCAAAAACAAATCTTTTAAATGATCATGGGCCCATTTAACATCAAATGATCATATATTATTATAAATAATTATTGATTTGAGACAAAATAAAATTGAAAATGAAAAAAAAAAAAATGTATATGAAATGAAATAATATGAAAAATAAAAATTATGAAATGAAAAATGAAAAATAATACATTGAAATGAAATATCAAAGATATATGAAATGAAATTCGATTTTGATATTTAGAAAAGAGCATGATTTCTTATTTTTTTAAATTCACCACAGGCTCTCTCGCTCTCTCATGATGTCGCAGATGAGTAATTATCAAATTGTGGAAATTTCACCATTTTTTTTTTTTAAGGTTTTGCTTAAGCTTGACCAAATTTTTTTGGTGGATAAATCTCAATAGATGCACAGGTCTCTATTATTTGTTTGCTAGAATTATGGGCAGTACACACAGAAGGTCAATCTCAGTCTATATGGGAATTTAAAAGAGGAATCCCAGATTCTTCTCCCTCTGTCAATCCTTCACGGTGCAGCCTTGTGAGTTATGTGAGCTTTAATAATGGAAAGATTATAAGTGAGATTTATTTTTTTTAACATGGTCATTTTTTTTGTCTCGAATGCGCATGCCTATATGGTTTATGTGAGACTCTAGAGATGATGCACAGAATTGGTGGTTGTTGTATATAGAGGAGTAGTGTATATAGAAAGAAAGATTTGGAAATGAAGTAGATAGGAAATTTTTTTTTTGGAAATCATGTCATCTTTTGCCCATTGTTGTCAGTTCAATGTTATGAGGAAACTTCCTTACGCGTTTTGAACGACACAATGCTTAATAGTAATTTAATTATATAATTGTCTCAGTTTTGTTTATTTTTTTTTCCTCAGCATCTCCTCACAGAAATTTTAGTTTAAAACAATGACTATAATCATTATATAATAAATTAAACATGTTTAAAGGACATGTACTATTTGAAAATTTTTACTGTTGAAATAACTTTAAATTCTATTAATATTTTCATTGAGAGCAATCTATATATATATACATATTTATTATCAAATACTTGATTTGTTTAAAATATATACAATTCAATCTGTTATGTTAATTTCAAGTCTAGGCAATCTATATACTATTGTTGTTATATTCTCATATTTTATTTACTTTAACTAAACCAAATGTCACCTACCTTTTATCTATACTCTTGAAGTCTTGGATGTTCTCTTTACTCTTCATGGTGAAATTTTTTTTTTCTTACCTGATAATCATTTGTTGTATATTGTGTTTTATAGTGTGTTTACAGCTTTAGATATCCCGCACCAGAAGCAATGGTTATACGCTTGGTTCAGGGATACTTTTAGGATTTTTGTATAATTTTTCGCTGGTTTGACTCCATAGGCTAAAACTTTTTTTTCTTCATTTTTTTTTTCCATTCGGGGAAGGAAAATGTTACGCGACGGCGGTGTATTAATTCTATTTTCAAAACTTAAATATCTTTAATTTAAATCTTTTGCAATTTAATTATTTTAAAATCTATATTTTAATTAAGTCCTAATTTTAATCATTTTAAATTATTTATTTCTAATATTATTCTTCATTTTTTACTTTAAAAGATAGTCCTTTATAAAATATTATTACATTCATAATATTTCTGAATCTTCCTTTTTCAATATCTTATCTAACGTTTCTGTTTAGTCTAGAAAGGAAGAATCCCCCTTTTTCGCCTCTCAGTAACATTCCTTTCATAGCGTGTCTGCGCGGGTGCTGAGGTCATTGACTTTATGGTTCACTGCATCAGCGACATGCACCCGTTCGGGGATTTTGAACACAGCATCGATTAATTGCGATTAAATCGATCACGAATACTTTTTTCTGATTGGAGGAACTCTTCAGTTCCAGCGGTTGAGATAATTTAACTGGCTTTTAACGGCTAGTTTTTCCCACGACTTCTTTAAATTTTTCATAGCGTTCTCTCTCTTGCAAAATGATCTTCATGGAATAAGGATGTAAATTTGAACGTCTATAAAATCTTGGACCGATCGTTCGAACTAAACGGGTTCGACGATCGGTGCCGTTTAAAATTTCTAAATTATAGATTCCTTAAAAGGATAACTTAATATACATAATAATTATTTAAATAAAATACTCTGTTTTATAAGTCATAACAACTATGAGATAGTTACTGAATTTGAGATGAATGCTGGAAGTGAATGCTAGCTATGAATGTCATCTAGTATTTGTTCACTGAGCTTGGAGAAACTGACAGTCACTTTTGATGTCCTGCTGTATATTCTCTTCAACCACCTACTTGAGTAAGATTTATAGTTCATCCAGAGGCGGTAAGATATCTTATATATTTAATTCGCTGATGCTCTAAAGTATCATACGAGGATACTGCTAACCAAATAGTGAATGCTTCAACAATTAAGTGAACACCTCATTTTTTAGTTCTTATAACGGAACATGCTTCAACAATTAAGTGAACACCTCATTTTTAAGTTCTTATAACGGAACTTGTGCCTATTGAGATGACCCTAGGCTTAATCATTTTAAACTTTTGATGTCAAGAACATTTAAAGCTTTGATAAGCTCTTCATTTAATGTTTATGCATTGTATAAGACAAGATATCTGTTCATGAACATTCTAATTTCGCGATTCTTCAGTTTCATCTTATTTTCACGGTACTTCTGTAGTATAATGCACTGTTATAATATTCGTACAAGACGAATATCGTCATACTCATATTCATGTCATTAAGTAAATTTTTTTATAATGTTTTGCAAAGTTGAAGGAATGATAATATAATGTTCCTGATGATTTTATATATATATATGTAAGGGGGTCTGCGCAGTACTTTCCAATTATTTCCAATATTTTATAATAAAGAATTTTAGTATTATTTTATTTGTTTGATTGTTTATTTCTCTAACAAGTGCATGATAAGAATTTAGAATTATCATAGATTCATTGATATTTTCGATTCTAGTTTTAGTTATATTATGTATGGATTAGGTTTATGGATTTTTATTCAGGTAAGATATCTTTCTGTTATTCACCATGAACGTTCTTCATTATATTTTTTCCAGGTGTGACCACTATACTTATAACAATTATTTAGATCACTGGCTCTTCTTCAAAAATCTCAAATACTTCTCCTTTTGATATTCCAAATTTTAAACTTTCCCCCCTCTCTTTTACTTTCCCCCCACTTTCAAGTAATTCTCAAAATTTTAATATAATTTTAATTTACCCCCATTGCCAACCATTTTTGTCGTTACACTCATGTAAATACATGTTAGGTTCAAGACACTCAGGGAAGACAATCCTACCTTAGCATAGAAACATCGCACTGATAATGAGCCAAAATAAACACAAACCCAACAACCTATCTTAGAAATTTACGGAAAGATGGTTACAAAGTTCATCATGGATACATTTTTAAAATCTTAATTGACACATTATGATGTATGTAGTAAGGGGAGAAGGATTTCTCTCAATGTAATATGCATCAGCTTTTGAGCTACATATCAAAATTTTGTTAACAAAAAATGTTAAATAAGTACCAGAATATAAGCTTGAAATCCCACTAGTTTTTAGACACAATTTTCATCCATCCCCCTTTTCTTTTAGGCCTTTTACTTTTTAAAAGTTATATTTTGCAGATTGTAATTTACAAACATTTAATCAATAATAACAAACATTTAATTTTTTTAGGATTAGCAATTGTAATTTTTATTATTAAAAAAAAAATTATTTATGCACTGAATAAGTCATTTTTAAAAAGCTAATATTTATTAATACTTGTGTATAATAATGTATAAAGTAACAGCTAGATTTTGTTTACTAACAAAGAACATAGTTTAAAATATCTTAACTAAAACAGAAATATTTCAAAAATAATTTAAATTTGCTTAAATTGGAATAGTGAAATGTTATAATGAAATAGTTTTAAGATATACAATGTACTTGAAACAGTATAACAGCAATGTAAAAAAAAAAAATAGATTAAACTAAACATTTGAAAGCAAACTAATGGATTTTTTTTTTTTTTTAATATATATAAAAGGAATCTAAAATATTCTTCTTGCATTATAATACTTTGCAATTCGGGCAATTTACAAATATACATATTTTTTTAAGCAATGAATTTTTAAAATATGTTTTAAGGTTTCCCCTATTTGTTTTTGAGAGGGCGCAGCATCCTGTCCATTTTTTATAGTTGTTAATGTGCCCTGATTATTTAGGGTTTGAAAAAATTTACTGTCACAAATTTCATCAGAAGGTTGCTATAAATTTATCTACCGGTTCTGAGAAAATATTGCAAAATTTGTCTATCGGTCGCAAGAAAAGATTGGAAAAAATTTGTCACTCAGTCGCAAGAAAAAAGTCGCGAAATTTGTCAATTGGTAATGTGTAAAAAATTGTTAAATTCATCTACGATCGCATGGGGAAAAAAAAAAGTTTTGCCATTAAGATGTGTAAAAAATCGGGAAATTTGCCTACTTGTCGCAAGACTTCCATCTTCAAAAATCACTTATCAGTCGCAAGAAAAAACTGCAAAATTCGGCAATCGGTAGCGGGAAAATATCCCGAAATTAGTCAGTCAGTTGCGGGAAAATTCACGAAACTATTCGGTTAGTCATGGCAGAAAAAAAATGGCGAAATTCGCCCACTGATCACATGAAAAATATTGCTAAATTTGTCAATCGATTGCGGCAAAAAAGAGAGAAATTTGTATATCTGTCATGAAAGAACATTTATTTTTTTTTAGAATGCTGTGGTGAAAGTGGCATAAAGAGAAGAAAAATGACCAATACGTGTTTCAGAAATTTTTCATTTTATTTATTTATTTATTTATTTTTTTAGATAGTAAATATTAAGATATTTTTCAATAGATTTTTAAATAAATATCAAAATCTGTACATTAGTAAAATAAAAGGCAATTAAGCCATTTGTAATGTTGTTCTGAATTTCATTTGACATAAAATATTATTTTTGTTTGATAGGCACACTTAACTGATGATGCACTTTTGATATTAAAAAGGATTATAACGACACTTCTCTCTATTATAAAAAAAGTAACATGTGCTCTTTCTCGACTTACATTAAATAAAGTATTACATATAAAAAAATGAAATTGGTAGTTTTATAAGAGATATGTATGACACACTGAAACAGACAGTTTTTAAATCTAAGAATTATTTTAAACACTATTTAATGTTGAAAGTGGTCAAATTATTTCAGTGATATAAGCTTTATAGGATCAAAAACTATACACTGCAATTTAACCAATTTTGCAGGCACATACTTGACTAGACTGTAGAGTGCAAAGTCCAATAATTTTTTTAATTCGACTAATTTTGTAGAGTTTGTAGGATCTTTTATTCAAAATTTCATTAGCTGAATAAAGATTTAATTCATAGTTTGAAATAGCCGATTTTTTTACGTACTGTTGCCAGATTTTAAAAAGCCCAAATTATAAACTTACAAGTAATTTACAATAGAAAAATATGTTTGTATGAATATTAAAATAAAAGACAACGTTAAAATAATTAAGCTAATACTTATGAAAAACACTAAAAAGCCCTGTTCATAAAAAAGTGCCAATTTTGTTCAGCTGAAGTGCCCCTTTTTTTGAGGAGTACCCTGCTCTTTTTTATTCTGGGGGAATTCAGCTCTTTCTCCAATGGAAGCTGAGTTCGTGTCAGCGAGTGAAGCAGCGAAAGAAATAAAGTTTATTTCGGATACCATACATGAAGTTGCTAAATTTTTTCCTAGGTCTTCCAGCCAAACTCGATACAGAAACCTATCATGCTCTGCGACAACACTGCAGCTATCTCGTTCACAAAGATCAGTACTGACAACGTCCGTACTCGCCACATTGATCTCAAATATAAATTCGTTAGAGATCTTTTTCAGAAAGGTGTCTTCGATATCAAGCACGTATCCACCAAAGAAAATTTAGCAGATTTGCTAACAAAAGCACTGAGTAAAGATCAATTCATAAAATTTCAACAAGCCATAATGCACTAAGCATGTATTTCCAGTGTCCTGACAATAATAAAAAAAAAAAAGTCTTCAACCTTTCAGGACTCTCTTCCTGATTGCTCTGGAACTATGCCATATGTCGTAGTCCTACTTCATCATTTTTTTAAGTCAAAAAACTTTTTGAACTTTTTTTATTTTTTCCAAAGACTTTAAGCTAATATGATTTTTACTCAAAGCCCAAACAAGTAAAGTTTATGGACTGTGAGCTATTCCAGCCATATCTGCATTTTTTTTTTCAGAAGTAAATTTTTCTATACTTACGTTTTATGTAAGTTTAATTGTTATATTAAAGTATAAAATGTTTAAATGTATTTAACTCGACAACTCCATGTGGCAACCAGTAGGGGAAAAGGGGGCATTCTGTAAGTAAATTTTAACGTAATTTCCCCTACTTCTGCCAAAAGTTGGCATATTTTTCTTCATTTTAAAGTTTTCCCCCCCTTTATATACATAAGTCTATTTAATTTATTAAAGTAACATTAGTAATTTAATTTCTTTCCACTTACGTTTCCTTTTTCATAAGTTCTTAAAGTTAAATCGCGCTATGTTTACTTTTTACCATGCTTCCGTCAATCGAATGGTTGGTTGGTTGTCGCATGGACCGTCGCCTGTACGATTGTCATTGCAATTGACGTTGATCGTAGCTCCATCTCCCTGCGCGGAGAAAATTTTCGTTAGCTAAGTAACAAGTTGGAGGACTTCACAAATTGTGAAGTCTCATCATCTATACAATGAACCAATCAGAGACCGGCTTTCGCGATCTTAAAGTTTCGCTATTTTTTCTTGGCAACGTTTGTTCGCTCAGCTGGATAATTTAAATCCCCGCATGTTTTTCAAATGTGGTGTGCTTGTGTTTTGGTTTTTACCGAAGTGTTAAAACATCATCTTTCAACCTTGAAAGATGTAGTAATGAAACCTAAAGGGAAATTCTTTATAGCTGTTATAGCTTACTCATCGCGATATGTTTTTGAAGTGTTACTATTTTATGTAAATGCACCCTCATTTTAATGGATTAGAAAAGAAATACTGGCGATGAAAGCAGCTTTATAAATGGCTCCTTTTATGGCAAAATCTACTTCGACACTCGTGATATATGGATAAAAAGGTATCGTAATTTAATATCACTATCGTCTCTTATTGGGTCAAGTTTGATTAAATTAAACATGATTTCATTTTTCTGTTTTTACATATTACTGACAAATGGTCAGTCTGCATTTTGTTTGTGTAAAATTTCATTATGTTTCGTCATATAATAAATATTTTGTCATTATAATAGCTGTGTTATCACTGAAGCCCTCTTATACAGTAATGTTCTAGCCAACATTTGCACCTTCAAGTTTCTAGTAATGTTTTTAGTCACTTTTTGAACTCATGGGATGGGAAGCAACTTTTTATGCAAGCGTTTTTCTGTATACTTATTTTCTCAAAGATCATCTAAATCAAGTTATATGCCCAATCTTTTTGGATTTTTGATGAAAATTGGTAGTCATATTTATTTCATGTTACAACCCACCCAGGGGTGTCAACTCTTAAACTAGCGTAATGATAAAAGCCTAAAACCCCGAATCGGCCCCTCTTCTTTTCTGTAAATTTTTTTTCAATATTATTTAAAACCTGCTTCACCTACAAAAGTTGCAGGGTCAGAAAAGCGGCGGCGCATCCACATGGGAGAAACACTATGTTTCATTATAACAATTTGTCAATACCTTAAATATATGCATGCAGTAAATTAATACAAGATTAGTGATAAATTGTGAGATATAAAAGAAACAACTTAAACTATTCTATTAAAGAAACATGGAAGAAGGGAGAACAAAAGTTACCTGCTGATGTTTCTTATTGCTTCAGAAAGACTTGGGGAAAGAAACTTTTCAACATTTTATACAGGAACTTTTTCAACTTACTATTAGAAAAATAAAATTAGAACAAATTAAAAACTAAAATGAAAATATCTTTAATAAACAGTAAAAGTAACATTGAATGCAAAATTGTATTTATAATAGATGATATATTCAACAGCACTAAAATACAAGTATCTTAAAAATGTAAACAAATGAAAAGATGATTTGGCATATATATATATATATATATATATAATAAAAACATGTGAAAATCAATGCATAAGATATTATAAAAATCAATGGAAAGGATACTGCAGGAATATTATATATTAAAACAGAAAGGGATTTTCATCAAATCCACTTTTCACACGAAAATGACAATGGGAATGCAAACCTTAACCAGTTTTAGAGTACACTCAAATGAGAAAAGGGTGGCTGAGTGGTATCAGGCACGATCCTTCTCTGTTCCAATCATCATGTCGGTTCGAAACCCACTCCGGACAGAATGATTTTTCTTATTTTATTGGCATATTTAATTCAGGTGGAAAAGTTATAGAATTTGTATTTTTTTTATTCGGATCTTTTATAATTAAATAAAATTTAACACCCAAGAATATTTTGTTTCAATGACTAAATTTATATTAAAGGTATTTAAATTAAAAAATCGTGCATTTTATTATCGATTAAATAAAATGAAATGGTCTACAATTTTTATTATATTTGGATAACCATTATCAAGATGTCATATATATATATAATAAGATAACTATGTGGTTATTTTATGTACAAAAGGAAAAATAAAAGGAGAGAAAACAAAAAGAAGGAAAAATATTCATACAAGAACTCTAAATTATCTAGATATCCATGATTTAACAATTAAACAATGTGGAAAAATAGAGAATATAAATTCAAATAATTAAAAAATACTTATTATAAATCATTAGTTGCAAACAGCAAAGTTTAAATTCAGGGTTTTAGAATCAGACTGATAAAAATTAATTTAATGGAAAACTTTAAAGATCGCATAGTTAAAAAAAAAAAATAAAAAAATATTATATATATTTAAAATAAAAGATTTTGCATGTAGTTATAGATTAAATATTGTGATTTAAACTTGATCATCATGAAGAAGATGTATTTGTATGACTAAGAAAAGTATATGTTTATTCTCCTTAAAAAAAAAAGAAAGAAAAAAGCAAAAATATCCATATAAGAATTATAAAAGAAACCACCTTAATATCAATGCTTTATCTGGGTTTTAGAGTCAAGCTGATAAATATAAAATTAATGAAAAATTTTAAAAAGGCCGCTTAATTTAAAAAAATTGGAAAATACTAAATATTGATTCTTTTTTTTTTTTTTTTTTTTTTTTTCCGAGACTGTAATGAGTAAAAATAAATCGTTCAATTAATATTTTTAGTTAAATTCATGCTAAATTAATTCAAGTATAAAAGGATGCAAATAACAAACTAACAGTTAAAATTATTTCACTTCATTAGTTGAGTAGACTGAACTGACAACACCATCTATCGTTTTATATCTTAAGTCTTTCGTTCCCGTTCCGGCCTTAGACGCCCGAACATAGAAGATCCCATTCCGGCTCTGATGGCCGAAGAACGTTTCTTCCCCCACACCTTGGGAGGTGAAGACATCTATCAATTATGCTGGCTTCCTAGTTGACACTGTGGAACACCTACAAGTAGGGGGAAGGGGGAGGACTGTATAATAGCAATGGAAAAATTTTGTCTGTTTGCAAAAGTGTATATTCTTGCTCTATATCAGTTTACTCTCAGATCAGTTCGCATTTTGTAATATATTCTAAAATTTTGCGTAGTTTCTGATATAAAATAATAGTAATAACATATATATAATTGAAACATAATAGTGTGGGAAAATTGTCATTGGTAATAAAGAATAAATTCGCAAAAAATTACAAATATATAATGTATTTTACAGCCGACGGAGAGAAGTGGTGGGGGGAGGGGGGCAAAATTTTGAAAAATTGCAAAAAATGTTTTAAAAAAAATTATTTATCTAACCATAGCAATACATTTTCTAATAGAATGCAACAGCTAGATGAAGATGATAGTAATGTTCCATTAAAATTTCATTATGGTGAAATCATATCTATTACCGGCCCAGGACAGCCAAATGTTTGAAAAAAAAAAAAAAAAAAGGCATACTTTTTAATTTTCCGTTCTTCTAATTTTACCAATTTTTATTATATGTCTACAATTAAATATATTTACATTACATCTAGTAATAACTCATAAATGTTTAGTAATTTTGATCATGGGCATTGCCAACCAAGGGCGAAAGCCCCCTTTCCCCTTAAATTTGAAAAAGGGGCTTTTATAAGGAATTTTGGGGATTTTCCGATAAATTTTGGTGTTTTTTTTAGGGGGAGGGGGGTGCCCATACATAAATTCCCCATTATTTTCCACTTTTGGGGGTCCCCTACAAAAAAATCTCTAAACATTCCTTGAAAATCTCCAGAATCCTTTCAAAAAGCCCCTATCTTTCAAATTTAGGGGGCAGGCCGGGCCACTCTCGCCCTTGGTTGGCTACGCCCATGATCAAAATTACTAGACATTTATAAGTTATTACTAGATATAATTTATATTTATTTAATTCTTGACATATAATAAAAATGGTGATAATTAAAAAAAACTGAAAATTGAAATGTTTGCTGCTTTTACGAAATTTTGCTCGCCTCTACGGCGGTAATAGAAATGATTTCACCATAATGAAATTTTAATGGAACATTACTAACATCTTGATGTAGTTGTTGCATTCTATTAGAAATTGTATTGCTATGGTAGAAAAGTTAATTTTTTTTTTTTTTGCAAAAACCATGTTTTTTGCGATTTTTCGGAACTCTGCACCCCCTCCCCCCTCCCTGCGGCTGTAAATATTAACTAATTGGTGTAATATTTTACGAATTTATTTCTTATTACCAATGGCAACTTTCCTGCACTATTGTGTTTCAATTATATAAATTTCGGTTCGTTCGACTCACCCTAGTGTACAGGCCTTCAAAGCTAATTTCTTTTTGATTATTTGCAAATAATACATTTTATATTCCATGTTTTGGAAATTTGTACAGAAAACATATTTGAAAGCCTATAAATAAAAGAATTTTTAAATTTACCTTAAATAAATGTAGTGAATTTGTTTTCTTTGAAGATTATATGGTACTTTTGTATTATTAATTTTGAATGCACTAATTTTGAAATGGGGAATATTTTTTCGCCTATCTTAGAAAAATGTATAATAACTGATTATTTTGTAGGACCACATAGAGTAAGCTACTTCATATAAATGCTTTATAATACAATGTTTCACTGTGTATATATGAATGTTCTTGTGAACAAAAGTGAAGCAATAAAATATTTAGCACGGTTGACCAGATCTATTCAAAAGGAATGGGAGAAGGTGTCCACTTTTTAGTAGGCGTGTAACATGTGTCATATTTGATGAATAGGTGAAAAAAAGTTATCTTAAAAGAGGGGGGTGAGAATTTCGGGCGGTTGTCTGGGATTCTGAAGAGGTGCAAGTTTGAGGCTGCTCGGGAATGAAAGAGTTAAAGAAATCGCTTACACAATATAACAATTCATAAAATTTTCAATACTTAATTAATTTAAAAGCAGCTAATTAAAAATAAAAGCATATTTCTAAAGGAGCTTTCAAGTTATTTACAATCAAATCTTGACACGTACTATCTAGTTAAACTTAATGAAATCAAAAATAAAAACTATGAATATCTAAAGGAATCGTCAGAAGAGTTTCATTAATTCATAGTAAATATGTGTTAATTCATCAAATATTGTCAGCATTATGCATAAAATAAACAATATTAAGCTCCTAATAACATATATAACAAACAAAATGAAAATAACCACAAGAGATTAAATAACTAAAGAAAGAAAATATTAATGTAAATGATGGTAAGGATAATAGTCCATGCTCAATACCAGTTTAAAAATGCCTTAAATCAAACCATGATTTATAGATGTTTGAAGAATGGATGAATGTATTGTACATCATATTTTTTTTAAATACAACTAAGCAGGAATAGTTATCAAATATGAAATTCATGCAGATAGAAAAATTAACCAAGAATAACCCAAAAAATAGAAGTAACACAATATCCTAATGTAAAATATTAAAAAGTCTAAAACGGGAATTGCATTGTTACCATTATCTCATGCTTAGATATGAAATATCATACATTGTAATACGAGCAAATCTTGTTCATGTGTCTGTGTATATGCAAATTTTATCTTAAAAACGTCTCTAATGATTTTGCTGAAATTTCCCGCAACCTTTTGGTGAAATTTGCGACAGCAACCTTTTGTGAACCCAACACAATCAGGGCACATTTCCAGCTATATAAAAATGAACAGGGCGCATTTACAACTATAAACAAGTTGAAAATTGTACGTTAAATGTTACAAATGAGATGCGTTCATTCTATAACTAGTTTTACAATGTTAAAAAAAAAAAAAAAAAAACTATATATTTGAAACAGAAGGTTGTTTTTTAGTCATCTGCCCTGAACTTTTTACTGAATTAAGTTTGATAATTATTTTTAAAAATGAAAGCTGTTCATTTGCAGATATGCCAGCACTAGCTATTTTTTAAAACATTCAAAGTTTTATATTTTAATTTTAAAAGTTTTATGAAATTTCTTTTAAAATGGTGGCAATTGGGTTATGATTTTATCTCAACATAAGATTAATTTGCCTTATTACATTCCACCAATCAGAAGTCGGATTCCATCAGTGTAAATGTTGTCATATTTAAAAGAAGAATATCAATGGTTTATCATAAAATTTAAGCATAGTAAAATGATTGTGTTCAATTATGCAGTAATCACAGAATACAGACTATTTGTTGAGAAATAATATTAAGTAATCCATGTAAGTAAAATAACAGTAAATAATCTATCATAAGAAGTAATATGAAAAACGAAATGTTTTCGATGAAGAAAATGACATCATTCTTAAAACTAAAGATGAATTTTTCTCCATGAATATAACGTATTTTACTAATATTGTGTCAGTATGACGTCATATTAACTGACCCTTAAACCTGCATCTAAATAGAACTTCTGCTATTTATTTACTTCCTTGGTATGCACAAAATAAAATAACATTATTTCCATTTAATTATAATAAATATTTAATGAAAATTTTAAAACAATTGGTTAAATGATTATTACTGTAATATTTTCATGAAACTGATTTATTTTCCAAGTTTTTTATTCCACAAACTTTGAAATTAAAAGCTAAATCGTCTGCTTATGAAAATATCATTTTTAAAAGTTGCATTTTCAAACACAAAATTTCAATTTTTATACTGTCTAGATTTTTACTGAGATCAGGACTTCAATGGAATGTGGTGTTCACGTGCAAAGTTTTGAGTATGTGTAAATATCACGATTTAAATTTGCAGAGCCACTTTCTTTTTTCATTACATTATTTTTTCTTAAGCTTAAATTGTAACATACTTATTTAATATATTCTGTTGTGTCAAATTTCGATGGGTGCAACTAGTTGTACGTAATAGTTGTAGTAACGATACAAACATTTAATCAATAATAACAAACATTTAATTTTTTTAAGATTAGCAATTGTAATTTTTATTTAAAAAAAAAAATTATTTATGCACTGAATAAGTCATTTTTAAAAACCTAATATTTATTGCAGCTTGTGTATAATAATGTATAAAGTAACAGCTAGATTTTGTTTACTAACAAAGAACATAGTTTAAAATATCTTAACTAAACAGAAATATTTCAAAAATAATTTAAATTTGCTTAAATTGGAATAGTGAAATGTTATAATGAAATAGTTTTAAGATATACAATGTACTTGAAACAGTATAACAGCAATGTAAAAAAAAAAAATAGATTAAACTAAACATTTGAAAGCAAACTAATGGATTTTTTTTTTTTTTTTTTTTTTTTTAAATATATATAAAAGGAATCTAAAATATTCTTCTTGCATTATAATACTTTGCAATTCGGGCAATTTACAAATATACATATTTTTTTAAGCAATGAATTTTTAAAATATGTTTTAAGGTTTCCCCTATTTGTTTTTGAGAGGGCGCAGCATCCTGTCCATTTTTTATAGTTGTTAATGTGCCCTGATTATTTAGGGTTTGAAAAAATTTACTGTCACAAATTTCATCAGAAGGTTGCTATAAATTTATCTACCGGTTCTGAGAAAATATTGCAAAATTTGTCTATCGGTCGCAAGAAAAGATTGGAAAAAATTTGTCACTCGGTCGCAAGAAAAAAGTCGCGAAATTTGTCAATTGGTAATGTGTAAAAAATTGTTAAATTCATCTACGATCGCATGGGGAAAAAAAAAAGTTTTGCCATTAACATGTGTAAAAAATCGGGAAATTTGCCTACTTGTCGCAAGACTTCCATCTTCAAAAATCACTTATCGGTCGCAAGAAAAAACTGCAAAATTCGGCAATCGGTAGCGGGAAAATATCCCGAAATTAGTCAGTCAGTTGCGGGAAAATTCACGAAACTATTCGGTTAGTCATGGCAGAAAAAAATGGCGAAATTCGCCCACTGATCACATTAAAAATATTGCTAAATTTGTCAATCGATTGCGGCAAAAAAGAGAGAAATTTGTATATCTGTCATGAAAGAACATTTATTTTTTTTAGAATGCTGTGGTGAAAGTGGCATAAAGAGAAGAAAAATGACCAATTCGTGTTTCAGAAATTTTTCATTTTATTTATTTATTTATTTATTTTTTTAGATAGTAAATATTAAGATATTTTTTCATAGATTTTTAAATAAATATCAAAATCTGTACATTAGTAAAATAAAAGGCAATTAAGCCATTTGTAATGTTGTTCTGAATTTCATTTGACATAAAATATTATTTTTGTTTGATAGGCACACTTAACTGATGATGCACTTTTGATATTAAAAAGGATTATAACGACACTTCTCTCTATTATAAAAAAAGTAACCTGTGCTCTTTCTCGACTTACATTAAATAAAGTATTACATATAAAAAAATGAAATTGGTAGTTTTATTAAAAATATGTATGACACACTGAAACAGACAGTTTTTAAATCTAAGAATTATTTTAAACACTATTTAATGTTGAAAGTGGTCAAATTATTTCAGTGATATAAGCTTTATAGGATCAAAAACTATACACTGCAATTTAACCAATTTTGCAGGCACATACTTGACTAGACTGTAGAGTGCAAAGTCCAATAATTTTTTTAATTCGACTAATTTTGTAGAGTTTGTAGGATCTTTTATTCAAAATTTCATTAGCTGAATAAAGATTTAATTCATAGTTTGAAATAGCCGATTTTTTTACGTACTGTTGCCAGATTTTAAAAATCCCAAATTATAAACTTACAAGTAATTTACAATAGAAAAATATGTTTGTATGAATATTAAAATAAAAGACAACTTTAAAATAATTAAGCTAATACTTATGAAAAACACTAAAAAGCCCTGTTCATAAAAAAGTGCCAATTTTGTTCAGCTGAAGTGCCCCTTTTTTTGAGGAGTACCCTGCTCTTTTTTATTCTGGGGGAATTCAGCTCTTTCTCCAATGGAAGCTGAGTTCGTGTCAGCGAGTGAAGCAGCGAAAGAAATAAAGTTTATTTCGGATACCATACATGAAGTTGCTAAATTTTTTCCTCAGGTCTTCCAGCCAAACTCGATACAGAAACCTATCACGCTCTGCGACAACACTGCAGCTATCTCGTTCACAAAGACCAGTACTGACAACGTCCGTACTCGCCACATTGATCTCAAATATAAATTCGTTAGAGATCTTTTTCAGAAAGGTGTCTTCGATATCAAGCACGTATCCACCAAAGAAAATTTAGCAGATTTGCTAACAAATGCACTGAGTAAAGATCAATTCATAAAATTTCGACAAGCCATATTGCACTAAGCATGTATTTCCAGTGTCCTGACAATAAAAAAAAAAGTCTTCAACCTTTCAGGACTCTCTTCCTGATTGCTCTGGAACTATGCCATATGTCGTAGTCCTACTTCATCATTTTTTTAAGTCAAAAAACTTTTTGAACTTTTTTTATTTTTTCCAAAGACTTTAAGCTAATATGATTTTTACTCAAAGCCCAAACAAGTAAAATTTATGGACTGTGAGCTATTCCAGCCATATCTGCATTTTTTTTTTTCAGAAGTAAATTTTTCTATACTTACGTTTTATACGTTTTATGTAAGTTTAATTGTTATATTAAAGTATAAAATGTTTAAATGTATTTAACTTGACAACTCCATGTGGCAACCAGTAGGGGAAAAGGGGGCTTTCTGTAGGTAAATTTTAACGTAATTTCCCCTACTTCTGCCAAAAGTTGGCATATTTTTCTTCATTTTAAAGTTTTCCCCCCCTTTATATACATAAGTCTATTTAATTTATTAAAGTAACATTAGTAATTTAATTTCTTTCCACTTACGTTTCCTTTTTCATAAGTTCTTAAAGTTAAATCGCGCTATGTTTACTTTTTACCATGCTTCCGTCAATCGAATGGTTGGTTGGTTGTCGCATGGAACGTCGCCTGTACGATCGTCATTGCAATTGACGTTGATCGTAGCTCCATCTCCCTGCGCGGAGAAAATTTTCGTTAGCTAAGTAACAAGTGGGAGGACTTCACAAATTGTGAAGTCTCATCATCTATACAATGAACCAATCAGAGACCGGCTTTCGCGATCTTAAAGTTTCGCTATTTTTTCTTGGCAACGTTTGTTCGCTCAGCTGGATAATTTAAATCCCCGCATGTTTTTCAAATGTGGTGTGCTTGTGTTTTGGTTTTTACCGAAGTGTTAAAACATCATCTTTCAACCTTGAAAGATGTAGTAATGAAACCTAAAGGGAAATTCTTTATAGCTGTTATAGCTTACTCATCGCGATATGTTTTTGAAGTGTTACTATTTTATGTAAATGCACCCTCATTTTAATGGATTAGAAAAGAAATACTGGCGATGAAAGCAGCTTTATAAATGGCTCCTTTTATGGCAAAATCTACTTTGACACTCGTGATATATGGATAAAAAGGTATCGTAATTTAATATCACTATCGTCTCTGATTGGGTCAAGTTTGATTAAATTAAACATGATTTCATTTTTTTGTTTTTACATATTACTGACAAATGGTCAGTCTGCATTTTGTTTGTGTAAAATTTCATTATGTTTCGTCATATAATAAATATTTTGTCATTATAATAACTGTGTTATCACTGAAGCCCTCTTATACAGTAATGTTCTAGCCAACATTTGCACCTTCAAGTTTCTAGTAATGTTTTTAGTCACTTTTTGAACTCATGGGATGGGAAGCAACTTTTTATGCAAGTGTTTTTCTGTATACTTATTTTCTCAAAGATCATCTAAATCAAGTTATATGCCCAATCTTTTTGGATTTTTGATGAAAATTGGTAGTCATATTTATTTCATGTTACAACCCACCCAGGGGTGTCAACTCTTAAACCAGCGTAATGATAAAAACCTAAAACCCCGAATCGACCCCTCTTCTTTTCTGTAAATTTTTTTCACTATTATTTAAAACCTGCTTCACCTACAAAAGGTGCAGGGTCAGAAAAGCGGCGGCGCATCCACATGGGAGAAACACTATGTTTCATTATAACAATTTGTCAATACCTTAAATATATGCATGCAGTAAATTAATACAAGATTAGTGATAAATTGTGAGATATAAAAGAAACAACTTAAACTATTCTATTAAAGAAACATGGAAGAAGGGAGAACAAAAGTTACCTGCTGATGTTTCTTATTGCTTCAGAAAGACTTGGGGAAAGAAAATTTTCAACATTTTATACAGGAACTTTCTCAACTTACTATTAGAAAAATAAAATTAGAACAAATTAAAAACTAAAATGAAAATATCTTTAATAAACAGTAAAAGTAACATTGAATGCAAAATTGTATTTATAATAGATGATATATTCAACAGCACTAAAATACAAGTATCTTAAAAATGTAAACAAATGAAAAGATGATTTGGCACGAGTGCCCATTTAGCTAGTGCCTTAGAAAAAGACATTTGAAAATTAGCATGACACTCTCAATAAATAAGACAATGTACTACAGTCAGGAAATGGCACTGTGCTGTGCCTGGTAAAATATTGCTAGAATACTTTGTACATCTAGACCTAAAACATATAAATGTGTTAAACGGTATTACTGGATGGATTTCAGGGCTGCCACTGCCAAATAGCTTACAAAATAGTTGCTTTAGTAGCCTACAATGAAAAAAATAGTAGCCAAAATAGTTGCATGCTTACTTAAGAAAAGAGGGGCAAGAATCCTTATTTCCCATAAAAATAACATCATGAAAATCCACATTTTCCCTACTACATAACTGCCAACTAAATTTCATTGAAAATCAGAAGATTTTGGACCAAAAATCAGAAGAAATAAGAAGATTTTAAAAATTTTATAAAACTTTCAACATGGATAAAATAAAACTAGCTGGAATCATAATAAATGAGCAAATTTAAGACAAGCAAGAGTAAAATAAAATAGTCACTAATTTGCAAGTAAAGAATGTATATTACAGACAGAAAAGAATAACTTCAATACATAAAAAAAAAAAAAAAAAAAAAAAAAAGAACATTGATAATAGATTTTTTACTTTTCATTAAATTACACTTAAAATTTCAGTTTCCTAACATTTAGTAACCAAGGATAACTGATGTTAATGCTGAGGGCCATGATTTGAATATTGGTGTTAAACTAGTTAACTGGTGGTGTTATGCAACACCACTTAAACAATTCAACCAGTAAAATATTTTTTGTCGCCATATACAACCAAAACTGAGTAAAAATATTTATATTATTCAAAATTGACAACACATGAACCATTAAAATATTTGCAATAAATACTGTATATTATATGATAGAAAAAAAAAACCACACGTGAATAGAAAATTTACTAAAACTTTATTATATATTACTAAAAAAAAATGAGTAGAAAAAAATTATTTTGACAACATGTTCATAGTAGATTGCTTAGCTTTTTTTAAAAAGTTACTAGAAAATTGTGCTTTATAACATTTATTGTCAGTAAATGATTTCGCAAACAAAATATTTTCTAGAGTTTTCGTCATCATTGATGAGCTGAACAGAATCATATTTTTCTTAATCAAACTGAAAATACATTTGCATTCAGCACTGCTGTGAGGAATAGTCAATACAGCTTTTAATACTTTGCAAATCCTACCATATTTCAAAATTTCATCAATGGAACACATCTTTCCTAACATGGCAATGCACGAATTTGCATGTGCCAAAATAGGTATTTTTTTTACATTGAAGTTCCGTGAACTGATTCTGTAATAAGTTCCAGGCTACATCATCATCATAATTTTTTTTTTTTTAAATGGAAATTTTTCCACAAAAAAAGAAAAAGTTACACTGTAAGATTTCTTTTTTTAATTCACTACTCATATTTTAAATGAAAGCAAAGTAAACTTTATTTAAATCTAAATTCTTCTCCTTTTAGAAAACTAAATATAGTCTCATTTTTTAAGCAACTGATAAAAAAATTTCCTGTTAATAGATAATGTACCACTTGTTCTTCATTATTTAGATAAATTTGTTATCAAATAGATGATCAGGGGTAGTACTAGCTCAGGAGATATTTCAGGACATACTTTTTACGATATTTCAGGACAATTTCAGGACACATTTGATTGAAAATCGACTGTTCGACTTTAGAAACAACCCTTAACTCCCTGTTCAATACATTTTATTATCATAAATAGTACACTATATACAAAATTTTTTTTGTTGTAAAAGTATACATTAAAAAAAAAAAAGCAATTTTACCAGAATTCTTTGACCAAGCTGCTAAAAAACTGCAATTTTTGCATTACTGAAAGACAAAAATCTCGATTTTTTTCCTTTACTGATCCACAAAAATTGCAAAAGGGTTTTTTTTTTTTTAAATAACTGACTGGTAAAAAATGTGATTTTTTTTGACTGACAGACGAAAATAGCAAACTTTTTTTAATGACTAATCGATAAAAAATAGGATTTTTTTTGGTAATTGATCACCAAAAACTGCAATTTTTTTTTTTTTTTTTTTTTTTTTTTTTTTGTGCAAATCGACGAAAATCACTATTTTTAACGATAGACTGAAGAAAATTGCAACTTTCGTGATCATTTTGCATCAGTAAACAGATACACCTACCCCCTATTTGATGATTTCAAATGCCGATATAGCACAAAACTTGCAAAATTTCAGGAATATTAGGACAGACTACCATATTTCAGGACATTTCAGGACGTTTATATTTATTTTCAGGAATATCAGGAATTTCAGGACAAGTACTACCCCTGGATGATCCATTAATTTCGAAAATTTAAATTCAAAGTTCAGCAAATTTATTATTATTATTAAGAGAAAGCTTGCTAATGGTTATACTGGATCCTCTGCAAGCATCAGCTGAGAGACAGCTATCGAGTTTTCCTAACTTCAACATCATAATAATTGAAAATTCCACCCTCCCCCCCCCCCTCCTTCCTATTGGCACCGAATTCCAAATATATACTATAAGTTGCTTTGGTGGCTGGGCTGCTAAATTTAACAGATGACAAGAAACAGCCACTAACAAAATTTACTTCTGCAATTTCTTCAAATATTTCTGAACACCATTTTTTCATTTAAAAAAGAAAAAAAAATCAGAAGATTTCATCTTCTGATCAGAAAATCAGAAGGTAGAGTTGAAATTAAGAAGAATTCTGAAAAAATCAGAAGAGTTGGCAGGTATGCTACTACCATCCAAATTTTCTACTTTTTGTATTTTAATTATAAAATCACACACACAAACGGAAAGAAAGAAAGAAGAAATTTTTTAAATTATCATCTGAGATATACGATCAGAATGCAGTTTGGTTTTTCCAAACTAAATTGAATATATTCTTATCTTGTGCTTGAGCATTACTGTGAGGCAACAAAAAACAATACAATTTTTATTGCATGTTATTAGCTGCAATTTTAATTCCATTTTATAAACAAAAATTAACTGAACCAATTGAAAGTGGTTTTATCAAAAAAGGATGCATTTGATAAAGAAAATATGTGTACATACTAACCTATTCTTTATAAGAAATTTTTGTAAAATAAAATAGCAAAATCGTCCGAAAAAAATAAAAGTCTGATTTTATAGACACCAATGGGCCAAATAAAGCTATCTAAATAAGTAAAAAAGGCAATATTCTAAATGTTTTTCTCAACATTTTAAACCTGTTATTAAATTGAAAAACTGCGATAGAAAACAAGATTTTCTTATTTCTAAGTAGCATTTATTTCAGCTCATTTATTAATTTAAATTTTTGGAATGAAGCATTTATACGAGGTTAGAAACAAATACAATTCACGCAGCATAGTGAACAAATCTACAGTTAATCGTTTGTGGTTCATACGACAGTTAAAGGGTTAAATGCCTTTAAAAACAATCAAAAATTGGACAAATAAAGCATAAGGTAAAGCATAAGGGTTATGGGTAGTAGCCAAACCAAAAATCAGTAATTAGTTTTCCACTGAAATTTGGATGTTGGTATCTTTGCACTACATTTATATTGAAAGAGTATTTTTTTTTTTTTTTCAAATGGAAGTTTTTACATATTTTAAAAATTGCATAAAAAACTTAAAAAATTTATACGGAAATATTAGATTGGGGTATTGGGTTAAAAAATTTGCAGTGCTGAGTTTTTTTTTTTTTTTTTTTTTTTTTACAAAAATAGTAGCTGGGACTGGAAAATAGTCTCCTTTTTTCTGGTTTTCCTCTAAAATAGTCACTTTTGAAGGTTTTTGGGCTAAAATAGTAGCCATAGTTGCCTGATGCTGAAAATAGTCGCTTTTAGTAGCATTTTAGTTGCAAATGGCAGCCCTGGGATTTCTACAATACTTTTCATATCTTAAAATACATCTGGGGGAAATCTGAGAAATGTTAATAACTTTACAATCCATTACAATGTTATGGTGAAATTTATATATATATATATATATATATATATATATATAATAAAAACATGTGAAAATCAATGCATAAGATATTATAAAAATCAATGGAAAGGATACTGCAGGAATCCTATATATTAAAACAAAAAGGGATTTTCATCAAATCCACTTTTCACACAAAAATGACAATGGGAATGCAAACCTTAACCAGTTTTAGAGTACACTCAAATGAGAAAAGGGTGGCTGAGTGGTATCAGGCACGGTCCTTCTCTGTTCCAATCATCATGTCGGTTCGAAACCCACTCCGGACAGAATGATTTTTCTTATTTTATTGGCATATTTAATTCAGGTGGAAAAGTTATAGAATTTGTATTTTTTTTTATTCGGATCTTTTATAATTAAATAAAATTTAACACCCAAGAATATTTTGTTTCAATGACTAAATTTATATTAAAGGTATTTAAATTAAAAAATCGTGCATTTTATTATCGATTAAATAAAATGAAATGGTCTACAATTTTTATTATATTTGGATAACCATTATCAAGATGTCATATATATATATAATAAGATAAGTATGTGGTTATTTTATGTACAAAAGGAAAAATAAAAGGAGAGAAAACAAAAAAAAGGAAAAATATTCATACAAGAACTCTAAATTATCTAGATATCCATGATTTAACAATTAAACAATGTGGAAAAATAGAGAATATAAATTCAAATAATTAAAAAATACTTATTATAAATCATTAGTTGCAAACAGCAAAGTTTAAATTCAGGGTTTTAGAATCAGACTGATAAAAATTAATTTAATGGAAAACTTTAAAGGTCGCATAGTTAAAAAAATATATATATATTATATATATTTAAAATAAAAGATTTTGCATGTAGTTATAGATTAAATAATGTGATTTAAACTTGATCATCATGAAGAAGATGTATTTGTATGACTAAGAAAAGTATATGATTATTCTCCTAAAAAAAAAAGAAAGAAAGAAGCAAAAATATCCATATAAGAATTATAAAAGAAACCACCTTAATATCAATGCTTTATCTGGGTTTTAGAGTCAAGCTGATAAAAATAAAATTAATGAAAATTTTTAAAAAGGCCGCTTAATTTAAAAAAATTGGAAAATACTAAATATTGATTCCTTTTTTTTTTTTTTTTTTTTTTTTCTTTCGAGACTGTAATAAGTAAAAATAAATCGTTCAATTAATATTTTTAGTTAAATTCATGCTAAATTAATTCAAGTATAAAAGGATGCAAATAACAAACTAACAGTTAAAATTATGTCACTTCATTAGTTGAGTAGACTGGACTGACAACACCATCTATCGTTTTATATCTTAAAGAAATCGCTTACACAATATAACAATTCATAAAATTTTCAATACTTAATTAATTTAAAAGCAGCTAATTAAAAATAAAAGCATATTTCTAAAGGAGCTTTCAAGTTATTTACCATCAAATCTTGACACGTACTATCTAGTTAAACTTAATGAAATCAAAAATAAAAACTATGAATATCTAAAGGAATCGTCAGAAGAGTTTCATTAATTCATAGTAAATATGTGTTAATTCATCAAATATTGTCAGCATTATGCATAAAATAAACAATATTAAGCTCCTAATAACATATATAAGAAACAAAATGAAAATAACCACAAGAGATTAAATAACTAAAGAAAGAAAATATTAATGTAAATGATGGTAAGGATAATAGTCTATGCTCAATACCAGTTTAAAAATGCCTTAAATCAAACCATGATTTATAGATGTTTGAATAATGGATGAATGTATTGTACATCATATTTTTTTTAAATACAACTAAGCAGGAATAGTTATCAAATATGAAATTCATGCAGATAGAAAAATTAACCAAGAATAACCCAAAAAATAGAAGTAACACAATATCCTAATGTAAAATATTAAAAAGTCAAAAATGGGAATTGCATTGTTACCATTATCTCATGCTTAGATATGAAATATACATTGTAATACGAGCAAATCTTGTTCGTGTGTCTGTGTGTATGCATATTTTATCTTAAAAACGTCTCTAATGATTTTGCTGAAATTTCCCGCAACCTTTTGGTGAAATTTGCGACAGCAACCTTTTGTGAACCCAACACAATCAGGGCACATTTCCAGCTATATAAAAATGAACAGGGCGCATTTACAACTATAAACAAGTTGAAAATTGTACGTTAAATGTTACAAATGAGATGCGTTCATTCTATAACTAGTTTTACAATGTAAAAAAAAAAAAAAAAAAAAAAACTATATTTGAAACAGAAGGTTGTTTTTTTTAGTCATCTGCCCTGAACTTTTTTACTGAATTAAGTTTGATAATTACTTTTTAAAATGAAAGCTGTTCATTTGCAGATGTGCCAGCACTAGCTATTTTTTAAAACATTCATAGTTTTATATTTTAATTTTAAAAGCTTTATGAAATTTCTTTAAAAATGGTGGCAATTGGGTTATGATTTTATCTCAACATAAGATTAATTTGCCTTATTACATTCCACCAATCAGAAGTGGGATTCCATCAGTGTAAATGCTGTCATATTTAAAAGAAGAATATCAATGGTTTATCATAAAATTTAAGCATAGTAAAATGATTGTGTTCAATTATGCAGTAATCACAGAATACAGACTATTTGTTGAGAAATAATATTAAGTAATCCATGTAAGTAAAATAACAGTAAATAATCTATCATAAGAAGTAATATGAAAAACAAAATGTTTTCGATGAAGAAAATGACATCATTCGGAAAACTAAAGATGAATTTTTCTCCATGAATATAACGTATTTTACTAATATTGTGTCAGTATGACGTCATATTAACTGACCCTTAAACCTGCATCTAAATAGAACTTCTGCTATTTAATTCATAGTTTGAAATAGCCGATTTTTTTACGTACTGTTGCCAGATTTTAAAAAGCCCAAATTATAAACTTACAAGTAATTTACAATAGAAAAATATGTTTGTATGAATATTAAAATAAAAGACAACTTTAAAATAATTAAGCTAATACTTATGAAAAACACTAAAAAGCCCTGTTCATAAAAAAGTGCCAATTTTGTTCAGCTGAAGTGCCCCTTTTTTTGAGGAGTACCCTGCTCTTTTTTATTCTGGGGGAATAGAGCTCTTTCTCCAATGGAAGCTGAGTTCGTGTCAGCGAGTGAAGCAGCGAAAGAAATAAAGTTTATTTCGGATACCATACATGAAGTTGCTAAATTTTTTCCTCAGGTCTTCCAGCCAAACTCGATACAGAAACCTATCATGCTCTGCGACAACACTGCAGCTATCTCGTTCACAAAGACCAGTACTGACAACGTCCGTACTCGCCACATTGATCTCAAATATAAATTCGTTAGAGATCTTTTTCAGAAAGGTGTCTTCGATATCAAGCATGTATCCACCAAAGAAAATTTAGCAGATTTGCTAACAAAAGCACTGAGTAAAGATCAATTCATAAAATTTCGACAAGCCATAATGCACTAAGCATGTATTTCAAGTGTCCTGACAATAAAAAAAAAAAAAAAAAAGTCTTCAACCTTTCAGGACTCTCTTCCTGATTGCTCTGGAACTATGCCATATGTCGTAGTCCTACTTCATCATTTTTTTAAGTCAAAAAACTTTTTGAACTTTTTTTATTTTTTCCAAAGACTTTAAGCTAATATGATTTTTACTCAAAGCCCAAACAAGTAAAGTTTATGGACTGTGAGCTATTCCAGCCATATCTGCATTTTTTTTTTTCAGAAGTAAATTTTTCTATACTTACGTTTTATGTAAGTTTAATTGTTATATTAAAGTATAAAATGTTTAAATGTATTTAACTCGACAACTCCATGTGGCAACCAGTAGGGGAAAAGGGGGCGTTCTGTAAGTAAATTTTAACGTAATTTCCCCTACTTCTGCCAAAAGTTGGCATATTTTTCTTCATTTTAAAGTTTTCCCCCCCTTTATATACATAAGTCTATTTAATTTATTAAAGTAACATTAGTAATTTAATTTCTTTCCACTTACATTTCCTTTTTCATAAGTTCTTAAAGTTAAATCGCGCTATGTTTACTTTTTACCATGCTTCCGTCAATCGAATGGTTGTCGCATGGAACGTCGCCTGTACGATCGTCATTGCAATTGACGTTGATCGTAGCTCCATCTCCCTGCACGGAGAAAATTTTCGTTAGCTAAGTAACAAGTTGGAGGACTTCACAAATTGTGAAGTCTCATCATCTATACAATGAACCAATCAGAGACCGGCTTTCGCAATCTTAAAGTTTCGCTATTTTTTCTTGGCAACGTTTGTTCGCTCAGCTGGATAATTTAAATCCCCGCATGTTTTTCAAATGTGGTGTGCTTGTGTTTTGGTTTTTACCGAAGTGTTAAAACATCATCTTTCAACCTTGAAAGATGTAGTAATGAAACCTAAAGGGAAATTCTTTATAGCTGTTATAGCTTACTCATCGCGATATGTTTTTGAAGTGTTACTATTTTATGTAAATGCACCCTCATTTTAATGGATTAGAAAAGAAATACTGGCGATGAAAGCAGCTTTATAAATGGCTCCTTTTATGGCAAAATCTACTTCGACACTCGTGATATATGGATAAAAAGGTATCGTAATTTAATATCACTATCGTCTCTGATTGGGTCAAGTTTGATTAAATTAAACATGATTTCATTTTTTTGTTTTTACATATTACTGACAAATGGTCAGTCTGCATTTTGTTTGTGTAAAATTTCATTATGTTTCGTCATATAATAAATATTTTGTCATTATAATAACTGTGTTATCACTGAAGCCCTCTTATACAGTAATGTTCTAGCCAACATTTGCACCTTCAAGTTTCTAGTAATGTTTTTAGTCACTTTTTGAACTCATGGGATGGGAAGCAACTTTTTATGCAAGCGTTTTTCTGTATACTTATTTTCTCAAAGATCATCTAAATCAAGTTATATGCCCAATCTTTTTGGATTTTTGATGAAAATTGGTAGTCATATTTATTTCATGTTACAACCCACCCAGGGGTGTCAACTCTTAAACCAGCGTAATGATAAAAGCCTAAAACCCCGAATCGGCCCCTCTTCTTTTCTGTAAATTTTTTTTCAATATTATTTAAAACCTGCTTCACCTACAAAAGGTGCAGGGTCAGAAAAGCGGCGGCACATCCACATGGGAGAAACACTATGTTTCATTATAACAATTTGTCAATACCTTAAATATATGCATGCAGTAAATTAATATAAGATTAGTGATAAATTGTGAGATATAAAAGAAACAACTTAAACTATTCTATTAAAGAAACATGGAAGAAGGGAGAACAGAAGTTACCTGCTGATGTTTCTTATTGCTTCAGAAAGACTTGGGGAAAGAAAATTTTCAACATTTTATACAGGAACTTTTTCAACTTCCTATTAGAAAAATAAAATTAGAACAAATTAAAAACTAAAATGAAAATATCTTTAATAAACAGTAAAAGTAACATATATGTTCGCTATTTCAACTGAAGTGTGTAGCACTTAGTTTTTTTACAGGGACAGTCAAAAGTATTCCGTTACATTACAGTCAATGGGGAATAATCGTTTCAAGAGCATTTTGATGTTGCTACGCCCTTTAAAACATAATGAAATTGATATATAATTATGAAGCGCATTAAAACATGCTTTTTGCAGAATATGGGATGCAAAGCATTTTTTATTCATTTACAGGGTCAAACAGAAGAATTATTTTACACATCGTTATTTACATGGGGAAAAATTGTCTGCAGAGTAATTTAGTGATAATTCATTATTTCAAACATAATGAAAATTATATGCATTACTCAGGTACACTATAAATTGTTCTCTTGTGTGCATTGCATTTATTTACAGAGACACACAAAAGATATTGGTTACAGTACATGTGCGATATTTACTATGTGTGATACGTGCGTTTTCAACCTTGGTTTGCATTTTTAACGTTTTTTTTTCATAGTATGTGGTGTGTTTATAAACTCGGTTGACCATATACAGGGCTACAAAAGGAAATTTGTAAGTATTACAAACTATGGGAGTGAATTGCTTAAGGGTAGTTTCTAATTGTGTTTGCGCATTTTCCTGCTGAACTATATTTAGTAGACTAATAGAAGTTTGTGGAATATAAATAAATTCATATACAAGGCTACGAAAAAAAAAGATACACTGTCGTTTACGTTTGGTAATTGCTGCAAGTGAGTTTTAAGTTGCCTTTTAGCTTAATAGGTGGGGTGTACAAAAGTCTTCAGATAATATACAGGGCTGTATAAAATATTTTGAGTGCATTTCCATCGATTGGCGAAAATTGCTAAATGTTAATATTCTAACTGAACTAAATTTTATCATACTATATATCTACATCTATTGATCATATACAGGGCTGCACAAAACAATTAGACTACTTTTTTGACACTGGAAGGTATAATTTCGAAAACTATTTTTTAATGTGTTATGTGTTTTCTAAACTGTTTACTTACATATCTTCTTTCACCTTGTTTAACGGTGAAGTTTCGTTACAGTTTTCTGGCTGTGTTGGAAAGAGTTTCATAATCTATGCTTGATGCATGATTTTTTGTTCTTGTTTTAGAAATAGAGGTGATAGCTTTCATAGAGAGGCTTTGCGATGAACACACTTGTTGGTCTAACATTCTAAGTTTTTCATAGTTTTCTTTAAATCTCATGTAAACACATGTTAGGTTCAAGACACTCAGGGCAGACAATCCTACCTTGGCATAGAAACATCGCACAGAGACAGATAATGAGCCAAAATAAACGCAAACCCAACAACCTATCTTAGAAATTTACGGAAAGATGGTCACAAAGTTCATCATGGATACATTTTTTAAATCTTGATTGACACATTATGATGTATGTAGTAAGGGGAGAAGGATTTCTCCCAATGTAATATGCATCAGCTTTTGAGCTACATATAAAAACTTTGTTAACAAAAAATGTTAAATAAGTACCAGAATATAAGCTTAAAAATTTGATATCCCACTATTTTTTAGACATAATTTTCACCCATCCCCCTTTTCTTTTTTTTTTTACTTTTTAAAAGTTATATTTTGCAGATTGTAATTTACAAACATTTAATCAATAATAACAAACATTTAATTTTTTTAGGATTAGCAATTGTAATTTTTAGTGTTAAAATAAAAAAAATTATTTATGCACTGAATAAGTCATATTTAAAAACATAATATTTATTGCTGCTTGTGTATAATAATGTATAAAGTAACAGCTAGATTTTGTTTACTAACAAAGAACATAGTTTAAAATATTTTAACTAAAACAGAAATATTTCAAAAATAAATTTAAATATGCTTAAAATGGAATAGTAAAACATTATAATGAAATAGTTTTAAAATATACAATGTACTTGAAACAGTATAGCAGCATGTAAAAAAAAATAGATTAAACTAAACATTTGAAAGCAAACTAATGGATTTTTTTTTTTTTAATATATATAAAAGGAATTTAAAATATTCTTCTTGCATTATAATACTTTGCAATTCGGGCAATTTACAAATATACATATTTTTTTAAGCAATGAATTTTTAAAATATGTTTTAGGGTTTTCCCTAGGTGTTTTTGAGAGGGCGCAGCATCCTGTCCATTTTTTATAGTTGTTAATGTGCCCTGCACGTTTTTATATAGCTGGACATGTGCCCTGATTATTTTGGGTTTGAAAAAATTTACTGTCGCGAATTTAACCAGAAGGTTGCTATAAATTTATCTATCGGTTACGAGAAAATATCGCAAGATATGTCTATCGGTCGCAAGAAAATATTGGAAAAAATTTGTCACTCGATCACAAGAAAAAAGTCGTGAAATTTGTCAATCGATAATGTGTAAAAAATTGTGAAATTCATCTACGATCGCATGGGGAAAAAAAAAATTAAGTTTTGCCATTAAGATACGTAAAAAATCGGGAAATTCCTAACCTAATGTTAAAAGATAATAGTTATGGGGTTTAAGAAAAGATAGCAAAGTTAACACGCTTTTAGTGGAAACGTAAAGTATGATTTTTCTACTCCAGATAAATAAAAATGAATTAAGTTAAACACATATGTAGTGGTTTAAAAATAAAGATAACATATTTAAACATGACGTGATTAGGTCTTTAAGTATTGGCCATCTGGAACCTCAGCCACTTCAATATTATATGGCAGCAAAGCACGTAGATTTATTTCCCTTTATTCAACACATAGTTCATTTTATAAATGAAGGTCAGAAAGCATTTTAATTAGTATTCAACTTCTTAATTAAAGGATTTTACTGTCACAAAGTTTCCGAAGTAAAACATTCATTTACCACCATATCCCATTAAAAGCCAAACCATTACCAGCAATACTTCTTTCCACTTCTTTCACCACAATAACTGCTGAACAAGTATTAAATTCACAATCTAGAATGTCATCACTTCCAACTAAGATAAAATATAACAAACATAAATACGACTGACACTGGAACGAACATACACACTATTACAAGACACAACACTAAAACAATAATGACAATCTCTGAATGTGGTAGCTGAAGAAGAAGATTGTTCACCGAAACAAGTAACTATATATACCTCATTACTCCCTCAGATCACTACGCCACGCATGCTCACCGCGATCTTCCGAAACTTCTAGAACGTCAATGACATTGCTTTATGCAAAACTATCATTCTAGCGTTAGCCTCCTAACACGTACCGTGATTACGTCACGACAACGCCATCTCCCGGCATCTAGGCCAACTACGATGATAGAGATTGAAATCGATGAAGCGTATCGAATGATGTAATAGAGGGAAAGTAACCGCGAGTTATGAAGCCACGTATGGTAAACAGAAAACGGGAAACTAAAGATTGTATTACAGTAAAGATTAACTTTATATTTCCATTTAAGATAGATACAATATGGTCAGATTCATTTAATAAGTAAGTTTATTTTTTAATATGAATATGTATTTTTATGAAAGTTTAAATAAAAATATAATTTATCTCAAAACTGACTTTAAACATAAAACAAGGTTTAATTACTAAATTAAAAATACATTTTATGACACTTCTTGAATAAAATATTGTTTAATTTAACATAACAAGAAACAAAAATATAATTCAAAGATGCCTGTAAGGTATAACTTTAGATATCATTAAACTTTATATGAATGTTGAATTACAAGTTTATAAAGGATATGTAGAATGATGAGACAAATTATATAGAAATGAGGGACTATTTCTTAGACATGTCTCAATTTTCCTAACAATCAGTGCCCACATAATTTTTTACAATTATAATAAAGAGTGTATTAGCTAGTGATTCCTGAAGTTCCTTTTCTTTTGTGTGTCTCAACGTGTGAAACATTTGTAATCTCCATAAAGTCTGAAGTTTTCGTCGCCCTGATGTCAACAATGCTCATTTTTATCAGTGGTGTATTTCCAGAAAAAAACTAAGTAAAATTTTACTTTTATACTCCTAATCGGGATTTTCCTTGGACAATGATCAGCGAGTCATCGAACCTGAGGTGTTATTTCTTAGTACAGGTACACGTGCACTTTAGGGGTAGCAATCCTTTTCACGTGGTATCTTTTCTCAAGTTACAAGTCCCACTATACGTAGCCACTTATTAGAAATTATTATACTTATTAAAAATTAGTTGCTTTTATTGCCACTGTATTATAAAATAAAAAGATGACTGCAGTCCTTGATGACACGTGTTACATGAAAAATTAATCATCAACTGGATGCGCAGGTGATAACGATCGCACTAACGATAATTTTTTTTTAATAATATTTCACAAGTAAAACTTAACTGCAACAAGTTGTTGTATCAATTGTCACTGAATTAACTGAAGAAAAAGATGATCGTCATTCTTAAGAGACGTACGTCATGATTTTGCACAAACATGATGCAGGTATCAAAGATTGCACCAAAAAATTTTTATATTTCACAAACGAGCTTGAACAACTTGCGAACTGGTTTTGCGGCATCAACTGTCACATCGTGTTTTCAGTGGCTACGTATAGTGGGACTTGTAACTTGAGATAAGATACCACGTGCCGGGATTGCTACCCCTAACGTGCACGTGTACCTGTACTAAGAAATAACACCTCAGGTTCGATGACTCGCTGATCATTGTCCAAGGAAAATATCGCTGAGGAGTATAAAAGTAAAATTTTACTTAGTTTTTTTCTGGAAATACACCACCCATAAAAATGAGCATTGTTGACATCAGGGCGACGAAAACTTCAGACTTTATGGAGATTACAAATGTTTCACACGTTGAGACACACAAAAGAAAAGGAAATTCAGGAATCACTAGCTAATACACATTCTTTATTATATTTGTAAAAAATTAGGTGGGCACTGATGACATTGTTTGCTATTGTAGTTAACTATTGTAAGTGCCGTGACGATCACGGCCAGTTTGTGCTAAATTGCGTGGCATCGGCAGAGCTGAGCCAGGGAAAAGATTCAGAGCACCTCACTCCTAGATGATTTTACTGCAACTGCAAATTCCGCCTCATGGAGAAATGTACTTCGATGATCCGAACGGCAGTTTTCATCCAATCCGCGGCGACAAAGCGAAACGGCTGCGTGTGCATCACCCGAGGACAGTGAGGGAGCGACGCGCCACGATCGAACCACACGGAAGAAAACTTGATTTATCCCGTGTGAATGTTCGATAAAAATGGCGACCGCTAAAACATGAAACTGAAGGAATTATAAATTGAAACCTCCGGCGTTCGGAAATATAACACGGGAAACGAACCGGACATCGTAGAACAAAAAGTAATACATTAAAATGAAGGGAATTAAAAGTTATTAACATTAGAAATATTAATTTAAATGGGAAATAATGAGAAACTAATTAAATAGGTAAAATTAATGCTGAAAACGTGAATTAACTACATGGATATGCATGGGAAAACTGAATGTCCAATTGTTATTGTGACAAACGGTATTACTGGATGGATTTCTACAATACTTTTCATATCTTAAAATACATCTGGGGGAAATCTGAGACATGTTAATAACATTACAATCCATTACAATGTTATGGTGTAATATATATATAAAATAAAAACATGTGAAAAACAATGGATAAGATATTATAAAAATCAATGGAAAGGATACTGCAGAAATCATATATATTAAAACGAAAAGGGATTTTCGTCAAATCCACTTTTCACACAAAAACGACAATGCGAACGCAAACCTTAACCAGTTTTAGAGTACACTCAAATGAGAAAAGGGTGGCTGAGTGGTATCAGGCAAGATCCTTCTCTGTTCCAATCATCATGTCGGTTCGAATCCCACTCCAGACAGAATGATTTTTCTTATTTTATTGGCAATTCAATTTAATAATGGCATATTTAATTCAGGTGGAAAAGTTATATAATTTGTATTATTTTTTGTATCCGAATGTATTATAATTAAGTAAAATTTAACAACCAAGAATATTTTGTTTCAATTACTAAATATATATTAAAGGTATTTAAATTAAAAAATCGTGCATTTTATTATCAATTAAATAAACTGAAATGGTCTACAATTTTTATTATATTTGGATAACCATTATCAAGATGTCATATATATATATATATATATATATATATATATATATATATATATATATATATATATATATATATATATATATATATATATATATATATATATAATAAGATAAGTATGTGGTTATTTTATGTACAAAAGGAAGAATAAAAGGAGAGAAAACAAAAAGAAGGAAAAATATTCATACAAGAACTCTAAATTATCTAGATATCCATGATTTAACAATTAAACAAGTGTAAAAATAGAAAATATATATTCAAATAATTCAAAAATATGTATTATAAATCATTAGTTGCAAACAGCAAAGTTTAAATTCAGGGTTTTAGAATCAGACTGATAAAAATTAATTTAATGAAAAATTTTAAAGGTCGCATAGTTAAAAAAATCAGAAATATTAAATATTGTTAGTTTTACAAAATATTGGGACTGTTGTAAATAAAATTTAACAACCAACAATATATTTTTTTAATTACTTATTTTATATTTAAAATAAAAGACTTGCATGTAGTTATTGATTAAATAATGTGATTTAAACTTGATCATCATGAAGAAGATACATTTGTATGACTAAAAAAAGTATATGATTATTCTCCTTAAAAAAAAAAAAAGAAAGAAAGAAAGAAAGAAAGAAGCAAAAATATCTATATAAGAATTATAAAAGAAACTACCTTAATATCAATGCTTTATCTGGGTTTTAGAGTCAAGCTGATTAAAAATAAAATTAATGAAAAATTTTAAAAAGGCCGCTTAATTTAAAAAAATTGGAAAATACTAAATATTGATTTTTTTTTTTTTTTTTTTTTTTTTTTTTTTTTAGACTGTAATAAGTAAAAATAAATCGTTCAATTAATATTTTTAGTTAAATTCATGCTAAATTAATTCAAGTATAAAAGGATGCAAATAACAAACTAACAGTTAAAATTATTTCACTTCATTAGTTGAGTAGACTGGACTGACAACACCATCTATCGTTTTATATCTTAAAGAAATCGCTTACACAATATAACAATTCATAAAATTTTCAATACTTAATTTAAAAGCAGCTAATTAAAAATAAAAGCATATTTCTAAAGGAGCTTTCAAGTTATTTACCATTAAATCTTGACACGTATTATCTAGTTAAACTTAATGAAATCAAAAATGAAAAACTATGAATATCTAAAGGAATCGTCAGAAGAGTTTTATTAATTCATAGTAAATATGTGTTAATTCGTCAAATATTGTCAGCATTATGCATAAAATAAACAATATTAAGCTCCTAATAACATATATAAGAAACAAAATGAAAATAACCACAAGAGATTAAATAACTAAAGAAATAAAACATTAATGTAAATGATGGTAAGGATAATGGTCTATGTTCAATACCAGTTTAAAAATGCCTTACATCAAACCATGATTTATAGATGTTTGGATAATAATGGATGAATGTATTGTACATCATATTTTTTAAAATACAAATAAGCAGGAATAGTTATCAAATATGAAATTCATGCAGATAGAGAAATTAACCAAGAATAACCCAAAAAATAGAAGTAACACAATATCCCAATGCAAAATATTAAAAAGTCTAAAATGGGAATAGCATTGTTACCATTATCTCATGCTTAGATATGAAATATCATACATTGTAATACGAGCAAATCTTGTTCGTGTGTCTGTGTGTATGCAAATTTTATCTTAAAAACGTCTCTAATGATTTTGGTGAAATTTGCGACAGCAAACTTTTGTGAACCCAACAAAATCAGGGCATATTTCCAGCTATATAAAAATGGACAGGGGGCATTTACAACTATAAACAAGTTGGAAATTGTACATTAAATGTTACAAATGAGATGTGTTCATACAATAACTAGTTTTACAATGTAAAAAAAAAAAACTATATATTTGAAACAGAAGGCTGTTTATTTAGTCATCTGCCCTGAACTTTTTATTGAATTAATTTTGATAACTGTTTTTTAAAATGAAAGCTGTTCATTTGCAGATGTGCCAGCACTAGCTATTTTTTAAAGCATTCCTATTTTTATATTTTAATTTTAAAAGTTTATGAAATTTCTTTTAAAATGGTGGCAACTGGGTTATGATTTTATCTCTACAACATAAGATTAATTTGCCTTATCACATTCCACCAATCAGAAGCGGGATTCCATCAGTGTAAATGTTGTAATATTTAAAAGAAGAATATCAATGGTTTATCATAAAATTTAAGCATAGTAAAATGATTGTGTTCAATTATGCAGTAATCACAGAATACAGATTATTTGTTGAGAAATAATATTAAGTAATCCATGTAAGTAAAATAACAGTAAATAATCTATCATAAGAAGTAATATGAAAAACGAAATGTTTTCGATGAAGAAAATGACATCATTCGGAAAACTAAAGATGAATTTTTCTCCATGAATATAAAGTATTTTACTAATATTGTGTCAGTATGACGTATATTAACTGACCCTTAAACCTGCATCTAAATAGACAGAACTTCTGCTATTTATTTACTTCCTTGGTATAAACAAAATAAAATATTTCTGAAAACAACATCATTTCCATTTAATTATAATAAATATTTAATGAAAATTTTAAAACAATTGGTTAAATAATTATTACTGTAATATTTTCGTGAAACTGATTTATTTTCCAAGTTTTTTATTCCACAAACTTTGAAATTAAAAGCTAAATCGTCTGCTTATGAAAATATCATTTTTAAAAGTTGCATTTTCAAACACAAAATTTCAATTTTTATACTGTCTAGATTTTTACTGAGATCAGGACTTCAATGGAATGTGGTGTTCACGTGCAAAGTTTTGAGTATGTGTAAATATCACGCTATAAATTTGCAGAGTCACTTTCTTTTTTCATTACATTATTTTTTCATAAACTTAAATTGCAACATACTTATTTAATATATTCTGCTGTGTCAAATTTCGACGGGTGCAACTAGTTGTTATTATTTCAGTTAAATGAAGTACATCGTCTGTTATGAGCGAAATGAGATTGTTTTTTTCTTATTACGTATGCCACGTTTACAGATGCAATTTTTTTTCTCGACACCAGGCAGCACTGCAAAATTTACCATGGAAAACTTGCTTTGGGAATGATTACCTCCATGTTGTTTAATATTTCTATGACTCACAATGAATGAATCTGTTTTGTTTATTTACTGTAATAGATTGAGATATTCGGCTGTGACCTAATTTCCACTGAAGTTATCTCAGAATCTATACATTTTTTAATGTAACTCATCTCTTAAGCAAACAATTTTTTTTTAACGATCTTTCTAAAAATGTAACTTTTATGCAATTTTATTCGAAAAAATAATTTTTAATAAAAATGCCTGCATGGCATATGAAAAAAGATGTGGTTAACCCGTATTTGTTTTCCTCAGTCACATGTCTTGCACTTTTATATTATATAGATTACATATGATAGGATTTAACAGAATAAAAAAAACTTTTATTAATAACTTTTTTAGTTTTGATTTGATTTTCATAAAAATTGAAATGGCTATTAAATTTCAAATCTTTCAGTTGGGTAGTTATACATTGTTATATGCGGACGGACAGACAGATAGATGGATAAAACTATGACTATACTTGTTACATATTTATATAATTATAAATGCACCTAAAAATGGGCAGAGCACTGTGCCCTCTTAAAAACGCCTCGGGGAAACACTACCATATTTAACAATAAGTATCTCATAATGCACCTCAGTAATGTATATCAATTTCATTATGTTAGATAGAGTATGACATCATTAAAGTATGCTGCAAACAATTTTTCCCCATATACCACTATAACAGTATATATAAGTACTATATTCCACTATAAAAATTCTTTTGTGTGACCCTGTAAGTAAATAATAAATGCTCATTTCAAAATCTCAATAACATATACAATGAAACCTCCTACAATTGTCACTCTGAACAACGGTAATCTCCAAATACCGCACCGGTGTACAGTGCCGAAGGCAGCGGGGACCCGGGTCAGAGGTTTGTTCGGTTCGAGGGGGATGCGAGCCGGAGAATACAAAAGTTTCGAGGCACCGATATAAATTAGGGGCCCGCTGGTGGGCGAAGCCAGCTAGTCTCTATATAATAAAACACAGTGTAACCATGCCAGTTCTGACCACTCTGGTTTGTGAATCGACCATAGCTAAATGCCATTATAGGCTTAATGAAAAATAACAGCTATATGATAATTCCTTCTACTTGAAATTATGTCTGCTTAGCATATTTCCGTATAAAACATGTATATCATATCCAGTTATAATGTTTTAAATTAAAAATAAGAGATTAAACATTGCATTACCAGATGTAAACAAACAAATACTGTTGTCATCCAGAAACACAAATTCCAAATCTAGAAAAAAAATTAATGACTCTTTGAATGTTTCATTAAAATATCCAATTATGCTCTTAAAATATTTGTAAAAGCATATACGCGGGTACAGGTATTCTGAAATGACCATATATGCGGAAACAAAATACACAGAATTCCTATTAAGTCAGCCGGGACTTTTCAAAAGTGACCATATATGCGGGATAACCATATAAGCGGGAGACCATATAACGAGGTTTGACTGTATATAATTATGAAGCGCATTAAAACATGCTTTTTGCAGAATACGGGATGCAAAGCATTTTTTATTCATTTACAGGGTCAAACAGAAGAATTATTTTACACATCGTTATTTACATGGGGAAAAATTGTCTGCAGAGTAATTTAGTGATAATTCATTATTTCAAACATAATGAAAATTATATGCATTACTGAGGTACACTATAAATTGTTCTCTTGTGTGCATTGCATTTATTTACAGAGACACACAAAAGATATTGGTTACAGTACATGTGCGATATTTACTATGTGTGATACGTGCGTTTTCAACTTTGGTTTACATTTTTAACGTTTTTTTTTTTCATAGTATGTGGTGTGTTTATAAACTCAGTTGACCATATACAGGGCTACAAAAGGAAATTTGTAAGTATTACAGACTATGGGAGTGAATTGCTTAAGGGTAGTTTCTAATTGTGTTTACGCATTTTCCTGCTGAACTATACTTAGTAGACTAATAGAAGTTTGTGGAATATAAATAAATTCATGTACAGGGCTACGAAAAAAAAAAGATACACTGTCGTTTACGTTTGGTAATTGCTGCAAGTGAGTTTTAAGTTGCCTTTTAGCTTAATAGGTGGTGTGTACAAAAGTCTTCAGACAATATACAGGGCTGTACAAAAGATTTCGAGTGCATTTCCATCGATTGACGAAAATTGCTAAATGTTAATATTCTAAATGAACTAAATTTTATCATACTATATATCCACATCTATTTATCATATACAGGGCTGCACAAAACAATTAGACTACTTTTTTGACACTGGAAGGTATAATTTCGAAAACTATTTTTCAATGTGTTATGTGTTTTCTAAACTGTTTACTTACATATCATCTTTCACCTTGTTTAACGGTGAAGTTTCGTTACAGTTTTCTGGCTGTGTTGGAAAGTGTTTCATAATCTATGCTTGTTGCATGATTTTTCGTTCTTGTTTTAGAAATAGCGGTGATAGCTTTCATAGAGAGGCTTTGCAATGAACACTTGTTGGTCTAACATTCTAAGCTTTTCATAGTTTTCTTTAAATCTCACGTAAATACATGTTAGGTTCAAGACACTCAGGGAAGACAATCCTACCTTAGCATAGAAATATCGCACAGATAATGTGCCAAAATAAACTCAAACCCAACAACCTATCTTAGATTTTTACGAAAATATGGTCACAAAGTTCATCATGGATACATTTTTAAAATCTTAATTGACACATTATAATGTATGTAGTAAGGGGAGAAGGATTTCTCCCAATGTAATATGCATCAGCTTTTGAGCTACATATAAAAACTTTGTTAACAAAAAATGTGAAATAAGTACCAGAATATAAGCTTGAAATTTTGATATCCCACTATTTTGTAGACCCATTTTTCACCCATCCCCCTTTGCTTTTAGGCCTTTCTTTTTTCGTTTTTTTTTTTACTTTTTAAAAGTTATATTTTGCAGATTGTAATTTACAAACATTTAATCAATAATAACAAACATTTAATTTTTTTAGTATTAGCAATTGTAATTTTTAGTATTAAAATAAAAAAAAATTATTTATGCACTGAATAAGTCATTTTTAAAAACCTAATATTTATTGCTGCTTGTGTATAATAATGTATAAAGTAACAGCTAGATTTTGTTTACTAACAAAGAACATAGTTTAAAATGTCTTAACTAAAACAGAAATATTTCAAAAATAAATTTAAATATGCTTAAAATGGAATAGTGAAACGTTATAATGAAATAGTTTTAAGATATACAATGTACTTGAAACAGTATAACAGCAATGCAAAAAAAAATAGATTAAACTAAACATTTGAAAGTAAACTAATGTTTTTTTTTGTTTTTTTTTTGTTTAATATATATAAAAGGAATCTAAAATATTCTTCTTGCATTATAATACTTTGCAATTCGGGCAATTTACAAATATACATATTTTTTTAAGCAATGAATTTTTAAAATATGTTTTAAGGTTTCCCCTAGGTGTTTTTGAGAAGGTGCAGCATCCTGTCCATTTTTTATAGTTGTTAATGTGCCCTGCCCGTTTTTATATAGCCATGTACCCTGATTATTTTGGGTTTGAAAAAAAATTTACTGTCGCCAATTTCATCAGAAGGTTGCTATAAATTTATCTATCGGTTCTGAGAAAATATTGCAAAATTTGTCTATCGGTCGCAAGAAAATATTGGAAAAAATTTGTCACTCGGTCACAAGAAAAAAGTCGCAAAATTTGTCAATCGGTAATGTGTAAAAAATCATGAAATTCATCTACGATCGCAAGGGAAAAAAAAATATTAAGTTTTGCCATTAAGATGTGTAAAAAATCGGGAAAGTTGCCTACTTGTCGCAAGACTTCCATCTGCAAAAATCACTTATCGGTCGCAAGAAAAAACTGCAAAATCAGTAGCAGAAAAATATCCAGAGATTCATCAGTCAGTTGCGAGAAAATTCACGAAACTATTCGGTCAGTCATGGCGGAAAAAAAAATAGCGAAATTTGCCTATTGATCACAGGAAAAATATTGTTAAATTTGTCAACAGACTGCGGTAAAAAATAGAGAAATTTGTATATCTGTCATGAAAGAACATTTATTTTTCTTAGAATGAATGCTGTGGTGAAAGTGGCATAAAGAGAAGAAATATGACCAATTCGTGTTTCAGAAATTTTTCATTTTATTTATTTATTTATTTATTTATTTAGATAGTAAATATTAAGATATTTTTCAATAAATTTTTAAATAAATATCAAAATCTGTACATTAGTAAAATAAAAGAGAATTAAGCCATTTGTAATGTTGTTTTGAATTTCATTTGACATAAAATATTACTTTTGTTTGATAGGCACACTTAACTGATGATGCACTTTTGATATTAAAAAGGATTATAACGACAGCTCTCTATTCTAAAAAAAGTAACTGTAATCTTTCTCGACTTATATTAAATTAAGTATTACATATAAAAACATGAAATTGGTAGTTTTATAAAGATATGTATGACACACTGAAACAGACAGTTTTTTAATCTAAGAATTATTTTAAACACTATTTAATGTTGAAATTGGTCAATTTATTTCAGTGATATAAGCTTTATAGGATCAAAAACTATACACTGCAATTTAACCAATTTTGCAGGCACATACTTGACTAGATTGTAGAGTGCAAAGTCCAATAATTTTTTTAATTAGACTAATTTTGTAGAGTTTGTAGGATCTTTTATTCAAAATTTCATTAGCTGAATAAAGATTTAATTCATAGTTTGAAATAGCCGATTTTTTTACGTACTGTTACCAGATTTTAAAAAGCCCAAATAATAAACTTACAAATAATTTACAATAGGAAAATATGTTTGTGTGAATATTAAAATAGAAAGACAACTTTTAAATAATTAAGCTGATACTTATGAAAAACACTAAAAAGCCCTTTTCATAAAAAAGTGCCAATTTTGTTCAGCTGAAGAGCCCCCTTTTTTTAAGAGTACCCAGCCCTTTTTTATTCTGGGGGAAACACTATGTTTCATTATAACAATTTGTCAATACCTTAAATATATGCATGCAGTAAATTAATACAAGTTTAGTGATAAATTGTGAGATATAAAAGAAACAACTTAAACTATTCTATTAAAGAAACATGGAAGAAGGGAGAACAAAAGTTACCTGCTGATGTTTCTTATTGCTTCAGAAAGACTTGGTGAAAGAGAATTTTCAACATTTTATACAGGAACTTTTTCAACTTACTATTAGAAAAATAAAATTAGAACAAATTAAAAACTAAAATGAAAATATATTTAATAAACAGTAAAAGTAACATTGAATGCAAAATTGTATTTATAATAGATAATATATTCAACAGCACTAAAATACAAATATCTTAAAACTGTAAACAAATGAAAAGATGATTTGGCACGAGTGCCCTTTTAGCTAGTGCCTTAGAAAAAGACATTTGAAAATTAACATGACACTCTCAATAAATAAGACAATGTACTACAATCAGGAAATGGCACTGTGCTGCGCCTGGTAAAATATTGCTAGAATACTTTGTACATCTAGACCTAAAACATATAAATGTGTTAAACGGTATTACTGGAAGGATTTCTACAATACTTTTCATATCTTAAAATACATCTGGGGGAAATCTGAGAAATGTTAATAACTTTACAATCCATTACAATGTTATGGTGTAATATATATATATATATATATATATATATAATAAAAACATGTGAAAATCAATGCATAAAATATTATAAAAATCAATGGAAAGGATACTGCAGGAATCCTATATATTAAAACAAAAAGGGATTTTCATCAAATCCACTTTTCACACGAAAATGACAATGGGAATGCAAACCTTTACCAGTTTTAGAGTACACTTAAATGAGAAAAGGGTGGCTGAGTGGTATCAGGCACGGTCCTTCTCTGTTCCAATCATCATGTCGGTTCGAAACCCACTCCGGACAGAATGATTTTTCTTATTTTATTGGCATATTTAATTCAGGTAGAAAAGTTATAGAATTTGTATTTTTTTTTATTCGGATGTTTTATAATTAAATAAAATTTAACACCCAAGAATATTTTGTTTCAATGACTAAATTTATATTAAAGGTATTTAAATTAAAAAATCGGGCATTTTATTATAGATTAAATAAATTGAAATGGTCTACAATTTTTATTATATTTGGATAACCATTATCAAGATGTCATATATATATATATATATATATAATAAGATAAGTATGTGGTTATTTAATGTACAAAAGGAAAAATAAAAGGAGAGAAAACAAAAAGAAGGAAAAATATTCATACAAGAACTCTAAATTATCTAGATATCCATGATTTAACAATTAAACAATGTGGAAAAATAGAGAATATAAATTCAAATAATTAAAAAATTCTTATTATAAATCGTTAGTTGCAAACAGCAAAGTTTAAATTCAGGGTTTTAGAATCAGACTGATAAAAATTAATTTAATGGAAAACTTTAAAGGTCGCATAGTTAAAAAAATATATATATATTATATATATTTAAAATAAAAAATTTTGCATGTAGTTATAGATTAAATAATGTGATTTAAACTTGATCATCATGAAGAAGATGTATTTGTATGACTAAGAAAAGTATATGATTATTCTCCTAAAAAAAAAAAAAGAAAGAAGCAAAAATATCCATATAAGAATTATAAAAGAAACCACCTTAATATCAATGCTTTATCTGGGTTTTAGAGTCAAGCTGATAAAAATAAAATTAATGAAAAATTTTAAAAAGGCCGCTTAATTAAAAAAAAAAATTGGAAAATACTAAATATTGATTTTTTTTTTTTTTTTTTTGAGACTGTAATAAGTAAAAATAAATCGTTCAATTAATATTTTTAGTTAAATTCATGCTAAATTAATTCAAGTATAAAAGGATGCAAATAACAAACTAACAGTTAAAATTATTTCACTTCATTAGTTCAGTAGACTGGACTGACAACACCATCTATCGTTTTATATCTTAAAGAAATCGTTTACACAATATAACAATTCATAAAATTTTAAATACTTAATTAATTTAAAAGCAGCTAATTAAAAATAAAAGCATATTTCTAAAGGAGCTTTCAAGTTATTTACCATTAAATCTTGACACGTATTATCTAGTTAAACTTAATGAAATCAAAAATGAAAAACTATGAATATCTAAAGGAATCGTCAGAAGAGTTTCATTAATTCATAGTAAATATGTGTTAATTCATCAAATGTTGTCAGCTTTATGCATAAAATAAACAATATTAAGCTCCTAATAACATATATAAGAAACAAAATGAAAATAACCACAAGAGATTAAATAACTAAAGAAATAAAACATTAATGTAAATGATGGTAAGGATAATGGTCTATGTTCAATACCAGTTTAAAAATGCCTTACATCAAACCATGATTTATAGATGTTTGGATAATAATGGATGAATGTATTGTACATCATATTTTTTAAAATACAAATAAGCAGGAATAGATATCAAATATGAAATTCATGTAGATAGAAAAATTAACCAAGAATAACCCAAAAAATAGAAGTAACACAATATCCCAATGTAAAATATTAAAAAGTCTAAAACGGGAATTGCATTGTTACCATTATCTCATGCTTAGATATGAAATATCATACATTGTAATACGAGCAAATCTTGTTCATGTGTCTGTGTGTATGCAAATTTTATCTTAAAAACGTCTCTAATGATTTTGCTGAAATTTCCCGCAACCTTTGGTGAAATTTGCGACAGCAAACTTTTGTGAACCCAACAAAATCAGGGCATATTTCCAGCTATATAAAAATGGACAGGGCGCATTTACAACTATAAACAAGTTGGAAATTGTACGCTAAATGTTACAAATGAGATGCTTTCATACTATAAGTAGTTTTACAATGTGTAAAAAAAAAAAACTATATATTTGAAACAGAAGGCTGTTTATTTAGTCATCTGCCCTGAACTTTTTATTGAATTAATTTTGATAACTATTTTTTTTAAATGAAAGCTGTTCATTTGCAGATGTGCCAGCACTAGCTATTTTTTAAAACATTCCTATTTCTATATTTTAATTTTTAAAGTTTTTTATGAAATTTCTTTTAAAATGGTGGCAACTGGGTTATGATTTTATCTCTACAACATAAGATTAATTTGCCTTATCACATTCCACCAATCAGAAGAGGGATTCCATCAGTGTAAATGTTGTAATATTTAAAAGAAGAATATCAATGGTTTATCATAAAATTTAAGCATAGTAAAATGATTGTGTTCAATTATGCAGTAATCACAGAATACAGATTATTTGTTGAGAAATAATATTAAGTAATCCATGTAAGTAAAATAACAGTAAATAATCTATCAAAGAAGTAATATGAAAAACGAAATGTTTTCGATGAAGAAAATTACATCATTCGGAAAACTAAAGATGAATTTTTCTCCATGAATATAAAGTATTTTACTAATATTGTGTCAGTATGACGTCATACTAACTGGCCCTTAAACCTGCATATAAATAGACAGAACTTCTGCTATTTATTTACTTCCTTGGTATGCACAAAATAAAATATTTCTGAAAACAACATCATTTCCATTTAATTATAATAAATATTTAATGAAAATTTTAAAACAATTGGTTAAATGATTCTTACTGTAATATTTTTGTAAAACTGATTTATTTTCCAAGTTAAAATCAACAATATTAAGCTTCTAGTAACATATATAAGAAACAAAATGAAAATAACCACAAGAGATTAAATAACTAAAGAAATAAAACATTAATGTAAATGATGGTAAGGATAATCCCCAAAGCAGAATATGCTTAAAAGTGCGAGGTACGTCGCAGAACAGCTGGCTTCTCTGCAGAACATTTTATATTGTCATTTTCAGCGACGTTTTCACTGAGTAGTCCGAAAAATCGTTGGTCGATCATCGGTAAAAAATCGCAAAATTCTTCAATCGTTCATTTAAACAGATTGTGATATTCATCAATCGGTTGCAGAAAAAAATATGAAATTCATAGATCAGTCATGGAAAAAAAACCCCATGATTTTTGCCAATCAGTTGCAAGAAAAAGACGCAAAATTTGACAATCTGTAGAAGGAAAATATCTCAAAATTCACGAACAATTGCGGGTAAAAAAAACCATGAATTTCGGCAGTGGATCGTCAGAAAAAATCAAGACATTCTTTAATCAGTTGCGTAGGAAAAAATTGTGAAATTTGGCTATCGGTCGTGGCAAAAATCATGAAAATTTCCAGTTGATCGAGGGAAAAAATTTCAATAATATAGCAAAATTCATCAACTGGTCACAGGGGAATAATTGTGAAATTCGTCAGATGATCAGGGGTAAATAGCAAAATTCTTCAATCAGACGCGGGGAAAAAAAACACAAAATTCATCGATCGGTCATGAGAAAAAATTCTGAAAGTCGTCAGTGAGGGAAAAATCTCAAAAGCAACAAGAATCGTCGATCAGACGCGGGAAAATATCACAAAATTCATCAATCGGTTGCAGGAAAATATCACAAAATTCGTCAGTTGGTCGCGTAAAAATATTGCAAAATTCTGCTGATAAATGGGGGGGGGGGGGGGGGGGCTCTAAACAAACCAGTTCAAAATATGCCTTTTGAACAGGATGCAAGGGTGTTCTTTTTAAAAAAATTCTCACTGGTGACTCTTTTGTTCTAGTTTAACACTATACTCATTACTTACTTGCAGATCATGACGATCAAATTAAAAATTCGACATTGCATGGTACAATTTAGTTGTGTGCAACAAATATTACTCATAACCTGTTGAATACTATTTATTCAGTAACGAAAGAAGAGCGCATGGGCCTCCATCTGGACATAAACCTGTTAGAAAACTTCTAAATGCCGGACTTTCGTAATTTATAACTAATTATGCATAGAACCAAAGACATTTCCTCCATAAAAGTGCTATCTCAAAATATGTCACTGTAAGTTCTTTGTTAATACCATGGTTGTAAAAGTAAATCTTACCCTAAATAATGTTTCTTTTGTGTGTGTCACTATTTTATGAAACATATTTTACATTTCTATAAAAGATGAAATTGCATAAACATCTGATCTCCTTGTGTTTTTCTTTTTTATTGCTGCAGAACATTTATGATCAGCTGAAGGCCTGTTGCAGAACATTGTAAAATATTCTGCTTTGGGGAGGATAATGGTCTATGTTCAATACCAGTTTAAAAATGCCTTACATGAAACCATGATTTATAGATGTTTGGATAATAATGGATGAATATATTGTACATCATATTTTTTTAAATACAAATAAGCAGGAATAGTTATCAAATATGAAATTCATGCAGATAGAAAAATTAACCAAGAATAACCCAAAGTATAGAAGTAACACAACATCCCAATATAAAATATAAAAAAGTCTAAAATGGGAATAAATTGCATTGTTGCCTTTATGACATGCTTAGATATGAAATATAGTCATATATTGTAATACGAGCAAATCTTGTGCGTGTGTCTGTGTGTATGCAAATTTTATCTTAACAACGTCTCTAATGATTTTGATGAAATTTTGTATCCTACTGTTTTAGGGTACCAGAAGACCATTGGACTAGGTTACATATTCGAAAAAATTTGATTAGTGGGTCATTTTGGGGTCACTACGGTTCAATGCATTTCAATGGGAATGAAGGTTGAAACAATTATTAAGTTGTTGAAAATTTGGCATTAAACGAAGTCACAAACTTGGCAACATTTCGCCAAATTTGGGGATATTTGTTGAAATGTTGGCGACATTTTGTGGGAAAATTGACTTTTAAGATTACCAATACTAAAACACATGCTTGGTGCCAAATGAAAGAATGTTGCCAAATTTCATGACAGTTGGAAAAACAGTTGTTTTCCCATAATCTGAAGGAATTTTCTAGAAATTCTCAATAGAAGCAGATATTTGATTAGTGATTCATTTTGGGGTCACTACAAAAAAGGGCTAGCTGGGTTGCACTATTCATTGCCATCAGTTTCCCATGCATCCGGTGTTCGCCAACACTATCCACAAGACTCAGGGGCAAACATTTGACTTCGTAGGCATGGATTTAAGGGTATCCGTCTTTAAGGCTGCTCGTCAGTAAACTTCCCAATTCTCCTCGCTAATGTTAATTCAATGGGTGTAGGATGCATTCATATTTTTAAAATATCTCCTCAGGTAATTAATATTTTTAACTTCTGTTTCCTGTGTACTGTTCTTAAAGAAGGTCTCTTTTTTTTCTTAGTTATCAAAATATTTCTAAACTATGTGCTTAATTTATATTTTTATGTGTTAAAATCTTAGTGAAACTGAATAAGATTTTAACATTTCATATAAAATTAAGTATATATTTTAGAAAAAAAGACATTCTTTAAGAACAATACAAAGAAAACAGAAGTTAAAAATATTAATTTTTCCAAGGAGATATTTTAAAAATACAAATGCATCCTACGTCCATAGGAATAACATTAGTGAGGGGAATTGGGAAGTTTACTGAAGAGCAGCCTTAAGCACAGAAAGCTGTATGTTGCGTTCTCATGTGTAAAAAGACAGACCTAACAGTCCTGCTACCAAAAGAAAGTGTGTGACAAACTAAAAACTTAGTTTGGAAGGATGCTCTTTCAATGTAAATATGTACTTATGTACATATTTACATTTATGTATAATGTAATGTAAAATTTAGAAATATATACATGTGAATTTATGTAATGTAAAATTTAGAATTATGCACACGTAAATTTATATAATGTCAAATTTAGAAATATGTACATGTCAATTTATGTAATGTAAAATTTAGAATTATGCACATGTAAATTTATGTAATGTCAAATTTAGAAATATGTACATACAGTAAACTCCCGATTATCCGCGAGTCTAATTTTTTTTTTTTTTCTTTTCTTATCCTTGAGAAGAAACTTATTTTTGAGCTGTAGGATGAGTTTTCGATCCTTTTTACTAAATATGATTTCCATTTGAAAACGTAGAACAATCACGTGCACAAAGCAGGTGCAGCTAATCTTGAGGGTGTCGCAAGGCCACACACCTGTTGATAAACAATGTACGGGTACTGAAAGTCACCCCCACCCCCCTGTTATGATTTTGTTTCTCCCGTTTTACATAAAGCACATCAGTTTACACAGGTGATAATATCATTGAGTGGATTAATTGTGATGCTGACGATCCAGGCTTCGAACATGCAACTGATGACCAAATTATTGAAGAAGCGTTAGGTATGAATTTGGAAGAGAGTGACGAAGAAGACGATAAGGTACAAAAGAAAATGAGCCACGACGCAGCTTTAGCTGATGTTGAAGGACTTATCCAATATCTAGAGGAAGAGGATGACGCGTCACTTTGTGATAAAATAGTACTTAAAAAACTTCAATCGCAAATAAAGAAGTGTTTCAGTACAAAAAAACAGACACTTTTGACGGAATTTCTAAAGAAATAAACCTACAAGTTTGTAAGTAATGAATAATTTTATTATTCCTGAAGTAATAAGTATCTTTATGTTACCCATTGTGTGTAGAAACTGTAAAATGTATGCTTGTGTTACTTATTATGTGTATAAATTGTTCAAGTACATATTTGTGTTGATTTGTTCCCTTTTTTCAAAATTTTGGGGATTATCCGCGATAGTCGCGCCACTCAATTCCACGGATAATCGAGAGTTTACTGTAGTTTTAATATTGATTGTTTCTGTAAATAATTATTTAACTAATCTATGTCATTTGAGCTTATAACAAACATTGTTATTTTCTTTAAAATACCAAACTGTCAAGGCTATATAATATAAATGGGCACGGACAAAGGCATGTTATATTGTTAGCAGTATTCTACTCATATTTCAAGAACGTAAAATGAATATTTATCTGACAAAATTTCACAATACATTCACTAAATTGTATTTTTAATAAAGAATTTGATTGAAACTGTATCATCATATAATTAACAACTCATAAAAAGTCAAATTATTTACATTTTGAACCTTTTAAAAATTCTATAAATTCACACAAAAAAAATTTGCACATAATTCAAAAATCTACATACTAATTCCGAATAAACTTCATTGAAAAGAGGAAAAAATTTACTAGATTTACTTTTAATAATAGGAGGAAATCACCATGAAACGCAAAAAAACATTGTTAAAGCGCATAAAAATCATTAAAAATTCAAAAATCACAGATGACAAAATTTAGTACAGTGTGCTAAAATATTGTAACAGGAATTCTATCACAAATATCTCCTTCAAAATATTTGACTATTCCTCTCTTCCTTCCCCCATCCTACTCAAAAAAGGTATACATTATTCTAGTTGAAACAGTACATATTCATGTTAGGCTGTATATTACCAATTAAGTAGTATATTTAAAGTTTTAAAGAATACGAAAAGAAATTCTGTAGTATATATATGTTTAAATCCCAAAAGTGATTTTCTACACAACAAAAACACTATTTCCCTGAAATGGGAACCCTGCAAAAGCCAAACTGTTTAAAGAGGTTGTGTAGTCTTTCTCTCTTGTGCCAGGATAAGTTTGCCGCAACATTAGAGAAAAGCAAAAAAAAATAAGGCAGACATTTTTTTTAAGCAACAATTTTAAAGATTTTTAAATTTGTGTGCTGAGGAAAAGGGAGAGAGAATGAAATGAGGAAAACTGAAATTTCAAGGGGAGGGAGCAAGTTTTTTTTTTTGTTGTTGTTGTTCTTGTTTTCTTATACAAAAAATCTTTTTGCAAGAAATCTCTGCCATTTTGAGACAGTGTCGCCATATTACTGCAATTCTGCCATGGAAACACAAATGCACTTTTGCTAGTTTAAACAACAGAGATTAAAATTATACTTAAATTAGTACAATGAAAGGATTTTATTTAATAAGGATTAAATTTGTAAACTGATAAATTAGAAAAAAGATTACTTACTGCAGTGTTTGTAATGATGCAATTTGTTGCATCTCATCCTGGTTTCGATACGATCCCATACCTGCCAACATGTCTATTTTCAAAATGTTATAATTTTCCTGACATACTTCATTGTGACTAGGGTTTCTCCAGTCTGGATAGGTTGGGATATTGTTGTCAGAACAGTTCATATCCTTCAGACTTCAATCTATTTGTCCATGTGTGCTGTCTTTTGAATGGCAAGTGTAGTTCACAGAATGGCACTAAAGAAATGGTCTATTCTAGGGTGAAATCATCGCCTCTCAGCCCACAGAACGAGACCAAAGCAGAGATCATCCAGCTTCACAGCTCTCGCAACTCGGCCCCACCAGGACTAGCATGCAAGCCATTTTGCAGACCACAAGTACCATCCAAAAGACAGCAGAAGCCGACATTGTATGAAATCCAAAGAAAGCAAACTGTCTTGTTGACAGATGCCAAGACTTCTCATACTCTTAAAACCCTAGTCAGCACTGTACAAGTAAATTCCAAACCACAAAGCCAATGAACCCAGAAAGAACATACAAAACTTTTTTGCTTCTAACTAAAGCTAACCCTTACAAGTTGGCAGATATGTAAACTAAAAAATCCCAGAAGCATCTATACCTGAAATAGACAAGAAAATGTAAACATTTTTTAGCTAATTTCATATGCTAATATAAAAACAATGAAAGTGAGAAATGTCAAGCAATTAAAATGTTTATGAAACTGATGTGAAATTTTTAAATTCAGAAATTATTCTTTTTGGAACATACTTATAAAATTGAAATAGAACAAAGCTAGAATTAAATAAAATATTAAGTTCATGGTATGTTTTGAAAGACACACTAACCACTGTTTTAGTAATTGTATGAGATTAGGATTATGAAAGACAGAATTCCTCCTTAGTCACTATTACTTTCATTTGTTGAAAAAAGGGTCACTATACTGTATATTCAATTCAGGCATATAATACACACTTTTGAAACAAGAAAATTGGTCTATTTTTACAGGTGCATATTATATACCAGATATACAAATGAAAGCTTAAAAATTAAACATAAGAATTAATAAGCATAAACATAGGAAGTTGTTTACTGTATTTTCATACTACATATCTCATGATGGTTTCTTTGCAAAAAAGAGGGTGTGTATTATGATATGGCAAATATACCAAAAAATAGTCTCAAATCATAAGTGAGCATTATGCATTGGAATATATGGTATTTATTCAGTGTTCAATCCAGGCAAAATTTCAGACTATTTAAAGCTCTTCTACAAAAATCCATTTAATAAAACCAACCCCATCATAAAATTCCTTTTAATAAAATAAGCTTCTTTACAAAATTCCATCCCATAAAAACATACTCGTCATTTTTATTTTGTTAGTTTTTAAATGTATAATTTTCAAATAAATTCACCAGAAAGGAAAATTTTTGCAGAAGGTCTTTAAGAAGTTAATAAATGCTTGCTTTGAATTTGGATAACAGGATTTCATCTTTTGTTACCAAATATATATTTTTTTTTTTTTTTTTTTTTTTAACAAAAATATTAAAAATTTCACCAATTTATTTTTCACAAAGTGGGCCCCAAGAAAAAAAAACTGCATCAACCCTTGTTATTGTAAGTGATGAAATCCGGTTATGGAAGAAAAAATTTTTGCAATTCCAGAGCTGCCATTCCAAAAATTATTCAAAATAGTTGCGCCTTTGAAGACAAAAATAGTCGCATATCATGGCTAATTTAGTAGCAAAATAGTTGCATATCCATATACTTAAAGCTAACCTGCTTTTTAGTTTTTCGTGCAAAAATGCTATTTATACGCATGCGCGAGCATTCAGCTAATCAGCTAGAGGCTTTTACTATCTTCAGACGCGATGTTCCAGCCAATGAGGTGAAGGCTTTTTCCTCTCTCTAGAAGCGTATGTGTTCCATTTGGTTGTTCGGTTGTTGAAACTTTATAGATTTCTTTTATTAAGGTATTTTTTCATTTTACCGTATTTATTTTCTTTTTAAGTCGTATGTATTTTACTACTTTGAATTTTTTATAACTAACCCTTTTTTTGAGAGAGAGAGAGATTTCGTGGCACGAAATTCCGCGAATCGTTTCCGATGTAAACAAACTAATTTTAAACTTTTAATATGTAATTCTGTGTGATATGATTAAATTCAGGTTTTCTCAGCGACGATCACAGTATTTTTACCAAATAATTTTTGTATTAATCAAGCTTTTTTGGTTATTAAGCATAGCTAAACACGAAAGAAAACTTTGTTATTTTAAGATTTTGATGTGAATTATTTGCGTACATTTATAAGACGAGTTTCACTGAATAAATCAAGAAAAAAAAAATCTCATCATTATACATATTTAGTTATATGCATTATTAATTATTTACTTGGCCTTTACTTTTAATATTTCAAACTTACAGCTGAATGTAACTATTAAAACATTTGAAATACTGTATTCGTAAAATGAAATTTCAGCTTAAACACTCGACAATTACTTTTAGTTATGCATTATTAATTATTTACTTGGCCTTTACTTTTAATATTTCAAACTTACAGCTAAATGCAATTATTAAAACATTTGAAATACTGTATTCGTAAAATGAAATTTCAGCTTAAACACTCGACAATTACTTTTAGTTATGCATTATTAATTATTTACTTGGCCTTTACTTTTAATATTTCAAACTTACAGCTAAATGTAATTATTAAAACATTTGAAATACTGTATTCGTAAAATGAAATTTCAGCTTAAACACTCGACAATTACTTTTAGGTTAAATTCAGGTTTTCTCAGTGACGATCACAGTATTTTTACCAAATAATTAAAAGTACTACATGCATGCATCTATCTATCTATATTAGAAATTGTGCAGGTTTCTGGTCACTGTTTTGTTTACATATTTTAAACAAAAATTTCAATTTAATAATGCACTGAAAATTATAATGAATGCTTACAATTAAACACAACAACACAAAACAAAAAATTTCACAAAAACACATTATTTCCCCGATATTTTCCCACAACTAATCAATAAATTTCATGATATTTTATTGCAATTTTAAACCATGAACTTTAGTACTTTTCTGTTATACGGACACTATGCCAAAATGTATGTATGTATGTAAATGTATGTATGTTTGGCGACAATGGTGTACGTATAACGGAAAAGTGCCTGAATTATTATTTATATATATATATTTAAAATATAAACATAATTGGCGACACAGCAAGTTTTCTGGATTTCTCCCTGTCTCTCTAACCACATTGTTAACAAAACAAAAAATTCACGAAAAACACATTATTTCCCCGATATTTTCCCACAACTAATCAATAAATTTCATGATATTTTATTGTGATTTTAAACCATGAACTTTAGTACTTTTCTGTTATACGGATACTATGCCAAAATGTATGTATGTATGTATGTATGTTTGGCGACAATGGTGTCCGTATAACGGAAAAGTGCCTGAATTATTATTTTTTTATATATATATAAAATATAAACATAATTGGCGACACAGCAAGTTTTCTGGATGTGAAAGGCGGAGATGAATTTCATTTATTCAATGACCGTTTTAAAAGTTTCAAGTTTGGATTGAGTGCACCTGAACATAAAAACCGATACCTATTTCTATGTTCATGATTGAGTTATTTGGATATCTTTTCGTATAGCACAGAAAATCATTTCTCCCGCTTTCGTAATACAGATAAATTCTGGTGTATTTTTTTTTCTTCTTTTTATATCATAAGTACTTTTCTACTTTAAATTTTAATTGTCGAGTTTCTAAGCTGAAATTTCATTTTTCGAATGCAGTATTTCAAATGTTTTAATAATTACATTCAGCTGTAAGTTTGAAATATTTAAAATATTAAAAGTAAAGGTCAAGTAAATAATTAATAATGCATAACTAAATATGTATAATGATCAGAATGACATATTAAAATGTGTACAGAATGACATGAAAATTTTAAAAAACTGAAATTTTGCACTTGCAACTTAATTGTAAATTTCATTGTTTACATTGGAAACGATTTGTGGATTTTAAGAATTTGCTGAACTTCGTGTCACCAAATTACTAAATCTCTCTCTCTCACTCTCCAAAAAAAAAAAAAGGGTTAGTTTAAAAAAATTCAAAGTAGCAAAATACATACAACACAAAAAGAAAATAAATACGGTAAAATGAAAAAATTACTTTAATAATAGAAATCCATAAATTTTCAACAACGACATCAAATGAACGTATCTCATCTTTCGTTTGTGATAAGGAACGCTCCTTTGGCCCCCTCCACTCATTGGCTGAATTGTAAAGGGCAAAATTGGGGGACAAAATGACTACAGCATTTCTGTCAAAAGAAAAAATCAGAAAATTCACAGAAAATAATTATTTTTGTTGCAAGTTGGGTTAACTGTCTTTATGGTTCGAGTCGATTTCAGACTGAGTGTAGATTTCTGCAAGTTGGATTTGGGTTAACCCGATTTTTCAAAAGTTAGTTCAAGTTCAGTATATTATTTCAGATTAAAACTATACCTATCAGGGCTTGAATTTCAGGGCAGGATTCGCGCGGAAAATTTTGAAATCCCGCCCAAAAAAGATCATGAGTGGGAGCCTCCCGCCCAAAAAATTTCAGCATTTTTGGAGAAATTTGCATTATTTAATTTACCTGCAACCGAACGATAAATTTCGTGATTTTTTTTCCCCGCAACCGATTGACGGACTTTGTGTTTTTTCCGTGACTGATCGACGAACTTTGTGTTTTTTTCCGTGACAGATCAACGAGCTTTGAGTTTTTTCTGCGACAGATCGACGAACATTGCGTTTTTTAAGCGACTGATCGACGAACCTTGTGTTTTTTGGGGACATATCGACGAACTTTGCGTTTATTCCGCAATCGATCGACCAAATTTTTCTTTCTTCCCTGACTGATCGACGAACTTTGCATTTATTCCGCAATCGATAGACGAAATTTGCTTTTTTCCGCAACTGATCGACGAACTTTGCATTTATTCTGCAATCGATAGACGAAATTTGCTTTTTTCCGCAACTGATCGACGAACCTTGCGTTTTTTGGGGACAGATCAACGAACTTTGTGTTTATTCTGCAATCGATCGACGAAATTTGCTTTTTTCCCACGACTGATCAACGAACTTTGCATTTTTTGGTGACAGATCGACGAACTTAGCGTTTTTTCCGCGACAGATTGATGAACTTTGCGTCTTTTCCACGATCGATCGGTGAATCTCAATCAAGTAAAATCTAAAGTCAGAAATTTATTTAACAACCTAATTGTTAAGGGTCCCTAACACATTTAATGGAACTTGAAAAATACACTGCATATATAAAACTTAACTTTCTTCCCTTTTTTATAATAAAAATAAACATTTTACATAATCATTCTCAGTTGACTTAATTTTTTCAATGGTATTTTGTCATGTCTGCATTAATGTAATTCTTTAAATAGCACGTAAAAGAATAGTGGGGTTTAAAGATTTTTTTTCTCCCTCCCAAACATTACAACTCCCCTCCATTTAAAAATGTTGGTAGGGAGACTCCCGTCTTTGGAAAAATTGAATTTCAAGCCCTGCCTATAATATGTTTGTGTGTATTGAGGTTTGTATAGATGTTTGTGTGTGTGCTGTTTTTAATACAGACAGTTTCATTTTTCACACGAACCTTTCAAAAAATTCACATTCTTTGCGCAATCCTTTAACAAAATTCGCATTTTTTTTCCGTGATTCTTTAATGAAATTTGCATTTTTTTCTGTATCTTTTTTTTGTCGAGATTCATAATTTTCTCAGCTATCCTATGACGTAATTAGTGTTTTTTTTTTCAGCGATAATTTGACGAAATTTGTGTTTTTTCTGCGATTTTTTTTTTTTCACGAAATTTGCGTTATTTTCCACGATTCTTTTATGAAATTTGCGTTTTTCTGTGATCCTTAGACGAAATTTTCTTTTTTCGCAATGCTTTGATAATAATCACATTTTCTCTGCTGCCTTTTGATAAGATTCATGAATTTTCAGCAATCCTTCGATGAAATTCGCGTTTTTTCACAAATCTTTGAAGAAATTCGCATTTTTCTCGCGATACTTTAACGAAATGTGCGTTTTCCAGCGATTTTTTGATAAAATACATTTTATTCCGCAATTTTTAGAGAAAGTTTGGCAAGAAAGCGCTATCTTTGGGTGAAATTTCCTGTTTTGCGATTCTTTGACAAAATTTGCTCATCTTTTGTGTAAATCGCGTTTTTCTGTGGCCTTTTAACAAAATTCACGTTTTACATGATCCTTTGATGAAATTAGTGTTTTTCCCGTGATAATTTGACGAAATCTAGGATTTTTTTCCCACGAAGATTGATTATATGTTTTTAATCTGCAGGTGCCCTAAAAAGTTTGTGACGCCTGTCGCTGCATTGCACGCATTCTGCCACGGTGTATCAAACAAACAAAATTCCTCCTAAAGAATTATTGTTTCGTTTCTGGAAATGAACAACCGTCAACTCATTGGCTGAATTATAAAGGGTGAAATGTGTAGGCACTGAGTATCATCTATACTATTAATGTCGGTAAACGTCTGTCTGTGTGTGTGTTGTTGTGTCTGGCGTCTGTAAGCACAAAACTCTGCATGTAGACGACGGACATAAGTGCTTTTGATATAAAAAAATTCGTAAGTGGAGTTTTTAAAATTCACAACATTTTGCGAGAGAAGAGGAGTGCGAACGAATTTAAAAAATGAGTCCGCAGCAATAATTATCGCGGCGGGGGGGGGAGTATGTTTTGCCTACATGGGGCGGAGACTTTTCTTTGTTGACACCACTCATATGATATATCGTTCGAAAGGCCTGTGACTGCCTTTTCATGTTATGCATCTGTGTGGTCCATCCCCTCCCCCCCCCCGCCAATTGGGGCACTTTTCTAAATTTTGCACATACCACTCATGTTATATATCGTTAAAAAGGTCTGTGACCGCTTAATCATATTATGCATCTCCGGTGTCCATCCCCCCAGTTTGCCCCCCCCCAAGGGGGTACTTTTGTAAATTTTGCACAATCCCTTCATGTTACGTATTGTTGGAAAGGTCTTTGACTGCTTATTCATGTTATGCATCTCCGGGGTCCATCCCGCCACTTCCCCCCCCCCTTAAGGGGGGCAATTTTCTAAATTTTGTTGACACCCCTCATGTCATATATTGTTGGAAAGGTCTGTGACCGCTTAATGATATTATGCATCTCCAATGTCCATCTCCCCACTTTGCCCCCCCCCCTCCCCCAAGGGGGTACTTTTCTAAATTTTGCAGACAACCCTCATGTCATATATCGTTGGAAAGGTCTGTGACTGCTTAATCATATGCATATCTCCAATGTCCATTTCCCCACTTTGCCCCCTCCTCCCCCAAGGGGGTACTTTTCTAAATTTTGCAGACAACCCTCATGTCATATATCGTTGGAAAGGTCTGTGACTGCTTAATCATATGCATATTTCTGATGTCCATCTCCCCGCTTTGCCCCCCCCCCCCCCCCAAAGAGGTACTTTTCTAAATTTTGCACACAACCCTCATGTTATATATTGTTGGAAAGGTCTGTGACCACTTAATCATATTATGCATTTTCCGTGTCCATCCCCTACTTTACCCCCCCCCCAAGGGGGTACTTTTTAAAATTTTGCACACACCCCTCATGTTACATATCGTTTGAAAGGTCTTTGACTGCTTATTCATGTTATGCATCTCCTTGGTCCATCCCGCCATTTCCCCCTCCCCAAGGGGGCACTTACCATTTACTTGCACAACAGCGCTAAATGTGTCAGATGAAAGAAATTCCGCGAGTACATGTGCCAGTGAAACTTAGCCAATTGCTGTTCTTCAACCTAGCTTTAATTCAAAGTGGGTTTTTTATTTATTTGAATTATTCTGCAAAAGTTTCAAACATTTTAAAGCAGCTATGAATTTTATTTTTATGGTACTATCAAGTTTTTTGCCGTCAAATTTTGACGGGTTCCATCTAGTAAAGTATTATCCAAAATAGTCAGTGTTGAGATCAGGGTAGATAATGATTTCCCTTTTACAAATTTTCTGACTATTCCCTTATCTTTTGTGATAAATGATTAAGTTTTTCTGATTACAAAAATACAACATTTTATATACAATCTGCACAAATTCAGTACAGTTTTTACATATTATATAATTATTATGTAACAAAATTGTTAAAAGTAAATCCATTCTAATTTTCATGACATTTGAGTTTAGTTTGCTGTAACTTTTGGATCAGCATTTGATATAGCATTTGTTAGTTGCAGATGTAATAGTGATATTTCCAGCATTTCATTTTTGCTTTCATAATGAACTTCAAGAAATCTTTCTTGGAACATTTCCTAAACTGCAGATTTAAGGGATTTTAAAGAATTTGAAACTGCAGCATAAGGGAAGTTTTATTTTATGTGTATATTTGCTTACTTTGAAATTACATTTTTTGTAGAATACTACAACATAGATGGCGTCCCAATTTAAGGTGACACACTACACATTACGAAAATCTATTTGAAAAATTATTTAGAAATGAAAATTTTCAGGGGGGAGGGAATTTAGGTCATTGATATTTATCATTACTAAAAAGTATCAAATACAGCAATTTTTTTTATAAAATTCAAATTTTAAATATTTTAAAGAATTCTCAAAAGCTGAATTTGCAGAAGCGGGAGAAAACAGAAATTGGGCGTGGGCGGAAGTGGTGGTATTTTAGATGATTAATTATTTATTGTTACTAGAAAGCAATGAATATGACAGACTTTTTTTTAAATGCAGAGTTTTAAATGTTTTAAGCTCATATTATAACACAATTAGGTGAGACTTTTCTCTAAATAAATATTTTAAACCTCTTTCTACACTGGAGAAGGGAAAGGGGGAGAAATGTAAATTTCAGAGAGAGAGGTGGATGATTAATTTTAATTTAATATTATTAATTAACAACAAATAAGGCAGAATAATTTTTCTTAAAATAAAGTTTTGAAAGATTTGGAAATCTGCATGCTGGGGGAAATGGGCAAAGGAGAGAACAAAAAATGTTACACAGCAGGGGTAGTTTAAAGCCTGATTATTTATTGGGCTAAGCTATGGTATTCAATAGCGGTCAGTCATCTAGTTTTTTTAAAATCAAAACAGTTTAACTTTTAAATATAAATAAATTAGTCAATAAAATTAAATAACATGTTTTAAGTAAATATGGATGAAAATTATTTTGGAAATGAGAAACAAAATAAATATGTTTTGATTTAAAAAACAAGATGGCTGACCGCAGGCAAATACCAAAACTGCTCCATTTACTGCACTAGAAAGCAACAAGTAGGACAGGAGAATTTTTAAAATATAAAAATACAAATTTTAAATTTCCTTGTATGCTGTGGGGGGAGGGGGAAGGGAGAAGAGTAAATTTTGAATGAGGAGGGAGGAAATTTAGATGATAGTTATTTATTTATTGTTATTAGAAACAGTGATCAGTAAGTAGGGCAGATTAGAGATCTGCACGGGCCGGGCCAAGGCCCGAAGCCCGTACTCGGCCCGGCCCGCGGGCCTATTTTTCTTCACGGCACTCGGGCCGGCCCGGGCCTGGGCCATATTTTTTTCTGAAGGCTCGGGCCGGGCCGGGCCTTACTTTTTTCCTGAAGGATAAGGCCGTGCCTTAAATTATTTTTTCCGTACATAGCCGGGACTGGTTTCATTCTTCCTAGTCTTCACGCCTCAAAATTTTTAGTCCTGGTTTTGACCCGTATGAAAATCATTGTCTCGGCGTGCCTGGTCCGTTCGAAGGGCAGTAAAATAAGATCTGGCATAAAAATCTTTGCAAAACATGCATATATTTTTAAATCGACATTATTTTATAAAGATTAAAATTTATTCTTTTTAAAAAATACTAGATTTATACGCTTATTAAAATATGGCTAAATTAAAATATAGTAAAACGTGTGAAAAAGAACCTGCTTATGATGGAATCCTGTCTTAAATTGAAAAATGTGTTGATCCATTAAAAATGAATATACTAATACGTAAGAAAAGAATATATAATACATTTACACCTGCTAAGAAGGCAAATTGTCTATAATTCAGTTTTTTTTCTTCCCTATGCAATTCCATCTTTGAAGATTTCACTGTATTTCATTTTTCTAATTTTTAACACTTCAATAAATGGAATATGGATTAACAATATTGATGATAACTTAAACACATACATACAACAAATAGAGATTTATTAAAAAAATAAATATTCCAGCTTGCGGCACCTCTATAAAAATGAAGATTATAAACATGAAAAAAAAGGCTAAGATAGGAATTTTTGGTTAGATCTCCTCCTACGAGGCAAATTTTTAACCAAATCGCCGTAAAAAATATGTTTTGTAGAAATTCACTCGAGCCGGGCCGGGCTCGGGCCGAGATTTTAACTTTTTTCCGGGCCGGGCCGGGCCAATATATTTTGTGTTCGGACCGGGCCGGGCTCGGGCCGAACTTTTAATTTTTGTATCAGGCCGGGCCGGGCCAAATTAATTTTTGTATGGGTCGGGCCGAGCCCGGGCCTGGAAATTTCGGCCCGTGCAGACCTCTAGGGCAGATGTCTTTTCTTTTAAAAAAAAAATAAAAATAAAATAAAGAGATTTAAATGATTTGAATCACAGCATGAGGGCGAGAGGAGGAATCAGAAATTTAACCCCTTGGGGACGAGCAACACGTATACATGGCACATAAGATGCTCAGAATCCTTCATTATTCCCACCAGTTAATTTTTATTGTAAGCTGCCTTATTTAATGATAGCATTTCTGCGATTCAATTAGGCAGAAATTTCTGTTTTGAAAAACCGGTGATAAAAGATTAAAAATTCTGTAAAGGATACTCGTCGTGAAGGGGTTAATGGAGGAGGCTATTTAGAGGATTTATTTATTGTTATTAGTGAGCAACAAATAGAGCAATTTTTTTTTTCGTTGTTTGAGAAATAAAACTTTAATGATTTAAAACTACATATGCTGGGGGACCAAAGGATATAATTGCTTATTTGCTTACTGTTACTAAGCAGCAGCAATTAGAACAATTAAGAGAAAAATGAGTGAAATTGACTCTTGATCAAGAAAAGTGCTCTTTGGTGGTGGTATCAAACAGCTGAAAAATTTGTACTGGAATGGTAAATTTTTTTTATTGTAGTTTCATATTTCCTGCAACATGTATTTGAAAAAGCTAGAATAAAATTTTCAAAAAGTCTCCTTTTTCATAAAATAGTTGTCTATTTGTCAGAAATAGTTGCTTTTCAAGCCTTTTTTGCTTAAAAAGTTGTTTTAGTCTCCCGAGGCTGAAAATAGTAGCATTTTATTAGCAAATGGCAGCCCTGCAATTCAGAGTTGGGCAAACTACACAGGGCTTGAAATTCAAATTTTCCTAGGAGAGGAGTCTCCCTCCCAACATTTATAAATCAAGGGGAGTTGAACAGTTTGGGGAGGGAGAAATTTTTATTTTAAAGCTCACTATTATTTTACATGCTCTTTAAAGAATTACTTTAATATATTAGGCATGACAAAATACCATTGAAAAAAAAACTTTTTTACAACTGAGAATAATTATGCAAAATGTTTATTTAATTTTTTTTAAAAAAAAGGAAGTCTGTTTTATATACAACATCTAAATTTTTTCAACTTTTACCAAATGTTAGGGATCTTTAACAATTTGGTTGTTAAATGGATTTCTGAATTTAGAGTACTGAAGTTTTTACACAATGTACACTTGTGACATGCAGTACATGAGCAATTATTATAACTTTGGAAAATACAGGAAACTTACGGTTATGCTCTCTTAAAAGCTTTTCCAAATTTAATGTGCTAGTACTTTCATTTTTAACTACTTGCATGAACAATGCATATTTGAGGTGGTGGCATTATCAAGATCCATTTCTGAACAAAAATGTTTTAGCCAAAACCAGAATCCCTGGTATTTTCTTTAGTTGAACTGGGTTCTATGCATTGAAATTTTAAATCTATGTCCATATTTTCAAAAAAAAAAAAAAAAAAAACGTCATTTCTTCTATTACATGAGAAATGTAGGTCAGCGTTAAAATGTCAAGTCCTAATTTCTGTGAATTGCAAAGATCAATTTGTTGTTTTTAAATATATTTCCTTGAAGTTCAGAGAAAGAAAAATTCCTCAGGTGCACAACAAGATTTTTGTAGTTCTAATCTAATTTTTGTTTAGTGCTGACTGTAATCTAATTTGGTAGGATGCAACGCATGATAGCCCTTACTGTGCTTTTCCTTTTTCGATCACGGTAATAAAAATCATGAAATACGTCCATGGATCATAGGGGAAAAAATCAATATAAATTTGTAGATCATTCGTGGCAAAAAATCATAAATTTCATCAATCTGTCATAGGAAAAAAATTTTATAGTCAACCAGTCGTGGGAAAATATTGTAAAATTCATATAGATCATTATACAAAATACATTGGTTTGGAAATCTAAAATTAAAATTAGAAAAATTCTAAAAATAAAATACTAAAAAAAAATTATGCATTAAAATGCAGAATGGACAAGTGCTTTTAAAAAAACTGAACCAATTCTATTTTGGAAGTTCAAATTAACATTTTAAAAGTAAATATGCATAACTAATTTTTAAAAATCCTCCTTTAGGAGAATAAATTTTACATATAGTAAATAAAGAATTTTTATGAATAAAACAAAGAATTTTTACAAATAAAACAAAGATGACATGCAGTCGGTATATGTGAACTAGTCATCTGTGGCAAGCAACAATTTAAAGAAAAATATAAAGACAATTTAATGGATCTTTATATTTTAAAAATGCCACTTTTCAGGAACGCCACTCAGAAAATATGTGTGATGTAAAATTTATAACATTTTTCATAAGATTTATGTGTAAATTTTATAAAATACATTGTTTATGATTAACTAAACAAATTATACACAATAAAATCTATAACCAAACTTATTTTTAAACTAACTTAAAAAATTAAAAAAAAACTGATTATTTTTTATTTATTTGTAAGCTTTAAACTCTTTCCCCAAACTTGTCTCTGCAAATTTTTACAAAGTAAAATAACTCTGGTTTTAATCTTCTAGCCCAACACATTAAAATTTCTTTATTAGCAATCTTAAAAATGCATAAATCTGCCAATAGCTCCAGTTTTAATCTCCTAACTCAATACATTAACCTCTTGAGTCCTGGGTACCCAAATGGGTACCTAGATTCTTTTGCTCATAAAAACTAAAATGATTGATATTTTTACATTTTAACTTCAATTCTATAAAGTTGAAAGTGTTTGCTTTAAAATGAAACCAATAAATGGTAGCACCAATGTCGATTTCCTTATAAAATTAATGTTATTTTAACCTGAGTTTGCAAAAGACTTTCGAAACAGTGCATCCAAGAAAGTAGGTAATTTGCACAAATCTTTAACTTAAAAACTTTATAATAAAAAAAATTAAGAATTTGCAGATTATTCACTTATTTAAAGCTGTTATTTTTTTTTATTTTGTAATTTTAGGTTATTGATAATTAAATTGATTTTTTTTTTTTTTTTGGGGGGGGGGGGGCAGGTAATTTTATATTCATATTTGAGAACCTAAATTACAAGTCCCCTAAAACAATAGATTTCAAAATAATATATTTTTTGACATCTATGATGTCATTTTGTTTGTTTTAAAGCAAAGAATGAGTATTTGTACTATTATTTTAACTTCCGGTCTAAAGAGGTTAAAATTTCTTTATTTGTAATCTTAAAAATGCACAAATTCGTCATAGAAATCTCTAGAATGCATAAAACAGAATACCTATATTTATGCATGAAACACAATACTTATCAAATAAAATAGATAAAAATTAACTTACTTTTATTTCTCATGTTTTGTCCACACTTAAAATAGACTGCTTATAAAGAGATATTCAAAAAAGACCCTGAAAAACACAACTATTCAAATTCAATCTGTCGAACATGTCAGATGAAATTTAACTTCAATCTTAATCTTCATCACAAACAGCAAAATAAAAAACATCCCAACTCAACGAAACACCCATTTCCAGAAAAAAAAAACAATTAAAGTAGGCGTAGCCACAATGTATGGGACTAAGTGGTATTGAAAGAAGTGATTTATTGCCTCATCAAATTTAATGTCGCCAAGTGTCTTACTTGTTCTAGGATTCAGCTCAATATTGTAATTTTTTTTTTCTTTCCTTCTGAATATTTTGTGTTAAGAAAACACTGTCTTTTCTAAACTACATATTCTGACAAGCTCCCTGTTTCAAAACATGTCAGAATGTGTTTAGAAAAGTAATGTGAAGAAACATGTTACATCTTGTGAAAATAAGCATAGACTTACAAAAATGTATTTAAATTTATCAAAAACATATTTAGGCTGGTTAAAATAACTGAAGAAAATCAAATGCAAGGTTTTAAACATTATGTAAATAAAAATAATTAAAAGTGCTTTAATTTAAATAAAAGTTATAATGAAAATAAAAGGGAAAAACCCATTCTACCATTTTCTTATTTACCCACAAAAGACTTTCAGTTTTACATTATTGAGAACAAAATTAAGAGATTGTTTAAATTAAAAAAATTGCTTATAATCAAAGAAATTGATAAAATAAACCATAGAGCAATGCCCTAAATTTAATAGGGGAAAATTGCAGTCATAGAGAAAATAAAATGATTAGTACTAAGAAAAAACAAAGAATAAACTTTACTTGGTGAAAGATGAAAGATAAAAAATATATATATTATTAAATTGTAATAAATTCAACAACTCAAAGTAACCACAGTAATTATTTAGGTAGGTTACTAAAGACCAAAATTAGTACCGGCCACTAAATGAAAAAAAGTGGCTACTCAAAAATTATATGCCAGCAGCCACTTTAAGGCCACCTTTCCTGCAAGGAGAGAATAAACTTTTCTTGCATTCCATAAATGATTCCACTTTTGCTGTCTGTAGTAAGTTAATATTAACACATTTATTTGGTCTATTTAATTTTAGAATAATACTAATAGAAAATTTAATAAAAGTTTGTTTAGCACCTTTAAATAAAAAAACTGGCCACTTACAAAACTACTACTACTGACCATTAATGAAATTTCCCAATTTTCGCCCTTAATTAGGTACCACAGGCAAAAGTTACACATGCAGACTTATTTCTTGATTGGTGCAGTTTTTCGAAATAGGGCTAAACTGGAATATAAGCCATGAGAAGACATTTTAATTTCATAAATAGAATGCTGAAAGTGTAAACTATTATTTAAAACTAAAACAAATTGACCTTTTTGTGGAGATCATTTTTCGTACTATGGCAAAAAATGAGAAAAATTTAATTTTTACCCCTTTAAAAATTGCAAATTATATTTATAATTTTTTTTCTTTAAATTAAAAGCTGCATATATTTATCGATTTGTAGAGACAATTCCGAGCTCATACAGCTTTAGATTCAGAAAAATAATTTTTTGAAGGTGGAACTGCAGTCTAAAAATAAAAACTCCTAAATGTGCGATTTGTTGAAAAATCGAAAATTTTGATCCCCCCACCCTTTATCTCAAAACCAATGAGGTCTTAAAAAAATTTTTTTTTTTTTTCATACCAAGGTAGAGGTAGTATGTACGCAGTTTCCCCCAAAACCCTGCCAGTGGGTTAAAAACAATAAAACAATTGGTTGATATGGAATGAAATGACAGAATATTATTTCATAATTATCAAGAAAATATGGGTATGATAGCTGCATTTATAAAAGTAGAACTACGGTACTATATATTTTTAGGAGTTAAAACTTTTGTATAGTGGTAACGTGGCTATTTATAATTAGTAAAATCATTCACGTAGTAAAATAATTTGAAAACTACATACTTATGTAGATCACCATGATGTTATTTTAAATCTCACATACGAACTTTACCTTGTGTCGAGAAATTATTCCTCCATTACTAGATTATATTAATGATTAACCCTCTAAATGGCCAAGGACGCAAGAGGAGAGGACGCGGACGGCCATCTTGATCTTTTATGTTTATTTTTAAGATTTTTATCGATCAGTAAATCGTTTCAAAGCAACTAGTCAATTGACAATCGAACAATATATATTAGATTTTGCTCGATAGTAGTGCCTCAAAACAGGTGCGTTTTCTCAAGGTTTTTGAGATTTCAAATAAAGTAGACACTAGATGGTACCCGTCAAAATTTGACGGTAAATAACTTGAAAGCTCCCTTAGAAATATACTTTTATTTTTAATTAGCTGCTTTTAAATTAATTAAATATTGAAAATTTTAAATGGTGTTTTCAGTCCTACTCAACTAATGAAGTGAAATAATTTTAAGTTTGTAATTTACATCATATTATATCCTATTATACTAGAATTAATTTAGCAAGAATTTAACTAAACATTTTTTCTTCTTTTCTACCTGGACACGCGTTTTGAGAGTAGTTTATAATTGCGCAAAATGGACCTTATCAGGGCTACACTACATACCGGGCTTGCTCATTCATTATGATGACGTCACAAAAGGTGGCTGACTAGGAGGAAAGACATACGGCGATTGGCACAAAACGATGGGCGCGTTGCTTTGGACCAATCGCTGGTCGCGGTCAGCCACCATTTGTGACGTTTTGAGAGTGAATGAGCAAGCCCGGTATCTAGTGTTGCCTTGACCTTATGCACGTGACGTCAGACGCCAGAGCTGGCAGTATGTCGATCTGTTATTCTCGCCACTGTACCGACAGAAATGCCAGTATGCGCAGGCGCAAATACCACTAGCAGACGACTTTAGCCTCGACTCAGGTTCAGTGCATAAATTTTAACCGAAATTTTGCAAATTTAGGGAATTTTCTCGCATACAGAACAACATTTTGAATTCACATTACAATATATTAAATATATACAGCTACAACAAAGAATTTTTCTGCGGTATTTTTAACAAACAGGCATTAATAACTCACACTCCATAGACTGCTATGCTAACGTCAAGGCAACACTAGATACCGGGCTTGCTCATTCACTCTCAAAACGTCACAAATGGTGGCTGACCGCGACCAGCGATTGGTCCAAAGCAACGCGCCTATCGTTTTGTGCCAATCGCTGTATGTCTTTTCTCCTAGTCAGCCACCTTTTGTGACGTCATCATAATGAATGAGCAAGAACGTTCAACTTTTAACCTCAACCTCAGGTCGCGTGCATAAGGTCCATTTTTTCTCGTATCGGGAAAAATTCCAGATTCTGGACGAATAATATTGATACAGGGTTTTGGGAAATAGGAGAAATATTTAATCCTACTGAAACAATTTTGTCACCCGAAAAGTAGTTTGTTGAATCACATTTTCAAGAAACATATTCAGGAATTCCGAAGGGCGATTTGTTGTGAAATTATGATTTTTCAAATCAAAAACGGATTTAGGTAATTCTAGACCATCCGCAATTTCTCGCTTGTTTGCGATGGAAAAGAAATTTAAAGAAAATCCAGACTTTGAAAAACAGTACAAAGATTTTATGCAGGAATATGAAAAATAGGGAAGTTGCAATTTGGAGGTCAGGGTAGTTCCACCAATCACAACTGTCTATTTGAAGTGAACAAAATGATGTATTTATAATAATGAACAATATTTTCTTCCACATCATGCAGTTATTAAACCCTCTAGTACATGAATATAGACAGGAGAACAATGATAATGTTTCTACTTTTGGAACTAAAAGTAGGGCTGCCGTTTCCTGGAAAAGGCGGAGCTTACGCACTTGGTAAATATGGCGCCATCTATATTCTGTGTTGTAACCTAAACTCTAGTATATCAATGAACTCCTTTCAATATTTATGAGTCGGGATCATTTCATACCAGAGCCAAAACTAAGGGGGGGGGGCATGTGCCCCGGGCGCCAGCCGAAGGGGGCGCCGAATGAAGATTTCGTTTGTCGTTTAATACAAAAATGTACATATATGTTAAATTTGCATAAAAATGTCTCCTAGCCGGAAAAACAAAAGAACCAAATGTTTTAAAATTGACAAATAGACAAAAAGATTCGTCTAAAATACTAGATAGCAAATGAATAAGAAAAAACTGTTCTCTTAGGCTATTTTTATCCTATTCCAAATACACCATGTCTATGTCTTCTATCTATCACACCCTACACCTCCCGTGTAGTAAGAATCACTAACATTTTTCAAGGTCACTCTCATGTCTCTGTGCCACTATCCGCGGTGTCCAACAAGGATAATTGCCAAGCGATTCCCTGCGTAAAAATTCCAAGAAGGATGTTCTATTTATTTTTCCTTTTTCGTTAAGCAGCGTGGAGCTTTCTTTTTCCCGTCTTGCTATGGGGCGAGGTCGGGCGACTGCCGGGACAATAAAAACAAAGAGCAATGCATAAAGTAAAATATTTTTCTAAAAAGAGTATATCATTTGTTAGAGGTACAGTAAACAATTTCGCACAGGGCGCCATGGCTTGTAAAGCCTTTATCCTCCAAAATTATTTTCTGCTCTTTTTACCATTTCAATGCGTTTTGCTGCCCTAGGCGACAGCTGGAAAATTCCACCCCATTACTTTTGCTGCAATTATTTTTTAGCATCCAGATCCAGCCTTGGAAGCTTAGAGGGGGTGAGATCAGATGACTGCTCGGGATACTAAAAACAAAGGTGTGGATAATATACGCAAAATAAAATACTTAGTAAAACCTTTTTTTCCTCTTTTTTTAATATATCATTTGTAGGGCTGCACAGAAAAAAAAAATTCCTCCCAGGGTGCCATGGCTAGTAAATCACCCCTGCCTTTATCCTTCCAAATTACTATTATTATTATCCTTTTGCCATTTCTAACAGGTGACAACTGAAAAATGCCGCCCATGTCTTTTACTACAATTACTTTTTTACATACAGATCCGGCCTGAAAGGGCGCGAAGTCGGGCAACAGCCATCGACACTAAAAACTAAGAGGTGAAATAAATGCAGAATAAATAATAAAACTCTTTTTTTTTGTTAAGAATGTACCATTTGTAGAGATGCAGAAAAAAGCTCGCACAGGGCGCCATGGCTAGTAAAGCCGCCCCTGCCTTTATCTCCCAAAATTATCTTTCCTCGTCTTTTTGTCATTTCTGTGTGTTTTGCCGCCCTAGGAGACAGCTAAAAAATGCCTCCCCATTCCTTTTGCTATAATTATTTTTTTGCAACCAGATCCTTGCTTAGAGGAGGAGAAGTCGGACGACTGCTCGAGATACTAAAAACAAAGCTGTTAAAATATAGCAAAATAAAATACTTAGTAAAACCTTATTATTATTATTATTTGATATATCATTTGTAGGGGTGCAGAAATTTTTTTTCGCCCAAGGTGACATGTTTAGTAAAGCCGCCATTATTATGCTTGCAGAAAATCCTGGTTTTTGAGTTCTTAATAACCTATACTATAGTCACGTGAAGAAACTCGCAAGCTAATGTTAAACCTATGGGAGCGTTCTTTTCAAATTTCTCGCTTGTATTTATTTATTTTTAAATAATTTTTTTCTTAAGATAGCTGCGGTTGATCTCTAACCTGGTTAGTGCTTACTCTTTCGATTTTTGTTGCAGGTTTATATATATATAAAGTTACTTTCACTTTCGGAACATCAACCTCATCTATCCTAAGAAAAAAAAAGTTTAAAAATATTAAAATGCTCTTAAGAGCCTACACTAGTCACGCGAAAACACTCGCACGCTAATGTTAAACCTATGGGAGTGCTTTTTTCGGAATTCTCGCTTGCATTTAAATATTTTTAAATAATATGTTTTTTCATATCATACCTGATCTCGATATCTAACGTTGTGTGTTTTAACTTTTCCGACTTTGGTTGCAGTTGTTTTTTTATATGAGAACACTTGACATTTCAGAACCGTTTCCAACCAATTTCACAAAAGTGAAAATGTCCGAATTAAAAAAAAAATCTGACAAAACTTGAAAAAATACAAATGCACAACATTATATATCGACCGCAAGTATCCCATGAAAAAAAAATTAAAAGTATTAAGAACGCTCCCACAGATTTAACATTAGCTTCCGAATGTCTTCGCATGATTAGTGTGAACTCTTAAGATAATGTGATTCATACACATACCGTAAAATCTGTGAAAATGAAATCTGTCTATAACGGAATCCAGTTTTAAATTTTTTAAATCGCATGTTCTCAACAGAAAGAATACCAAGAATTATATCTGCTAAGACAAAAACCTGTATAAAGTGGAATATTTTCCTGTTCCTTTCTGTTCTGTTTTAAAGGTTTTATTGAATCAATATTTGACAAAGCTGATTATGTAGTTCAGTATTACTCATTTTGTGATTACATATTTTTAATTTAAAACAAGTCGAGTCAGCTATTAGAAATTTGGTAAAATTATCTTTGCACATTTATTTGGCCGGGGGGGGGCGCCAAAATCCATGTTTGCCCCCGGCACAAAAAAAGCTAGTTTCGGCACTGTTTCATACGGATTTTTTTTTTTTTTTTTAATAATTCGAAAATGTTGATTTGTAACACGGGATTTTAAAGACTTTTTTCCATGTTATTTCATAACGATTTATATATTTTCAAAGCATTACTACTACAAAACAAACATAATGTACATTCACTTTATTAACTCATTAAAATATTTATATAAATTTAAGTAATGAATTTTGTTCTATGCATTTAATGTTAACTTCTCTCCCAATAAAAATTAAAAATCTCAGATTACCAGTTTTAGAAGGTATTTTCACAGATTTCTTTTATATGTATATCTATATATATATAATACATGGCCTTTTTCTTGTTTGGTGTATAATTTTTATAACTGCTAAAATAATGTTTTTAAAAATTAAAACACCTTTCAAACATAGTGTTGATTTCAGACATTTTTCCAAACATGAGATCGATTTCACGAGCATTTTAAAAAAAACTACAGAAATTACTTTTCCTATATTAAGAAGTATAAAAAAAATAACGTAATTTAAAGTAAGAATCTCTTTAAATTGTTCCAATCGTTTATTAAGTTATTAACCAACTGTCACATTTATTTTTTATATACAAGAATTAACCTGTTTAAAAAGTAATGCATTAACTAGACTTCTTTTTGCTTTTATAAATGATGCAGATTTAAATTATTAAATGGCGGTTTGGTGTGTAATTCAAAATTGATTTTCTGAGCAGTAAAATAATTTGTAAGTCACAAAATTAATATCGGGTACAGAATAATATATAAAAATAGTCTGCTACTCACAGATATGAGTACTAACAAATATTTTATACCATAAAGAGTTAAATGACGATATTTTGATAGAAATTTATGTTTTTTGCTATGAACTTATATTTAAATATATATATATATATCTTTGTCAACCAGAAGTTTTGCTTAATTTCATTCATATTTATAGATCATATTAATAATGGGAATTTTGTTCTCAATACTTTTTGTGTGTAAACTGAAACAAATTCAATAATTTGGTGCTGCCATCTATAATCGAAAATTTAAACTAAACCAATTGATCATGTAAGACGACAATTTGTCATGTTTGACAGATCACGTGACTGCGCACTCGGAAGCGCCAGCACCACGAACCGAGTACTAATTCCGGTCCGTCTTCTGAGCTTGAAAGCCTATCTTCACTGTTCGGTATATCTTTTATCCTGTTTGCTCCGGACATTTAAGATATCTTAGATCGCCATTTTTGAGGTGGTACCCTCCCGGTATTGAATACCTGTTCACACAACGCCCCCTAGAGATAATGCCTAAGAGCTCAATTTTGACGTCACGGCAGATCGGCTAATGATTCAACTGATAGCATCCTACTATTCCTGCAACCACAATAAAACAAAATTCTAAATGACCTTTTTCTCACCCGCGCAAAAAAAAAAAAAAAAAAAAAAAAAAAAAAAAAACTGTAGGATTTAGTATTAAGAAAAATTTGTTTTATGTAACAAAATTTGAAATACAAAATAGATATTTTTATTGAAAAATAAAAGCTATCTTTTGAGGTTTCATAACACTTTTTTTTTTTGTTAATGTACAAATGAAATATTTGAGTTCTAGCATATTTTCATGAAAATTAATAATATTTTGATTAAAGATTGGATTGCTTTCAATTAAAGTACTTATTTACAGTATATATGTGCATTTTTATCAATATTAACAATGCTAATCATTATCTATTAAAATATGTTTACTTTGTCACTGCTGAATACTTGATTGAATGTTTGCATTTGATATTTACAAATTTAATTTATTTTGCCATATATGCAGTGTTTTTTTTTTTTTTTTTTTTTTTTTTTTTTTTTTATAATCACTAGTAGTAGTTTACTACTATTAGAAAATATTAAATATATATTTTAGTTATGTGCAATTGAAAAATATAATTTTGTTTTGGTTTATATTTAGATATTTTGTTTTTGTTATGCAAAACATGATAAGATAAAAACTAACTTTTAATTAGTTTTTTAAATATTTTTAACACAAAAGTAATTACAAAATTTAAATGATAGCTCTAAAAAATTTGCTAGATATTTGCATTTTATACACAACACACACACATATGAATGTAATATATTTTTTTTTTTTCAAAATATAACCAAAGATGTTCTATTATGTAATATAATAATTCTAATTATAAAATAATTATTATAAATGCCTAAAAATCCATATAATGTGAATGTAATTATGTATTCATCGTGGTCATCTAAATAATGTGATTATTATATTTAGATGAACTAAAATAATACCAGAAAAATAATAAATATAAAATATATAAAAATAAAATAAATTGTAATCGGAATTATGATGTTTTAGACCTTATATGAATGTGATTATATTTAAATAAACTAAATATAATCCCAAAAATATAATGAATTATATAATAATAAATATAAAATATATAAAAATAAAATAAATTGTAATAGGAAGTATGATGTTTTAGACCTTATTTGAATAATGTGATTATATTTAGATAAACTAAATGATAATGATGTCATAATGATAGAATTTAGATAAACTAAATATAATAAATCATGTAATAATAAATATAAAAACAAAATAAATTGTAATCGGAATTATGATGTTTTTAGACCTTATTTGAAGAGGGTGTAATCAGTGTGGTATACATGTAACATGCATTTATATAAGAAATAAGTAATTAAAAAACATTTTTTAGCTAAGTGTAGTATTTTTAAGGCAAAGGCAGATCTGAATGCTAGCCGTAATAATTTCATTTGAACATTAGTAAAAAAATATATTTAATATTTTCTAATAATAGTAAAATATATCTGGTGATTTTTATTGGTGATTATAGAAAAACTGCATATATGGCGAAATAAATCAATTATGTAATCATCAAACGATAGTCAGTACATTATATTAAGTTTTATCTTACACTTTTCACTAACTGATATATTTTTGAATATGAATTAGTGACAAGAGAAATATTTAATTAAGTTAATAAATTTATAATTTAATCTCTGTATGAAAAAATATCTCAATATTTTAGCGATAAAATACATTAAACAGGGAGGGGGGAGGGGGAGCATCTGAATGAAACAATCGTGAATTTCTCAAAACTTATTTTTATAAATAAAATTTACAATTTTTTTTATGAGAAACAACTCAGGGATCTGTTTAGGAAAAAAATGGGTCCTTTAAAGAGTCCTTCACAAAATTTCTCATTTCAAAACAGGACCCTTCACAAAATTATTTTCCCTAAAAGAGGACCCTTCACAAAATTATTTTCCCTAAAATAAGACCCTTCACAAAATTCTTTGTCTTAAAAATAGGTTTTTCGCAAAATTTTTCCATCTTTAAACCGAACATTTCACAAAATAATCATTTAAAAGTAAAATCTGACCTGTCACTTTTACATACATAAAGAAAATATATGTATTTTATATCCATGTATCTTCTTAAAAATGTTAAATAAGATCCTGAATATAACGATAATTTCAAATTCACATATTTATGTCTAGATTTTTCACAAATATGAAAAGCTGTTCACAATTTCACAAAAACAGGACCCTGGGAAAAAAGTCTGTCACATTACCAGCTTCAACAAAGCTGTGCGATTAAGCCTAATCGTGCAACAAGGACAAAAGTAAACATATTTTAATAGATAGTGATTAACATACTTAATATTCATAAAAATGCACATATATACTGTAAATAAGTACTTACCTTAATTGAAAGCAATCCGGTCTTTTATCAAATTAGAATTAGACGACAAGAACTTTGTGATTACGAAGCACGTTGCCGCTACAACGTGCATGGCTTACTTACTCTCCGTCTCCTTATGCTGCAGCACAAAGGAGGGAAGGGCGAATGGCCGATCTGAAAATACGTCATTCAATCCAGTGTTGCCAGTCCTGAGGCATTATCTCTAGGGGGGCGTTGGTTCACATCGCAAAAACTCATCTAAGATAACTCACTGAACATCACCGTGTCCGAGATCTGAACAAACATAGAATGTGCGCATGCGCATAAGTTAAAGCCAGCCTCCTCAACAGCCAATTTGTTACAGCTAGCCTCCAAAGCTAATCACAGTGAGTGGTAATGGCTGTATCTAGCAATAGAAAGTTCGAACTTACTGATGGAGTTTCTGAGACTCCTTCAGTGAGTTTGGCGGTCTAAGATATATTAAATATCAGATCTGAACCGGATATCAGAATTTAATTTTGGGTGTAGGCCATAAAACCATGTTCGCACTGGATATTTAAGTTATCTTAGATCGCCATTTTTGATGTGATACCCCATCCAAAATTGAATACCTGTTCACACTGCAAAATTCATCTAAGATAACTCACTGTGAACCTCACTGTGTCTGAGATCTGAACAAACATAGAATGTACCATGGAGATAGAAATAAGAAGGAGAACAGTGAAGATAGGCTTTCAAGATCACAACATGGACCGGGAATTAGTACCCAGTTTGTGGCGCTGGTGCTCCCAAAGGCCGGTCATGTGACCTGTCAAACATGACAAATTGTCGTCTTCTCTTCCTGCATTTTGGTTTCGAGCATGGTAAAGAGATAGAGGGCGCTACACTTCCTAAAGGCCCAAAAGACCAGAAACGCCGCCATACTAGGTACCGCTTTTAGTTCCATAAGTAGAAACATTATCTTTGTTCTCCTTCTTTCTATCTCCCTGGAATGTACGCTTGCGCATAGTTTAAGCCAGCCTCAACAGCCAATCGGTTAAAACTAGCCTCCTTAGCCAATCAAAGTGAGTAGTCCTGGCTCTCGCTGAGTGATTTTGTGGAACTCGCTCAGTGAGTTCGGGGGTCTAAGATGTTTTCAATATCCGATCTGAACAGGGTAGAAGTTACAACGAGACATGTTTGAAGTTTTATTTAATTTTCGAATCCCGGAAATTGTTTTTTCTACGGACATAGAGAAAATGTATACCAGATTTTAGTTTCTAATGAAGATCAAAACATTGGCACACCCACGGGGGGGGGGCTAAGGGGGCTGAAGCCCCCCCAGACCCTGAAACTTAATAATGAAGTAACTATATAAAGTTTCCTAAAATTATAAAAAGTTTTTTTTTTAAGGTTTTTAAAAAAATTTCAAAAGCTTTGTATCTCATTTCAGATTTATTCTCAAATTTGTTTGCCATTTTTGACATACGTTAAGCATTAAGACTTATAGCGTATAGCGGTACTCTGATTGTCCCAGTTCTTAGTACACATCCATCATCCATATTCTTAGCACGGTCAAGCGGATTCAAGTCCAAACGAGGGTGGTATTTCTTCTACGTTGTACATCTGTGTAATGGACAATACGACCCATTCAAGGTCAACAAAGATTTCAGGGAACACTCCTTTTTTTTCGTTATCTATCCCACATTTCTAATAAGGCACATGTGCTTGGGAGTCTGCTTTTCTTACCTATTTTATTAGTACTTCTGGGTATACACTGTTTTTTTAGCATTATTCATGCTAAAACATTTAACTCAACGCGTAAAAAACTAACCATAGTTTTAAATTTTATATTTGGAGGATTTATCCAAGCTCGTGAAAATCATCTAAGATTAGAATAATTCACCAGCACTTCATCACTAGACTGGTAAACATACATATTAATTTCTTTCTAAGGATAATTTCACTAATATATTCCTAAGCATAAAGTTTCAAATTTATTAATAGCCAAGAGAGGGCAGAACCGGCGGTCTGCCCCTTCCTCCTGTGCCGAACAAGATACTAATTAACTGAATCATGGACACAAACAACAATAAAAAATGCTAAGACAAAATTGCAATGAATCGGTCAAGAATTCTGTTTTATACAGGTTTTTGCTTTAGCAGGTAAACTTTCAAGGTGTTTCTTCTGCTGAGGCCATGGAATGTTTGTGATCAAGGCAATATTACGTTTTAGACAAGTTTCATTTACACAAGTTAAACAGTATGGGGTTATTTACACCACAGATTAAATATACATCCAGATACGACAGTAGAGCAAAAACCCGAACCAGCGCGATGCTAGCGCCGCTACTGAGAACAGTCTGAAACAAACGCGCACGTGCGGGATCTATAAACTGTTGGATTGTCACTATCACATGTACCCCATGTACCTGCTGACAATTTTGTTTATTTTATCGGCAGCTTTTTGATAGTATTTAACTTATCTGCTTAGTTATTTGATTAGTTAACTTATTTGCTTAGTTTCTAGTATTTGTATGATAAAATAAATTACGTTTGATGTTTTAAATAATAACAAACATCGCCGAAACTGCTGAAAAAAAGATAGATACTAAACAAATAAGATAAGCAATATCTACCTGTGGCGACACGCCCGGAACGTTTGCGACTGTTGTCACTAGGGGCTCTGAAGTTGCGATTCGGTTACCATTGAGCTTATGGAAGTGTCCTATCTGGTGTAATATATTTAATCTGTGATTTACACAAGCTTTACGAATACAGTTTAAACCGTATACGATACCTGTGTAAATGAAACCTGTCTATAAAGGAATATTACCTAATCGCAAACATTCCATGGTCCCATCGAAAGAAACACCTTTAAAGTTTACCAGCTAAGACGGAAACCTGTATAAAGTAGAATTTCTCACCGATTTATTGAAATTCCATCTTAGCATTTTTTACTGTTTTTGTATCCACTGTATCCAAGCCAAAGAAGACTCCATATTATAAAATTGACTGTGTTTTCCTATTCACAATAGATGTAAATTGTCATGTTAACAGTTGTTAGCTCACAGGCTATCAAAGCCTAAGAACTAATGGCCCGCCGGTTCTGTATGTACGTAACGCGATAACTCTTGATAGAAATAACCGTTTTGCTTCAATTTTTGTATATAGGTTCATTGTGATAAGGCGCTTCCCTGATTAGTTTTGGGAGTTCATTGGTTAAGTGTAAAGGGGGAAAGGGGGGCTAATCCCGCCCTTAATTTACATAAATGGGTTTTTCATGCAGAATTATCCTATTTTCTTCAAATTTTGTAGATAGTTTCATTGTGATAAGGCCCTGATTAGTTTTGGGGTATCATTAGTTAATTATTAGGGGTATGGGGAATGATCCCCCCCCCCCCGTTAATATATTGTCAATTTCTTTATTTTTCGAGAGTTTCTCTCTATGTTAAAAAAAAGTAACCACCGCAGCAGCAGCCGCTGTCAATAAAGATTTTGTGCCTTGAAGTATTTCTGGACTAATAGCCAAAAACTATTGCAAATAAAAATTTAAAAATTGGTGGTTTTATGAAGAAATGTTCGGTAAATACGCTGAAGTAGACATTTTTTAAATCGAAGAATTATTTTAAGAGATATTTAATACTAAAGTTGGTCAAAATAATTTTCTTATAAAAGTTTTATAGAAACGAAAACTATGCACAGGAATTTAACCATAATTTGTAAGGCTATAGTTGACAAAGTTGCGGTGTGCAGACTACAATTATTTTTTCAATTTGACTCATTTTTTGAGGTTATATTTCAATTTTTTATTCAACATTTTCATTATTTTTATGAAGATTTATTTCATATTTTATAAAATCCATTATTTGAATTGTTGCCAATTTGTAAAATAGCGAATATAATAATATTCCCTTTCAATTAAGAAATGTATTTATTTACACGTGACTATTAAAAACAGAAATAAAACTTTCAAATAATAATTAAATGATCACGTGATAAAAGCAGTAAATGTAGAAAATTACGTAATAAAAAATATACTTGCGCGTGAATCTTAAAACAAGAAATAATTAAATTATTAAGCGTTTTCAAAGCATTAAGTAGGGAAACTTACGTCATATTTAAAATGCTCAAATAACAATATTTCCAAACAATTTCAATTAAAAATTATATTTACACGAGAGATTAATTTGTTTCGACAAATATTTTACCTGTTATTGCAAATTTTAAAACAGCGTAAATAATATTGCCTCTCAATTAAAAACTATATTTTTAAGTTTAATAATTACCTTTAAAATGCCGAAATAACTAATAAATTGTTAAAATATCATTAACAGTATGCTACCTCTCCTTTATCCCGACGACCACTTTTCATAACAAAAAAACTATCGCCAAACTGTAGGATTTAACACCAAAAATGCATGAATGTGGCGTCACCATTCACTTGACGTCAGAGGCAATACATGTGTTTGTTATAGCATCAAGTGGTTTTTAATTCGACATATACATATAGTTTTCATTATGTTGCACTGATTTATTAATTATTTCATTAATTAAAATAACAATTGCATTCTTAAACGGCAGTGATCTGATATT
>CAWVPG010000252.1:31200-119200 GCA_963931845.1 Maratus michaelseni | reverse complement strand
TAACACTGTGTTTAATTTAATGATTCTAATTTCTGGAACATTCGATGTTAAATGATATCAAAAATGAGATTTAAAAAACAAATGACTTGTAGAGCTGACGTTGAGGCTCCTGATCTGCAGATTTACTAGTAAATTTATTTTAATATAGCAGAACCAAACGTATTCGCCCGAGTAAATCTTGGCTTTCCGGGTAACATAAGTAAAAATGTAATATCCTAAAAATACGCAGATCACGATAACGCATTCGCATCCATAAGCCGTTTAAATGATAATAAAATAAAAATTTATTTTGATGCATTTATACCAAATTCCTCATTTTTATAGATAATTAAAAAAAAAAATCTTTAAAAAATGTCTTAAGCAAAATATAGGATCGAAAATCAGAAATAGTTGTGTTATTCGTCTAATCTTCCATAATCAGGTTCATATCCGATGTTTAAAACCCTTGGAAGGTGAATTTATAAAATCGCTGAAATACACGTTTAACTATTTTTTTAGTAGATTTGTTATCTAGAATTTTATGCTCCTACCTAAAACTGCTACTGAGATATTCAGAAATGATCTAAAAAGTCACCCCTCCCATTCCCCCCCATTTAACCCCCTTAGGTGATGAATCTCTAAAATCGCTGAAATACGTATTTAACTAATAATACGTGTTTTTAATTAAAGTTTTATATTAAAAACTGGCTGTGTGTTTTTATTTCACAATTACTGATCCTGTAATAGGCAATTCAGCACGATGAAATTAATACCAGTAATCTGCATGGATACGATTGTGCCATATATAGAGTCTCAGAATTTTAAAATTTGAATTGGTTTACGATATATTATTATTTTTTGTAACTTTTCACGAAGTTTCTCTAAAGATGGCATCTAAATTACTCCTTTTTGTGGAGAAAAAATGGGAAAAAAGGTAAATACTGAGATATCGTCTGCTATCCGAAGTGGAAAACAAATATTATTTTTCTATTATTTGAATAGATCGATTTAAAGATTTTTATAGCTTGTATTATCTTTTTAAAAATGTAATGTAAATAATATTACGATGACTTTCATCTACATTTAGAAGAATTAATATAAAAAAGATGAAATAATTTCAAATTATTGTTCCGTATGAAATATTTTTTTACAAATTTGTTTGTTTAAATTATAAATAAAATGGACTGTGTTAATATACGAGTATGGCCTTATGTTGCCATTTTCAGATAAAGTCATTCAACTGTAATTGTAGCAAAATTACCTAACTTGCAAAATGGAAATTTCGTAATTTTCCATTTATTTACATTGTAAGCATGGCCACTTTGTTATAATCAGAAATTTAGTAAAATTAATATTATAAATATTTTCTAAATGTAGAAGTAAATTAAATTTTGTTTCCCCCAAAATCGGAAGATCTCAGGCCACGGAAATTCAACACATCGGTTTGTTATGCCAGCTAAATATATTTAACCCTTTCATGGGCAAGCACTTGTGTTCCTGTAACGTTCAATTCTCACCGGAATTTAGTAAAGAATTTAGCTTAAAAAAGGGAAAAGCAATTTTTCAACTTTTTACCATCAAAGTTAAAAAAGTAAAATTTAATCAAAAGTTTTTGGTTTGAATTGGATTGAAATTAGGTGGGATATAATATATTTTTCGAAAAAGATTTAATTCGTGAGTATTTTTATTTACTTTATTATCGAAACTTCTAAGGACATCTGATAAGTCTTTTTAAATAAACATTTATGTGAATATCTAATAACTTCTTCTGCAGCTAACTCACATCATGATAAAATATGATTTTCTTATAGTATTTTCTTATAGTCTTTCTTCGTGTCTCTTTAATAATCATTATTACATTCTTCTTCCCTCTAGCAACAATTGTATTAAACAATTAATGTAGTCATAGGTAGGTCTTGTTACATTAAAGAATAAGAAACATCTTATAATAAAACCACCTTTATTACTATTTGCTTATTGACTGTAATCCTGGATTTAAAAATATTTTATAAGTTTCTCCAATACTATCATTTCATGTGTAAAACCTTTTTCTCAAATAAGGAATGGATATTTTATGAATTTGAATTGTAAGTTGCGGTATCTTGAAGTTAGAGTTGCAAAGACTAGAATAAACCCGGTTTAAACCTGGGAATAAACCGGGTTTTTTTGGGAATAAACCAGGTCTTTTGGGAATAAACCTGGGAATAAATCGGATCTATTGGAAATAAAAATGAGAATAAACCGGATCTATTGGAAATAAAACTGAGAATAAATCCGTTCTTTGCAACTCTACTTGAAGTAGATGCATAACTGCAAATCCTTTGGGATCTTTATTTTTTCAAACCAATTAAAACCAGATTTTTTTAAGAATAAATAATAACCAAATTGTAAGGAGAAACATTTAATTTAAGCTTATCTATATTATTTTATAAAATAAATAAATATATATAAAAAACTGGTATACTTTGTTTTTCCCTTTTATATCCATACTGTTACAACTAAAACAACCACAAAACATTATATGACTAACAATGAAAAGTGCCTTGTAACCTTGCGCTTTTCCTCTTTCATCTCTACTGGTTTGAACAATTGAACATTTTATCATTTTCCTTTCACACTTTTTAAAAAAATGTAATTATTATATATGTTTTTTAAATTTAATTATATTTCTCATTTTTAATCATACCCTAAATGCTTTTCTAACTTTAATTATACACAATCTTATGTAGTTTAGGTTACAATTAGACTTCTCTCTTACAGCTGCTTCTAGACAGAGCGTAACGATAGCGTCAACTTAGAAGCCTCAGGAAAATGCATGAACTGTTCAACATGTTCAAATAAAGAAACATCTCAAAGAGTAATTTACCTTGTCCAAATTATGATCATTTGACTTAACCCCTTGAAGGCTTGTGGGATATAATATATCCCACTTAATTTTGATTCCCAAACACCACAATGACACCGGAATTTTGGAATCAAATTTTGATTATAATATACGGAAGACAGGCTTTTACTTATTTAGAAATAAATTAGTTGTTAAATCCCGGTGTAAATCAATGATTTCAATATTTTAGAAACATAAGTTCTTTGTCCCTGAAAGGTTTTAAAAAAGAAGAGGAAGAAGAAATTTGGCATCTGTGTAAATGTATTTTTTTTTTCCTGAGCGTTTCAGTGTAATTTATTTCTAAGGCTCACCACGTAAAAGGAATGTAAAGCAATAAAATCGATTATCACAATGCTTTTAACCAATACCTAACAAAATATTTTATAAATATGCATCCGAATATGCTTCTTTTAGAAATTTTTCTTTGACTGACGTTTTTGAATATACCGTATGGTGTCTTTACTAAAACGTATATCCTATAGTATTATTAATATTATCATTTACGGTCTCAGAAGAGATATTTTATTTAAATAGATCTTTCTTGTTCTAGCATTTAGTAGAAAAAAAAACATACTAATGATCACATAGATCTGCGTTGAAATTTGTTTTGTTTAAGGCGAAGAGTATTTTTTAAATATCTTTTTATGTAATTTTAAGGAAAATACTCAAAAAATCACGTACAGATTCAACACAAAATGTAAAATTGTCTTGTTGTTCGTTGATAAATTGTAAATTTAATAATAAAGACATTAGATTTTCCTGTTGGATTTAAAAACACAAGATACCTTTATTTCTTTGATTACGGGACAGTACTAGCAACAATTTTATATTCAATCGTACTACAATTTACAGTACAAAAGGCAGATTTTTCTGGTAGATTTCTGTACGAGAGATTACTTTTCATGGCAGAGATTACTTTTCAAAAAGTGGTAGAATAAAAAATAGTCTGCTGGGTCGTATGTGTCCCAACTCGTAATCGAAAGGTTGGGACATGATAGCAGACTATTGCTGTTTGCTGTACGTAAGACGGCCCCTAAAAAGGAAAATAAAATAAAAGGAGGTTAAATGATAAAATACACCTTTATTTTGAAGAAAATGCAGTATAAAAATCGTGGAAGCTATGGCAACCGTAAGAAATGGGTAAAATGTAAGAAACAGCTCATTTCTAATTTAAGTTTAGATAAAGCTGACTAACTATGCTAAATTTACTTGTGTGATTATCCTGAATCGTCAACCTCACATTGTCAAAAAACCTTACGTGCTAAATAGAAAAAGTAGTTTTTTTTTTTTTTTTTTTTTTTCCAATTCAGCGTTCGGAATTTTATGAATACGACCCAACATGGTGCCAAAAATATATCTCTTTTGCAGTTCTGTCTTATTAATTAACAGCATCTGAAAACATCTATAAATTATGAGCATATTTATGAATGTAAATCGACTCTATATAATTATACCATTTATTTCATATAAATTCGGGGATTTAGAAATTTCTTGGTTGGTTTGATTACATTTTCTCATTTTAAAATCCTAAATTTGGAACGAGAAGCTTATGAGACTAAAAATATTTTGAATGTTTTGCAGCATAAAATAATCTCGAGATCATGAAATGTTTTTACTATCAATAATTATATATTTCTAAAAATATATATATAAGGCAATAAATATTTATTTCAATGTATATAAGTTAATCTCTGTTTAAATAAAATCTGCCAATAAGACAATTTATTTATTGTTTATATATATATATATATATATGTACTTTTATTTTTTGCTTCATTAGATGCATTAGTAATAAATTAAAGCAAACGACACAAAGAAAGTACTTCAGAAATTAAAGTAAGTGTCTTAATAATGTATAAAACAATAAAAAGAAATCTCATATTAAGCAAAATATGCTAATAAGTAATTTATACGCTGTGAGCTTATACTTCAAACAATAGAAGTTTTATATAAATCATTATATTGGAAATACTAGCAATCGTACTACAATTTACAGTACAGAAGGTAGCTTTTCCTGGTAGATTTGGAAGTACTTTGTTAAATCTTCCCTTGGAAAGGTAGTCAGTTTCAGATAACACAAGAAAAAAAATATTTATCCTGTTTAATAAGGGCCAACACGCAAATAAAAATTGAATGCTGATAAGTTAAATTTTTTGATCTGAAGAAAATTATATAGTCATGGGTTTATGAGGCACACAGAGTAGGCAGAGTAGCATGTATAAAACATTTTATAAACACTAACACAACAATGTTTTTTTCAAAGCTGCAATGCGTCTAGTGATAACATGTGTCTTACTCAACAGAACACTCTCGCTTGCAGAGCGGTTTTGTAGTGACTTTACTATAGATATGCGCAGAATATGTGCAATCAAAGGCAAATAAGAACGTTGTTTTTTCAATAATTCCCCCATCACAATGTGCATTGCTTGAACAAAACATTATACATGTAAATTTCAGAGAAACAGTATCTATATATTTAAAACACTAAGCATTTTCTTTCGACAATTCGTGAGAGCAAACTACTGCATCAAATTACACCATTCTTTTTTAATGAAATATATTTGGATACAGATTTGTTATCGTGCATTCGTTTGTCCGAAAAATTAATTAATTAGCCGTAATTTTCAATTAAACTTTTACTTCTGTATATGACGTCATAAAGTCGGCAACTCCCACTGTTGCGAGGTATAGAGTTTATTCTCTGAACTCCGTGGTTCGCCAATCTTTTGACATTAGCTAATATCAACTAGGTAATATTGTAACATTGTAATATAAAATCTTTAAAAACTTACTTAAAATTAGCTGTAATATAATCCTATTAAAATATCTCAACATAAACATAGCAATATGAATAACAAATCTCACGTAAAATTTTGCAATTTAAATGATTCCAATTGAAGCAAGATTTGGAGAGTTATCCCTGACGCCCAGCTAACATAAAAGTACCTAATTTATTTTATTTATTTACACACATATTCAATTTTATTATAAAACACCAAGTTGCCATACAAAGCAAAAATCGTCATTTTGGCGCCAAAAATTAACCCCGGTGCGTCTGCGATATCTCTACCGATTTAATCAAAATTGTTTTGGTTGCACCGCATATTGCAAAATTAATTAAATCCATGATTATTGTTTCTTTCTCGGATTAAAAATAAGAAAATTTTGCACACATGTCATATACGCACCACATTGGCCTGATTTTTTTACCCGCCAATTTGGCGAAAACTTTGTTTTTGGATATTAGTTACAAATAGCATGGGATAATAGCACGTGATTTTTTATTTCAATATAAAAAATAAAATAACGTAATTAATGAAATAGATTCTATTATTTAAAAGAAAAGAAAAGAAAAATAATAAATGATAGTTTGATATAAATAAATATTTATATACATAATAAAAACAATTTATAGAATTAAAATAAAAATAAAAGTAAATCAACAACAATATAAACAAAATAACCGGGTTAACATGTGAGGCATAAAATTACCATTTTGTTGCAATTGCGCCAATGTGGTGCGTATATGACATTTGTGCCGAAAATTTAATGCTTAACGAAATTCAATTATTTGATCGATCACAAATTTTGGTACTTTTCCGTTATACGTACACCATGCCACACATGTAAATATATGTAAATGTATGCTTGGCGACAATGGTGCCCGTATAATGGAAAAGTACCCAAATATTTCTTATCATATATTCTAATACGAGCAAATCTTGTGTGTGGTTTTATATATATATATATATATATATATATATATATATATATATATATGCAAAAATTATCTTAAAAACGGCTCTAACGATTTTGACGAAATTTCGTATCCTACCGTTTTGGGGAACCAGAAAACCATTGGGCTAGGTCACATGTTCGAGAAAATTCGATTAGTGGGTCATTTTGGGTCATTTTGGGTCATGGTCTAGCTAATTGTATCTAAAAAACGGTTCAAACGATTTTGACGAAATTTTGTATCCGACCATTTTCGGGCACGAGAAGACTATTGGGCTGGGTCACATGTTCGAGTACTTTCGATTAGTGGGTCATTTTTGGGTCAACGCGGGTCAAATTAATTTTATCTAAAAAACGGCTCTAACGATTTTGATTAAATTTTGTGTCCTACGAGTTTCGAGCACGATAAAAGCATTGGGCTATGTCACATGTCCAAGAAAATTCGATTAGTGGGTCATTTCTGGGTCATTGTGGGTCAAGATCTAAAAAGCGGCTCAGTTTACACTAAATTTTGCATCCAATGGTTTTCGGGCACGAGAAGACTGTTGGGCTAGGTCACATGTTCGAGAAAATTCAATTAGTGGGTCATTTTGGGTCATTTTGGGTCATGGTCAAGCTAATTGTATCTAAAAAACGGTTCAAACGATTTTGACGAAATTTTGTATCCGACTATTTTCGGGCACGAGAAGACTATTGGGCTGTTTCGCATGTTCGAGAACTTTCGATTAGTGGGTCATTTTTCGGTCAAAGCGGGTCAATTTAATTTTATCTAAAAAACGGCTCTAACGATTTTGATTAAATTTTGTATCCTACGAGTTTCGGGCACGCGAAAATCATTGGGTTAGGTCACATGTTCGAGAAAATACGATTAGTGGGTCATTTCTGGGTCATTGTGGGTCAAGATTTAAAAAGCGGCTCAATTTACACCAAATTTTGCTTCCTATGGTTTTCGGGCACGAGAAGACTGTTGGGCTAAGTCACATGTTCGAGAAAATTCAATTAGTGGGTCATTTTGGTCATGGGTCATGATATTTGAACTCCATTTAATTTTGACCGAGCATAGCTCTTTCTTCCCTGCTCGTTTCGGTCTATAACAAAAAAAACATTTTACAAGTAACAGGAAAATCGTCAAAAATGACAGCTTCATCAGAAGTTATGACTGCAAAGTTGTATAAAATCTAATAACCAGAATTTTACAACGTTTATGCGAAACACCACAGAGAACGCACGCTATATAAGTAGGGGATATTTAAAAGAATAAGAGAACTAACAACCTTCAATAATATAATGCATGAAAAAGTAATCAAATAAGTGATTCAGCAAATCTTAAAAATATGTCTTTCTGGTACTTCTCTATTATCCCGTCGACCACTTTTCATAGCAAAAAAACTATCGCCAAACTGTAAAATTAAACGCCAAAACTGCAGTCCCATTTCCTTGATGTCAAAAGCATTATACGTGTTTGTTATGTCATCAAGTGGTTTTTAATTCGACATTTGCGTGTATTTTTAATTATGTTTTACTGATTTATTAGTTATTTCATTAATTAAAATAATAATTGTGTCCTTAAATTCTTATATTTTATTTATTTAATTATTTTGATATCCCAATGGCAACGTTCTCCCTTTTATTTGGCGTTACAGTTTGGCGGTAGTTTTTGTTATGAAAAGTGGTCGACGGGATAATAGAGAAGTACCGTATTTCTTAATATAACTATAAACTGCAGAAAAATATTCTGGTACTTCTTTATTACTCCGTCGAAATTCCGTTCATTATCCCGTCGTCTCATAAAGAAAAAAAAACTATATCTAAATTAGGTACTTTTCAGTTAGCCGGCACCAGTAAAAATAAATAAATAAATAAATAAATAAACTTTTACTTCTGCGTATGACGTCATAAAGTCGGCAATAACTCCCACTGTGGCGAGGCACAGAGTAACGAGAAACTCTGTGTTTGGGAGGATAAAAGAAAAATAATAAATATTAAAAGCACGGGGCTTTTAGGCCGAATTTTTTAATTTGCAAGTTAAATTTCGGTGAAAATATTTATCCGCGTGTTTTATAAGCGAATAATAATTCATATTTATTGTGACATCACTGGAATATTGTCCATTGGGTTTATTTTATCATTATGCATTATAACTTTTTTGATGCCATTTTTTCATTACAATTAAATACAAAATAAATTTTTTTGTATACATGGTGTTTAAGTATAAAAGTAACCTTACAATGCAAGTGTGAAAAGTTTGCGCTGGGTAAAATGACGTTATGCTTAGCTTGAAATGCATTTTAACATTGATAAAACTAAAAAGAAAAATTGATTGTGTCAACATGACGTAATTGATTTTTAAATTTTTAATTTTAAAGGTCAGAATTGGAGCCTTTATTGGTTGTTTCATCCTGATTGCGTACTTTGATTACATGTTACCAATTACTTTTTCTTTTATTATTATAGATTAAAATATTTCATTTTTTAATAAAAAAAATCACAAAAGTAAAAGATTTCCGGAAAATTAAAATTATTAAAAATAGTGTTATAATAATAATAATAATAATAATAAACTGAAATAATGATTGTATTTTTAGCTAGAATAAACAATGTAAGGCTAATATTTTATAGGAATTATTTTGGTAGGTTTGTTATAAGTTAATTTAACAGTTCCTTATTAGGGGAGGGGCAAAGTCCTATTTCTTTCACTGTGAATTTCTCTTTCGATGTCAAAAAATGGTAGTCTACTTTTGGACGCCATCCAAAACACAGTGGCAATTTTTAGAAATGTATAGCGGTTGTGACACCAAACGGCGCAGTCGCTTTAGCTTTCATCGCGCTTACATCACTTCTAAATACTTCAAATTATCAATTTATTTATTACATTTTACTACATTTTACAATTTCAGTTCTTACATCATCAATTAGAAAAAAAAATAGTTTTCGATTGAAATTTATTTGAAAACTGAATTTTTAAATAATTTTCAAGCATGAAATATATTTCAATTCTTTCTCAACAATGATCATCAGTTTGCTTTAATAATGTAACATAGTCCCTGGGAAAGTTGCCCCAATTGAAAATAGATTTTCCTAAGCATCATAAAAACTGAAAAAAAAAACCCCTAATAAATCATAAGATCAGATTATCCATAAGATAGAGCATTTTGGCGCTAAACTAAAATCTGTCAAAAAAAAAAAGAACTATTTTTAGTTTATGATTAACATAAAATTGATATGTTGGATTCGTTGATGTATTATATGTTGCATCAGAATATGCTAGGAACTGTATTTTATTATTTTTTTTTAAGATCCGTTGGATATTTAACTGTATAAGAGGAAAAAATCCCCGACTGTGATGGAAAAGGAATAATCATCCTGATTATTTAAAGGAACCGAAGAAATCATACAAATAAATTACACTTGAAAACATTAGAAATCTCCCTTATCTGCAGATTGATTTATTATTGTAAAAAGAATTCTTCATCTTTACATAACAAGTATTATATATAAAAAATTTTAAGTCAATTCCTACTTTTTAATCATAAATATACAAAATAAACCAGTGCAGCATTAATGTCCCACGTTATCTTTATTGAACATTTTTTTTTATAATCATCGTTTCGGTATTTTATTTTTGTGGCATCACTAACTTGAGGAAAATCTTTCATTTCATTTATGAAAACAATGGGAGAAAACTTTTTCTCCCATATAAAACTAAAATTAATTATTTAAATTTAATTAATGAATTAATATTTGAAAAAAACTGTATTAACATCAAGTGTCATCCATGACAAGTTAAAAAAATTGTATTTGAACTTGAGTGGATGAATAGAAAATATTTTATTAACGATTGAAAATTTGAACAAGATATATAAATATATAGAGAGTGTGAGCTAATAGTAGGAATTGAAAAATTGATTAGCTTACAACAATGGATGCGTTTCAGAAGATATGGATTTGAAACGAACAATGATTAAAAATAACGTTTTAAAAAAGACATTTTAAAACTTTTAATTTAAACATTTTAAAACTTTTTTTAACGTCGAATTTTGACGGCGCGTTTGGGGAGATGCAATGCACATGCGCATAGGAGCTCATTCGGTTGCATTATTACAAGGGGGGGGAGATGTGTGCTTTATTTACTATGTTTTTTTATTGACTGAATATGAGATGAACGTAGGGATATACTATTTGTATGATACTAGGTCCAGGAAATTTTCTTTCTTGCCGTGGGGAATATGGCGGTAATATCAAACTGATTTGCATTATTACACGGTTGTTTACGGATTGTTTGTTTGGAGTTTGCATCGGAAACAGTTCTGTAATTCACTGTGGGAAAAAACTTTTAAAATAAAATATTAGAAAGACTGTTTCATACGCAAACTTATTTTACTAATATTGTTATTGTAATTTTTTTTCCGTCAAGTTTTGACGGGCTCCATCTAGTTATTATAAAGTTACAAACAACAAATATATACAAAACTTGTATGAAGAAAGGATACAAAATAAAACAGAATATTTTAAAACACTTATTCCAATATATTTTTTTTATTATTTATTTTGTTTAACTAGTCAGAACTTTAATTAAAATTTTCTGCAGGCTTATTCTCTCTTTCTAAGTATTTAACATTTATTTTATCGGTAACATATATTTCTCCCTCAAAATGTTGATGGATAACAATGTGCTATGCATGCAAATGCATGGCTAACTGGATTCCGTGCTAAGTTTTGAGTTGAAGTGATTGTCACACAATAATCCAGTTGGCAAAGTCACCGTTTCAGGGGAAAGAACATTTTAGAACCGTCTAAGATGAAATTGTCTTTTTAACAGCCTTTCATACCACCATATCTTCAACAGCTCGTTTCTTTCAGACTGCTTGTTGCTCGTTAAACCATACTAGTCAGTTCTTCATAACTAATGGCCAATGTTTATATTATTTGGCGGTGCAGGTTTCTTGTCCGCTATTTTTTTTTCTACATACCAATATCTTGTGTTCAATTTTCGATCAGTAATTATACTTGAAAAGGGGATGATGTCTTCAGACAGAAACTTTTTTGTTCTCATTATTCTTTTGTTCTTGGCTACTTCTTTTATTAGATAGATTTCGTAGAACATACTACCTAGTACATTCTTCACTAAGTTGGAATTCCAGAAAAATGTTTGCAGATCTACACTGACCATGAGTCCTAGAACCTCCCCAAGTTCAAAACTTTATCTATTTATCTAGCTATCTATATAACTTTTTATGGACACGATAACTTCCATAATTCTGCACAAATCTCTTCCAAACTGATACATAAAATCAAGCGGCATAAAATCTCGGTCAACTTCGTTAATGGGCAAAATCGAACCAGAGGGATGGGAAAATGGGGGGGGGGGGGCTTTTTGTGAATACAGAAAAAAACCCATAACTTCTTAATTTTGATACATATCGGATCCGTTTGAATCCGTTATTATTTCTTCTAGGAAAAGGGCCAAAAATTTATGTATGACATATTTTTGATTTCATTAAAATTGCCCCTAAGGGGGGGGGGAATAGGGTTTCATAAGAAAAATTTTTATAACTTCGTCAATTCACAAGATATCAAATCCACTTAAGCTTTTTATTAATCTTATTAATATTATCTATAACTTTTGCAATGACAAGCTTTTTATAGGACCAACTCTTACAGCCAAAACAAAAACAATTAAAAAAAGAATTAAAAACAGAGAAAATCCCTGGTGGCTCTACCTACATGCAGAGGTATATTTCGAAGTGAGCGGTCCCAACTGCCGCATCGTGGCAAATAGGTTTTTCTTCTGCAACTTCCAATAAACAAGCGCCCCACGGTCTGCGTCTTCCACATTTACCTGTGCCTGTAGGCCGAGCCGTCAGGGATTTTTATTTTCATTATAATATGCATATCTTGTGACGGTATTCATTTTCTAGTTTCCAATCCTTCTAAAATTTAAATTTTCAAAGATTCGTGTTTGGGTAACGCATCTTTAAATTCGATGAGACGTCTAAAATTTTCGAAGTTTTCTGCAGCATTTTTGAATAGGAAAATTAATAAATTAACGGAGTTTTCAATTTTCATTTCTCTGACCTTAAACGCTATTTCGAATTGAACGTTCAAATGTTCAGACATCGTTTCAGTTACATGCATATTTTTAGACAAAAACTGTTTTAATAGGGTTGTCTTCCTCACTAGAGACTCGATTCACATCCTTCGAATTTATTCCATACACCACTTGCAGACACACAATACACTCTATGTGCGATTAAAGAAGAATATCAAATTTGTGTTTCCATGAATAAAAAGTAACATTCTGTGTTTGAGATAAAACTGACCACACAACTATTCAACTATATAATACTTTAACATAAGAGAGAAAATAAATACAAATGAGATTAATCTAAATCCAGCAGTTTATATATTATATATAATAAAATATTCTTTAGGTGACTCGTAAAATGAAATGGCTTTGGATTATAGCTATCTCTACATCAACGAAATTATCTCATAAATGTCATCACCTTTCTTTAATTTAGCGACTCCATGCCGTCTTAATAATCTTTATTGCATTTTCTATTTTTTCTAGCTATGATTATAAATATATTATCCAATAAATATAATCACAGATATTTCTATAATTAAGAAGAAGAGGCAACTAGTGCTAAATAAATTTTATAGTTATTATCTAATTGATTGTAGTATTCGATTTTTTTTAATGAGAAAAGCATTTTTTTCACAAGTTATATATATATATATATATATATATATATATATATATATATATATAATATTATTATATATATATTATATATATATATTATTATATATATATTACATATATATATTATTATATATATATTATATATATATTATATATATATTATATATATATATATATATATATATATATATATAATATATATACTATATATATATAGTTAAATATTATATATATATATATATATATATATATATATATATATATATATATATATATATATATATATATATATATATATATATTCTTCTATTGATTTCATTCATGATACTGTTGTCTGAAGATATTTCTTGTCCAAGGTACACATAACTTTCAACATCTTTAATCTCAGTGTTGTTGTAGACGATTTTCTTTTTTGATGCAAATGAATTGAACATCACCTTAGTCTTTTCCAAATTTATTTTTAATCCCACATTAATGCTAGCTTCTGCCAAATCTTTTAGCATATTTTGCAATTCTTCAGGGCTATTACTGAAAATTAAAATGTCATCAGCAAACCGGAGATGGCTTAAATATTCCCCATTTATTCTAATCCCTTTGTTTTCCCAATCCAGCTTCTTGAAAATACTCTCTAAGACAGCAGTAAAAAGCTTAGGCGAAATGGTGTCTCCTTGTCTTACTCCTCTTTCAAGCTTGATCTTCGCTTTTCCTTTGTCCAAACTGATGGTGGCTGTTGCTTTCTTGTAGATCTTCTTTATGATATTGATATAAGGTTTGTCTATACCAATGTTCTCCAGAGAAGTAATTACTGCAGATGTGTAGACCGAATCAAATGCTTTTTCATAATCAATAAAGGCAAGACAGAGAGGTAAATTATATTCTTTATGTTTTCCTATAACTTCCCTTACTGTTTGAATATGATCCATTGTGCTAAATCCACTTCGAAATCCTGCTTGTTCTCTAGGTTGAGCTGAGTCCAGAGCTGATTCAAGTCTTGTCGTTAAAACTTTGGTGAAAATTTTATAAATCACTGACAGTAAGCTGATTGGACGGTAGTTTTTAATGTTTTCCTTTTCTCCTTTCTTATAAATGGATGGAGTGCTTTTGGGAAGAACAATATTATTCTGAAAAGTAACATGCCTCTTTGTTTGAAAAGAAAGGTGTTTAACCAATGTGTTTTGCCTGCACTAACTTATGGAGCAGAAACTTGGACACTAACAAAACGGATGGTACAAAGATTACAAACAACACAGCGAAGTATGGAAAGATGTATGCTAGGCATAACCAGAAGAGACCGAAAAAGAATAACGTGGATAAGAAGTCAGACGAAAGTTTTTGACATTATCGAGAGAATTAAACGGCTAAAATGGAAATGGGCTGGGCACATTGCAAGAAGACAAGACAATAGATGGAGCACAAACACCCTACAGTGGTATCCCAGAGATGTAAAACGACCAAGAAGACGACCTCAAGTAAGATGGAGTGACGAAATCAGAAAAGTGGCCGGTGTTAATTGGATGACTAAAGCACTAGACAGGCAACAATGGAAAAATCTGGGGGAGACCTACATCCAGCAGTGGATTGAAAACGGTTGATGATGATGATGATATATATATATATATATATATATATATATATATATATATATATTGTAATACATGTTCGTTAACAATGGAACAAATATTACTTTGTGTATTTCAAGCTGAAGTTTATTTAATTAGATTTATCTCTTAACATTTTGTATTTACGTTTTGGGTAAAGTTTCCAGAGAAATAATAATTAAATCCGAGTGAAAAAGCTGTTGACCTCGTAATTTGAATACCTAATATATTCTGACATACCTGAATACCAATGTATTCTATTTCATAAAAGTAAATGTGATTTTGCATTGCATCGATCTCTATGTAAAAGAAACTATTTTGCATGACTTTTCTTTTATAAAATTTAGCATTTACACGTCATTTAATAATCTTTATTAGACGGCCTGCACACGAGAATATTTATTTTTCTTCTATTTGTACCAATATTTACAAAAAATTTCTCTGTGATAGATTTATTGTGAAATTATCCGAGAAGCGAATGGCAAAGACAGCGAACCTTTCCAATCGGTTCTGCGTCAATTCGTCGCGCACAATTCATCGCGGAACAATTCATCGCCCACAATTCGTCGCAGCGTCAATTCGTCGCGGCGACAATTCGTCGCGAGCTCAATTCGTCGCGACGTCAATTCGTCGCAGCGAAAACGCACAATTCATCGCGGAACAATTCGTCGCGCAAAATTCGTCGCAGCGTCAATTCGTCGCAGCGTCAATTCATCGCGGCGACAATTCGTCGCAGCGTCAATTCGTCGCGGCAAAGATAAATCAGTAAAATTACTTACTGATAATTTGTTTTTTAGATATAGAGAATTGTAACTAACATTTTATAGGCAATTTTGGAGGAATCTTTTTTCAAATGTGATTTTTGTGAATTTCCCTGATGAGAACATGAAGGTTTAATGAATTAGAACAACTCATTTCTTATTTAAATTAGAGATCGAATAAATATTGCTTTAGATTACTGAAAAAATGGCGGAAGATTTAGGATAAAGACACCCAGAGCATGAAAAAATGACGAATACAAATGCTAGAAAAAAAATTACATATGCGTACACAGGGTAAAAAAGAGGACTCCCCCCCCCCCTCCTCCTTATATTTGAAAGAATTAGAAAGTTAAAAAAGCATTTAGAGATGTAAACATAAAATCTTTTTGTGATTGTGATTGAACTGATCGCTTCATGAATGCAATTTCATTATATGATATTTTGGCTTTAAAATTTTTTTCATTCATTTCATCTATACTAATAAAAGAAAGTTGTTTGTTTTTCTGAGTTCTGTGTGTGTGTGCGAAATGACAAGCGAAATCTACCGCACGTAGATGTCTGAAAATTTGGGTGCGGATAGTCCAAGGCAGTCCCTGAAGACCTGAGGCTCAGATTTTTCATATTTTAAGACCCGGGGTCCCTGGGGCCTTTTTAAGGTTTTTGCATCTAAATTGTTAATAATTTGCCCCGGTTTTATCCAATCTCCCTTGTTTTCGTGATCATTTCTCCATTAAGCTCTCCCCCCATTTCCACATTGCAGTTAGGGCCCTGGCACCCTGTGGCCCGATGCGTTGTTCACTTGAACCTTTTGTGTGCCCAGCATTTTTCACCCTCTCTAATTGTGTCACTCTCTCAATGCGTGACTTTTAAGTTGAGTTTTAGACTCCTCTCAACGGGCCACCACCCTCATATTTCTATTGAAGCCCTAGGGGCCATTTTTTAGCATTTCTTTCAAATTTTATAATAACGATTAATTTATAACCTATGCTTAATTTCGACTAATTGAAGATGTAAAGCGCTACGTACTAGGATCTTTTAAGATGTTTCCTTCTTAAGGTCTTATTCAAAACTATCAGTTGGCCCCTTTTGGGACCTCTCCCTTAAAAATTGACCGATCCACTAAGCTTTTGTTTACTGATAACTTTTTAGGACTTCCAGCTACAAATGGACGACAAAATTTTCTCGGTCAAGTCCCGACCCTCCTGGGCACTGTAAAATTTTTGTGCCCTAAATTGTTAATAATTAGGCCCAATTTTACCCGATCTTCTTCGTTTTTGGGGTTTTATCTACATTAAGCTTTTCACCATTTCTATGTTCCAGTTAGGACCCTGACCCCCTGGGACTCAGTATAGGGGAGAAGGTGTCGCGTCAATTCATCTCGCACAATTCATTTAGTTAACATGATTTCGGCAAATTTTCTTTCATCTCCCCTATTTCATCCCCCCCTCTTTTTCTCCCCTATACTGAGTCCCAGGGGTCTTTTCGGGTCTTAAAATATGAAAAATCTGAGCCTCAGGTCTTCAGGGACTGCCTTGGACTATCCGCACCCAAATTTTCAGACTTCTACGTGCGGTAGATTTCGCTTGTCATTTCGCACACACACACAAAACTCAGAAAAACAAACAACTTTCTTTTATTAGTATAGATGGAATGAATGAAAAAACTTTTAAAGCCAAAATATCATATAATGAAATTGCATTCATGAAGCGATCAGTTCAATCACAATCACAAAAAGTTTTTTTATTTACATCTCTAAATACTTTTTTTACTTCCAAATTCTTTCAAATATAAGGAGCAGGGGGGGGGGGTCCTCTTTTTTACCCTGTGTACGCATATGTAATTTTTTTTCTAGCATTTGTACTCGTCATTTTTTCATGCTCTGGATGATTTTATCCTAAATCTTCCGCCATATTTTCAGTAATCTAAAGCAATATTTACTCGATTTCTAATTTAAATAAGAAATGTGTTGTTCTAATTCATTAAACCTTCATGTTCTCATCATTGAAATTCACAAAAATCACATATGAAAAAAGATTCCTCCAAAATTGCCTGTAAAATGTTAGTTACAATTCTCTAAATCTAAAAAACAAATTATCATTAAGTAATTTTACAGAATTATCTTTATTTTTATCATATTAGCTTTCAAAGACGTTTTCGCTGCGACGAATTGACGCCGCGATGAATTGAACCCGCGACGAATTGACGCCGCGATGAATTGTCGCTGCGACGAATTGACATCGCGACGAATTGAGCTCGCGACGAATTGACGCTGCGACGAATTGTTCACGATGAATTGTGCGTTTTCGCTGCGACGAATTGACGTCGCGACGAATTGTCGCCACGACGAATTGACGCTGCGGCGAATTGTCGCCGCGATGAATTGACGCTGCGACGAATTGACGCTGCGACGAATTGACGCTGCGACGAATTGACGCTGCGACGAATTGGGCGAGATGAATTGACGCGACACCTTTCCAATCCAAGCGCCTATTTTTACTTACCCATCATACGTAGTATAGGGTAAGTCTTGTAATCGTTTTGAAAATCGAAATTTTTTTTTTGACGGATTTACACGTTTCAGACACTGGAGATGCCGAAAAACATATTTTTAGAAAAAAAAAATTTGCCGTCCGTCTGTGTGTCTGTAAACTCTCTATCTTCCGAACAAATTGAGATAGAGACTTGAACTTTGGTATGTACTTAGTATCTAATAATGAGAAGAAGCTTATTGAGTTTCAGTAACCTTGATTATCCGGAACTATTTTTGTTCAGACTCTCGAAATATTCTTTCTGATAAAAGGTATATAAAATTTTTCGAAATTGTTTATTTTAAGGAGTGAATATAAAAGACAATAAAAAACAAATTTTGCATAAAGCATGAAGTCGATCGGATAATGAGTTACCGAGATATTTGTAATCCTATTTTCCACACTCTTCGATTTTTCATGACCCTTTATTTTATCCAAATTTCAATTCAAAGATATATTTTAATTGGAAATGAGACGCTTAATCAGATGCAATAAACCACTAGTTAATAGGATTATTGTTTTTGGAGTTATAAGGAAGTTTCTTTTAAGCAATTCAGTAATCGAGCCTTCATATTTTATGGCATCATCAAGCCACGATTTTATTTGAATTGCAATGCATTTTATAAGTCGTTTACACATTTTTTATTTTAATATTTTACATTATGCATATCCATGATGGGTAAGTATTACGGTGGCCCGCAACGACTACTTTTTTTCTTGGTCATGATGTTATAAAAAGTAAACAAAATTATTAATAATAAAATAATGAACCCAAATTACTTATACTAGGATTAATACATACGGGTACCTTGCATGGTATTTACACAGTGATAATTATACTAGCAATTAAATTTTATCAATAAGCAAATGAATATGATTCTCCTACTGTGCATCTTGGATGGGAAATTATGGACATCAGAATCATACGTAAATTCATGCATAATTACCTCATCAGAATGAAAACTGAAACGGTGTCATGCGATAAGCGCTTTCTAATTGAATTTTTTTCATATTATTCTTTTCAAAAAATACTTATTTTCTGTTGCAAGTGATTATAATGATTTTATATTTTTGCTTATAATGCCCAAAAACTGTTCCTTGCCGATAGTCCATTGACGTAATCCGGAATTTTAAAAGTTGTGTTTCAATTTCTTCAGTTTAGAAAATAATAATAATATTTGTTCATATCAGATCAATATTTCTAAATTAGTTTATTTCATGTAATTTCATTGTACTTTGACATATAATTTCAACCGACACCTTATCAAAAAGAATCGGTCGCGTATCATCTATGGCACGCAAACTGATGTATGGCAATTAATTTTTTTAAGTAGCACGAATGGAATAAAAAAAAATTGCCTATGATAACTTTGTTATTGTGTTCTCATTTTCTCTAACTATGTTTAAACAGGGATCGGAAAATGTTTAGTGCACCAGGCAAATATCATTTATTTTATTCATATATTTAAACATGTTAAATGTATGGCTTAAATGTTAAATGTATGGCTTCGGTCATGAGTTTCAAGTTTTCTTTTTGTTAGGTAAATACATCAATCGAAAATCTATAAAAACAAGAGCGAACAATCATGCGTCAAGCATAGATTATGTAACACTTTCCAAAGCTTCCAAAATAATTTTACAAATCATACCGTTTAATAAGCTGAAAGATAACATCTAAGTAAACAATTTGGAAAACGCATAACATATTTAAAAACGTAATTTTAGGAATTTCCAACATTTGCAAGATTCGGAAAAATATCCGAATACTTTTATTCAGCCCTGTATAGGATCTATAGATTTGTATATATACTACATAGGATGCTAAATTTTAGTTCAGTTAGGAAACGCGTAGCACAGTTTAAAATTCTCCTTCTGGAGTTTCTGTCAATAAACGGAAATGTGTTCGCGAACTTTTGTGCTTCCCTGTATATGATTTACAGAATTTATACACACCATGTAATAAACAAAAAGTGAGTTAAATTTAAAATCGCGTTCAGTAACTTAAAACGCACGTCCAGGAATTATTGTTAACAGACAGTAGAGAATTCTTTTGTGTGTTCCTGTAAATAACCGATGACTGCTATACACACAATATTCTGACGTAAGCCTCTTGTAATGCACCTTAGTGATACATATAAATTTCAATGCGTTTAAAATAGTGAAACATTATTTAAATAAACCGCAGACGATTTTTCTCCATAGACGTAATGTAACGGAATTCTTTTGACTGTCCCTGTAAATTAACTATAAGTGCTATGCACACCCTATTCCATATTAAGCTTCTTGTAATACACCTTAATGACATATATCAATTACAATGTGTTTACAACTGTGTAACATCATTAAAATAAATCGCAAATGAGTTTTCCCCATAGACCGTAATGTAACGGAATTCTTTTGAGTGTCCCTGTAAAAAAACTATAAGTGCTACACACTTCAGTTGAAATAAGGAACGTGCTATAGATAACAACAATAACATATAAAAACTGCAAGGCAATCCGAGCATATTTACCGGAGTTAGAGCACGGACAGACGGCCAGACAAACCGAAGTCATAAACACTTTTCAACTAGGTTGGATAGTGTTAAAAATAAAAGGCTCGAAGAACCTCATGGGATGCGAGCAAATAAATGTCTTATGGCCATATAAAAACTGTTGAAAAATCATTTAACAAACAAAAAGACTGGTCTTAAATTTAGTCGAACGATTTCTACATACCACTCTTGTGATACATTTTTATTTTGGGAAACGTCAGATGAAAAAATCTATTTGTTTAGTGGAAGGTATTGTTAAAAAAAACCCAAACTTTTATGAATAAATACAGTAGAGTCCCGACTTTCCGGCATCTGCACTATTTGGCCTAATTAAGTCTTTGTAACCGAATTTGGAATAACTTTGCCAAGGCATTGGATGCGGGTATATGCTACGACATACAATTAGAGATTGACCGAAACAGGTTTTAAAGCCGAAACCGAAACCTAAACCGAATTTCGGTGATCTTCCCACTTTCGGCCGAAACCGAAACCGAAACCGAAAGTGTCAAAAAATTTAAAAACGCATTAATACATACATAACTGTATATAATTATTAATTAATTAATTAATTAATAACAAATAATTAATAATTACTTAATAATAACTAATTACATTACTAATTAATTTATTAATTATACGTGTATTGAACCACATTTCTAACAAACAAACGTACATATATATGTGTGTGTATAAATTTCAAACAAAAATGAAACATGAATAATACAACTTTTATATTTTATTATTTTATAACAACCAATACTTATAGGCATTTATCAATAATTAATTAACAATGTAGTTAATTAATGTAAAACAAATTCAATAATGAATATCGAATTTTTAAATATATTCATATTTTCAGTTCGTTAATATTTTGCATTTAAATTGTCTAAGTATACAGTTAAGTATTGGTTAAGTAAAAGTTTAGGGCACAAAAACTAAAATAATTTGTTCAATTTGACTAAAAACGGAAAATTAGCATTAAGACAACATTTTAAGCCTAGAAATTATTAATTATAAACTTTATTTTCCATTTCAATATTCTCAAAGTGATACGTTTAACACTATTTTGTACTACCTAATTTTAAATATATATATATAAGAATAAAAATGTAACAGTTGTCAATTTTCTTTTAGGATGTGCACAATAAGATCAAAATAAATCTTTGCTCACTCACCGCCCCCCCCCCCCCCTAAAAAGAAAGCTTTGCTACTCCCTGCCTCCCTAAGAAAATATTGAAATGGCAACCCTGTTTGAAAATTTTATCTCCGGTGCCAAGTTGACTCTCTGTGCCTCTATCCAAAACTATTTTTTGTAAAATAAAACGTAATTAATTTAGCAATAAGACGGAAATAGTTTTTAATTATACGAATCATGTAATAAAAAATATTTTAAGTATACATACCTCGATATCTGTTTTGTAATAAATTTCGTAAATCTTCATATGTTTTAACACCTTTCTCATAAATCATTCAAAACAATCCGGAGTTTTAAAGTAAAAATTTTCTATTACTGTTAAGTTTTCAGTTTTTAAAGATCTCGTGATAAGCGTCTTTTAAGTTTAGTCATATATGCATTGCTTGCTTTATAATTTACACTCGCATCATGGATCAGTCATGACCGATAATGATAAACAGTGGAAATCACAGCAATAAACAGTGTCTCATTTGAGACGATACAACTCACATCAATGAGTAAAGTTGAAAATTTCCGAACGAAGGAACGATATTTTGAAATTCAGATAGTTTCGGTCGAGTTTCGGTCAGGCCGAAATTTTGGCAGCAGTTTCGCCGAAAACGAATATTCGGCGAAACTCCGATTTTGTGCCGAAACCGAAACCGAAACCGAAATTTCGGTCGATCTCTACATACAATGTCCAGAGCTGCCAAGTCTCCGGCTTTTTGGATAACAGTATTTTAGTACAGAAAAATTTGACTTCTTTAATCGGAGCACTCTGCGATTTAAAAGAACAACATTTTCTCTAATAAAATACTGGTGTTCAAAAAGCCGGAGACTTGGTAACTCTGAATGTCTATCTGTTAGGATATCCTTCTATGTGCCGTGTAGTATTGCCGATTAAAAGTATTTTTTTTATTTAGACTAGGGTGGCTCGGCCCCCCTGCTTGCTACGCTCACCAACCCCCCGCGTAATCGGGAAAATCCCTTGCTCGTTTAATATATATGAATAATCGGGAAACTCCCTTGCTCGTTTAATACATATGAATTTGGCGACAGTAATTTGGTCGACAGGATAACTAACAAGTACCAATTGTATATGTACTGTTACGAATATTGTAAATAGTTAGTGTTTGTGCTTAAAAATAATGTAAATAGTTCAATTAAGCTCTCTTCATCAGCTAATATTAATTTTTGTTGCATTGCAATATCTCAATTTCTTGATTTTTTGCAAGCGAGTAAACGCTATTGGATTTCAATGGGTGTCTATGGAAATTTGGTGAAATACTGGAAATAGCACCAAGTCGGCGCCACTTTTGGATGCCAAATTTGGCGATATATCGCTAAGTTGGCGACATACCCGGGTACCTTCCCTTTGGTAACCCCCCTAATAGCGCCCATCCTATCTAAATTCTCTACTTTCATGTTAATTCCCCCTAAGAAAAGTCAGAAAGCTCTGACCAATCAGATACGTTTCACGGTATCTTCGCAGATTTCCATTGGTTCATTTCCAAACCATTACTTTTTTTATATATATAGAAGGATATATAACAGAAATCCGAATAGTAAAAACCGTTTTACTTTATCCGTCATTAAGTAAGGCGATTTTTGGCATTCGAAAACTCTGGCAGGTATCTGAATCTCTCTATCCTTCTATATAACAAAAAAGTAATCTGGAACTGAGCCAAAAACGAAAGGGACCAATCAAATTCTGCGTAGATATTCCAGGTTAATATCATCGCTTTTTTACTAGGGACTTTTTTGAGGAGCTATTACTTTTTTTCTAGCCATCCTACGGATTCGAAAATCATACCACCAGACGCGAAATATAACAAGTTTTCATAAATTAAAAAAATTATCACGGTCGGATAATAAAAATTCAAAAAATCCTTAAAAATCGAGTAAATAATATTTTATTGTAAAAGTCATTTTTTTTATATTGTTGCCAATTTCTAAATAAGCGCAAAGGATTGTTTTATCTCAAATAAAAAATGTATTTGAGCGAGACTATTAAAAACAATAATGACAGTTAAAAATAATAATTAAATGATCACGTGTTGAAAGCAGGAAATAAAGAAAATTACGTCATAAAAATTGTGTTTACACATGAATATTAAAAATAAAAAGATGAATTAAATGAAAAAGCATTATAAGCAGTTAAATGAAAAAGCATTATAACCTGATTACAGAAGAAAGTCGCCGTTCGTGATATCATCATCATCATCTTTTTAAAACAGTATACATTACCAGGTTTTAAGAGGCTGTGAAATCAGAACGGGGGTTGGTGAGCGTAGCGAGCAGAGGGCAGAGCCCCCTAGTATATAAAAAAAAGTAATGGTTTGGAAATGGACCAATGAAAATCTGCGTAGATATTCCGGGTTGTTCTCATCGCTTTTTTACTAGGGAATTTTTTGAGGAGCGATTACTTTTTTTCTAGCGATCCTACGGATTCGAAACTCATACCACCAGACGCGAAATATTACAAGCTTTCAGAAATTCAGAAAATTATCACGGTTGGACAATAAAAATTCAAAAAATCCTTAAAAATCAAGTAAAAAATCTTTTATTGGAAAGTCATTTTTTTTATATTGTTGCCAATTTCTAAATCAGCGCAAAGAATTATGTTATATCTCAAATAAAAAATGTATTTGCGCGAGACTATTAAAAACAATAATGAAAGTTTAAAATAATAATTAAATGATCACATGTTGAAAGCAGGAAATAAAGAAAATTACGTCATAAAAATTGTGTTTACACATGAATATTAAAAAGAAAAAAGAAAAGTGCCCAGTTAAACTGATGGCAGTGAGCTCAGAAGCTATTCACACTAATTGTATACTATACTCTTATTTTTAAGAATAAAGCCCTTCGTAAAATAAATTAGGAGGGGATTAGCTCCCCCTTTTCCCTCCTTTATACTTAACTAATGAACCGCAAAAGTGATCAGAGAAGCGCCTTATCAGAATAAACCTATATCCAAAATTTGAAGGAAATCGGATAATTCTGCATGAAAAACCTATTTATCTAACTTAAGAGGGGAAATTATCCCCGTTCCCTCCCCTCCTTTATACTTCCTCATACAATATACCGATACATTTAAAACTATTTTCTTATGGGTAATATTCATATGACGTCACATTGGGAATCATTTGGTGTAAAAATAACGCAAAATAGTTTCAATTTATTTTGTACGCATTAGGCATTACTGCTCGATAAATAATATTACAAATTTTGTATATAATTATTAGTTAAAACAAATAATCTTTATTGTAAAAATAACATTAAAATATCCATGAGGATGCATTAAAATAGAGAAAAGATTTCATGCATAAGATATGTCTGTACCTGAAATTATCTAAAACTCGATGAAAACATAAAATATAATAGTAAAATTTGAAAACACGTTGCTTTTCAATATTGTGATTTTGAATGTTATTCCCAAGCAGACGGAGAAGTTTAACATTGAACCTAAAGGAAAGATACTGTCCATAATCTATATATATAAAAGAAAGTCCTTTCTGGCTAGATGATCAACGCACAGCCAAAACTACTGAACCTACAAAGACAAAACTTGCAGGAAAAATACGTCTTAGTATGTAGAGGCGCACTAAGACGGGATTTTCAAAAACTCCACACCTAAGGGGGGTAAAAAGGGGAACAAACTTTAAAACAATTCCTTAAAAATCGGGTATTATAGTTACGTGACAAATGATAACATATTTTAATGTATTTTTGTAGGCTGAATCGAATGGTATCAATTAAATACTCATAAGTCAAATAGTTTGTGAGATATTGCACATTTTTCTAATTTGGCGAAGTCTTTGACGTCAATTCTAACAATACAAGTGATAATTTCTAAAAATACGTCCGTTACTATAGCAATGGAAGAAATTCAAATTAAATCTTTTTGTTTATTTTTGCAGATAGAAACATTAACTGCTCAATTGGGAATTGAATATTATTTTTACAGATATTTATGTAATTGTGTATTATTATTATTTCTAGAAACGCCATGATTTAAAATAAAACGTGATTGCTAAAATAAAGGGTCTTCAGATCAATTATTCCGTCGACCACTTTTCATAAAAAAAAAAAAAAAAATCATCGCCAAACATGAATGAACTCCAAATAAACAAATGGAAGAATGTTGCCATTGGAACGTCAAAATAAATAAATAAAATGAAATAACTTCGGAAACGCACCACTCACCAAAGTGTTCAGTAAGTTTTAACACAAAAAAATTACAATATATTAATGAAAATAGAAAAAAAAATCCTGAATATTTATTTATTTACATTATTTTTCTTAATTATCCTTCTCGGCTGGTGAATTAATGTTTGTGACGTCAGTTGAAATTGATCTATTGCACTTAACTATGAAACGCAACATTTTTACAATGCATTTTCTCTTTTAATGTCATGGCACAGCCGTTTAAGGACGCAATTTTTATTTTAATTAACGAAATAACAAAAATATCAGAAAAACAAAATGAAAAATACAGGTAAATACCGAATTAAAAACCGCTTCATGACATAACAAACACGTTTAATACTTCTGACGTCAAGTGAATGGGACTGCATTTTTAGCGTTAAATCTTATAGTTTGGCGATAGTTTTTTTTTATGAAAAGTGATCGACGGGATAATGGAGAAGTACCAAATAAAGTGTCGAAGGTCTGATTGGTATTATGTATTACTGCTTTATTTGTTTTCAGTCTTCCGCCATGTTTCTCTTTTTCTTTGGGTAGTTATTCATACGATTTCGGGCTAATTTTCCGCAATCGGATACCTCGCCAATTGGCGTATTAGCCACAATGTTGAAAGCATCATTTATGTTTGAAGCGAAATCTTCATGATGAATCCTGTTACAGAAAATCATATCATCATCTACTATGAGTATAAACCGCATATTCACATTTTAATCAGGTAATGTTTTTTGAAAGGTTTTACCGTATAGCTATTCTACGTTGCTTTGTTATAGAGCTAAAGAGGAAAGCTCTAAAATTATGTGAACCCGATTATTAAAGATTACTTAAAAAAATTCTACTGAACGAATGTTAATGGAAGTGATTTTTCAGGTATGGTTAATGACCCTATAACATATCATTCTATGTTGCTTAGTGATAGAACTAATGGAAAAGTGATTGGGAAAGGTGAATGCAATTATGAAAGATATATCTACTCTGTATTTAAAATGCAAATTCGTATTTCATTCCGACCGTTTATAATTTGAGTTCTGCTGTACGGACTTTGGTGCGATTTACAATGTTAGCAGGGATGAGATTTCTCCGCTTTTTTGCATACCAGTATAATGTTAGAGAAAACGTTGTTCTTTTAAATTGCAGAATGTTCCGATTAAATAAAAAAGCCTTTTCTGTAAGATTATACTGGTATGCAAAAAAGCAGAGAAATCTCATCCCTGACTGTTAGTTAGGTAATTTTGTGGGGATGGTTGGTACTTCTGTGGAGCAAAGTTTTCGCCTGCGTTGTGTTTTCTGAAGCGAAAGCTTGACAACGAATCCGATTACAAAAATCATATAATATTTATCTATAATATTTATAAAACGCAAAAATCCATTCCGATCGGTTAAAACTCAGGTTCTACCGAACAGATTTTTATATGATTTCACTGTTAGTAAGGTAATTTGTTTTAGAAAGGTTTTAAAATAAAGTGCATTGTTCTACATTGCCTATTTATAGAGCCACGGGAGGAAGTTATAGATAAAATTAGGTGAACCCGATTATGAAAGATTACCTTTTTTAAAGTTCTACTGAACGGATTTTGATGGGAGTTTCGCAGTGTGATAATATTTCAGGAATTGATTTTCTACATTGTTTAGTTATGGAGCTATGGGAGAAAGTTGTCAGTGGTGTAGTCGTAAAAAAAAAAACAGTGCATATACTCTATAGACAGAGGATATATACTAGAGAGTATATGTTATAGCTACGGACGGTGTGCAGAATTTAGTCTTAAAAATTCCAGAAGGTTGACGGCGTATACCAGCATATACTTTCTACAAAATCCCTGAGAGTTCTATCAACAGGTGAAGACGATTATGAAAGATACATTTATCTGTCTACTGTATATGTATAATTCAAAGGGAATTTCAATCCTGCCGCTTATACCTTGAATTCTGCTGAATGGATTATGCTGGAACTTGCACTGTTAGTTAGGGTGTGGGGCATTTCTATAATCAGTTGAACCCAATTATGAAACATTAGACTTTTTTAAAGATTCTGCTGAATGGATTTCTATGGAACTTGCATTGTTAATTTTCCAGGGATAGTTTTAGTATATTGCATATCGTTATATCGTTCTTTAGAAAATCATACTGCAAATGATTAAATAAACACGTTGGTCTTTAACCGCCTACATTTCGTGTAACACTTTAGAAAATATAACAGCATAATGGCTTTCGTATCGTTTTACACCAATGCGGAAGGACATGAAGGTAAAAGTTCATGTTTCTTTAAAACACAGAATCAAATTCACCGATATATTTAGTTTGATTAAAGTTTATTTTTGGATAAACCGACCAGCGTAGCGAGCAAAGCCTGATAGGTAATAATAATGGTTAATTTTATCTGTATATAAAATTCTATATTATGTAAAAGGAAGTCCTGACTTGGGATATCATTAACGCACAGTCCAAACTACTGAAGCTACAAACACGAAATTTGCGGGGAAAATACTTCTTCGGATGTAGAGACGCAATAAGAAAGTTTTCCTAAAATTCCATCCCTAAAGGGGTTAAAATGGGAACAAACAATAACAAAATTTCTTAAAAATCGGGTTTTATATTTATTTGTCAAATGATAACTTATTTCAATGCATTTTTGCATGCTGAATCGAATGGTACCAAATAAAATAGCTGGGTGCCAGTGATCGCCAAATTTTTTTAAAATCTCGCCAATTCTTTTTTTTTTTTTTTTTTTTGCTAATATTTTAACGTTAGCTAATAACAACTAGCCATTATTTTAACATTGCGATATAATATCTTAAAAAACTTATTTAAAATAACTAAAATATTCATAATAAAATACATAAAAACAAACATATCAATACAAATAAAATGTCACGCAAAATGTTTCAATTGAAATGATGCCAATTGAAACTAGATTTGGTGAGTGTTTACTGGCGCCCAGCAATATAAAAGTACCAATTATTCTTACGGATATTTATGTAATTGTGAGTTTTAAATAAAATATGCTTGCTGAAGTAAAGTTTCGAGGGTCTGTACGGTTTCGATATTGCACATTTTCTATAATTTGGTGATGCCTTTAGCGCCAACTCATCAATATTTCTAACATTACAAGTTATAATTTTTAAAAACGCATCCATTACTATATCTTCTTTATTATCGCCACTGCAACATATCCAGGGAGTCTCATCTTGCCACTTCAAGGCACGGCACGAGGTGCAGGGTAACTGAGATCCGAGATCAACAGGCTTATTCCTGGAATAATCTATATGAGGATCATATTTAAAGCCAGACAAATACTTAGTAGTGCAAGGCAATAATTTGATATGCGATCTCTTTTTATATTTTCCTGTAGCTGTCTGACCAAAAGCGTACATTGTTGGATAAATGCAATTCACCGGTATATTTAGTTTGATTCAAAATTCGTTTGGAGAAACCGACCAGCGTAGCGGGCGAAGCTTGCTAGTGTCCTTATAAAAGTCTAAGAGGCAGCGACATTTTTAACCAAATCATTTTATACAAACTGATTTCCAAATTAGTAATTGATCTTACTTATCAATCGCCAAAACAACCGTAAGCTGTCGTAACAGCGGTGGGTAAGGCCATGTTAACCCAACAATACCCCATTTAAATTAAAAAGCATTATAAACTGATTACAGAAGATAGCCGCCGTTCGTGATATCATCAGCATCTTTTTAAAACAGGATACATTACCAAGTTTTACGAGGCTGCGAAATAAGAACGGGGGTTGGTGAGCGTAGAGATCAGGGGGCAGAGCCCCCTAGTAAAAAAAACGACAAATTGGCAGCACTTATGCCGTTTACCTTCGGCTAAAGGCTAAAAGGGAGATGCAGTCATTCATCACAGACTTTTTTCAGAAACTACTTTTTGTTTCACTCTTTTTTCTCAGGCTTTTATATTTTATCGTCACATTTTTGTAATCATTTATAAAAAAAATTTAAATCTTTTTTTACTACATTTATGTTTTACTTTAAGGTTAACTTTATTTTAAAACTGTATGTACTCTCTTTATACTGTGCATGATACATAATTTTATATTTCATGCAATTAAGTTACACACACAATTTTTTTACTAAAACTCTTAGACTATTTTTATTGTTGGACTTCTTTTTTCTGTAATAATATCTTCCAAAGTACAGGATTGTATACATAACAAACATTTATATAGTATCTTTTCGTGCGACGAGGTCAGAAAAGATGCATATGAGCAAGTTTTGTTATAAAAGATGTGTCTTTATTGGTATAGAAGATGGCAGGAAATATGTATTTACAGACCTGTGGCCATTCGAGCTTGTGATCTGGTCAATTTTTCAGCTAAATTAGGTAAGATAGTCAAGAGTACACTGTATATCCATGAAGAAATTGTAAATCAATGGGGTTAAAAGCACTTCAATCAATACATTATTAATTAATTATTAATTATTAATTATTAATTAATTATTAATTAATAAATTATTCAACCAGGTCTCTGCACCGGTCCGTATGGGCGTGAAACCAGATGCACCAAAACATTTTCCGCATCTAGTTGAATAATCACACATGTATTTATATTAAAAAGTAAGAGAGAATTTGTACTAAATTACTTTTTTATGTGTTATCTTGTACGGATAAATGATGAATTTTTCACCTTTTCGTGTCGAGCGGCACATTTACAGAGTGATTACCTTATAGAGTGTGTAAAGTCCTTGATTTTAGACACAAGTCTTTCTGCAGTAAAAAATGTCTTATCTAATCAAAGTGTTTCGGAGATTGAATATTACAAAAAAATCTTTTCAGAAAACGAGGTACAAAATAAATAAAAGAAGTTTAGCTAACGGTCGTCGTGAAGGGCTTAAATACGAACATTTTCTTCGTTATCAGGCATTATCGTATCATTTGTTAAATACTTCCTTCAAATAAAGAAAGATTATTTTATTCGTAAACTTCAAGTCTATTTAAATATATTTCTTCAGTTGTTTGCTGTATTTTATTAATAAAGTTTCTATTGAAAATTGAATAAATAATAAAGAATAAAATGTATGAATAATAATCCTAATCCTAATAAAACACTGCTCAAAACAATTAAAGGATATTTGAAGTTTTATATAAAATAAAGATATAAACGAAATTTTTTTTGCCGAAAATAGAAGAAGAGAATCACAAATGCAAATTTTTCTGGTTTTCAAACTGTGGAGTATGCAAATTTTGAGTTCGACGTCAAAAACGTCGCTTCAGCGGCAGCGAATGAAATTTGACTTTCAACGGGATAAAAGAGAATGAAGACAAGGATGATCGGCATTCAGTGATTGCTTTGTTTCGATGAGTACGATGTCTCAGCGAAGTCATTTGACAGATTCAGAAGCTTGGAGAATTGTTGGTAGGTTAGAAGGAGGCCAAACTCAAGCCGAAGTAGAGCAAGCCATTGGAGTGTCACAAAGTGTCATTTCCAGGATCTGGAACCGTTTTTTGGAGAGTGGATGTGCAGGCCGAAGACCAGGGCAAGGTCGTAGACGGGCAGCAACGCCCAATGAAGATCGGTATTTAGCGTTAACAGCTCGGAGACACTGAAACATGAACGCTACTCTTCTCCAACAACACCTTCGCTCGGCTACAGGCACCACGATTTCAACTCAGACTGTCCGAAACCGGCTCCATGCTGTAGGTCTGTATGCTCGCCGACCGATGGTATGTGTTAGATTAACATCAAGGCATCGTCGCGACCGCAGGGAGTGGGCAACCGAGCATGTCAACTGGAGGAGAAATGAATGGAGCAATATTCTGTTTTCTGACAAGTCCCGTTTTTCTGTGCATCCGGATAATAGGCGTATTTTCATCTGGAGGAACCGTGGCAGTAGGAATAATCCTGCGTTCGTGCACGAAAGTGTCAGATTTGGCGGTGGAGGAGTGTTGGTGTATGGTGGCATCTCCATTGACGGGCGCACTGACCTCTACATCATTCGAGATGGAGCTCTGACTGGTTGCCGATATAGGGATGAGATCCTCAGACCTATTGTAGTCCCTTACGCTGCAGCAATAGGAGATAACTTCATTTTAATGGACGATAACTGCAGGCCACATCGTGCAAACCTGGTGGAGGATTTCCTTTTCGAGGAAGGAATCGTTCGAATGGAATGGCCAGCGTGTTCTCCAGACATGAATCCAATCGAGCACGTTTGGGACGCTCTAGGAAGACGAATTTCTGGCCGCCAACAACCCCCACAAACTCTCCAAAAACTGGAAAGAGCTCTTCTGGAAGAGTGGGGCAGAATACCCCAACTCGTCATTAATAGCCTCATTGAGTGCATGCCTCAAAGGTGTTCAACGTTGCTGGCCGCCCGTGGAAACCATACCCCCTACTGAAAATCATTTTCTTTGAAGAAAACACCTTTTCTTATTCTTTTTTTCTCATATGCACAAATTGTGTTTTTTTCCTTTTGTACACAAATGCGCAATAAAATGCATTTTGTTCTGCCAAACATGTGTAATTTATTTTCATATAACCTACTATGTCTGCCGACCATGTATCAATCAGCTAAAAAGTTTTCCAGTTACAAAATCCTCCTAAAACTGCAATATCATTTAATTGTTTTGAGCAGTGTATTATAAATCTGATTGTGTGCAAATGTTAGGCTGAAGCCAGCGTCAAAATGGAACATTTAATGATCCTGTAACTTTGCATATAGGCTGATTATAACCCTCAGTTGAACATAGGCTGTTTTTTGTTTATTTTATTCAAATATTTTTCTTAATAATTCAAAATTTCGTTATTTTCATAGAGAATAAATGGACATTTTTTTCATAAAATTTAACCATTTTACTTTATCGTTGCTAGGGCTTTAATCGTTGCCAATAAAAAAAACGCGGAAAAATATTTTTTTCTCAATAATTAATTTTCAATTGAAATATTTTCACGTGAAAAACAAAAATGAAAAAGAATTCAAAAGAAGATAAATTTCCGTGATATTTTAAACAAAAATATGGAGTATTTATTATTATACATGAAGTATGAATATTGGTTGCGTTGAGAAGATATTTTCTGTCAAAAACTGCATTATAATTAAAAGGAAAAATGCACAATAATTATATTATTAAGAAAATATTTCGCTTGGACCATAGAACTATGAAAAGGATCCTCCTTGGCTTGAACAAATATGACGTCATAAATAAAACATGTATTTTCAAATATTCGTAATATTACAAGGAGCATGAATATCAGTGTATAATAAAAGTATATACATAATGGACGTTAGACATAAGATGAATAACTGAAATATTTTTTTTTTATATACTGATTAATATTAAGCTTGAATATCAGTTACATACACATGTGAGTTTTCTGATAAAATTCCCGTTATGATTGTCAGGAAAAGAAAATTAACAAGAATTATATCACTGAAAAGAGATTTTTCTGGGATCAAAGTAAAGTCATATTTCAAATAAAACGGGATTTTTCAAATATGTTTCAAATGGAGTGCGAATCAATTTCATACATTAATAATTACAGAGTACAGTGAAAGAATAGAGAGGCTGTCAAATCGGTGAAAAAATAGTGAACCGTCAAATCGGCTTGCAATATGAAGCCGGTTATCGCTCAAATCATTAGGCCCAAGGGCTGACTTCATTGAACGGGGAGAGGTTTTCAAAGCAAGCCGTCAGTTGTTTGGGCCAACTGTAGTGTTTCATTTTCAGCATCACGCTAAACATAAACATTTCATATCTATTTATTCTCTGAACTCTGTGATTAATAATACAAGCATCAGTAAGATCATTAGGAAAAGAAAATTGAACACAAGTCTATTATTTCAAAATCTGACTGTCTGTTTGTATTCCGCAACTACTACTCTTAATGCAATGCAATTTACTTAACACCATCATTGATCTGAGTTTGTCATGTAAGCTCCGAGAATTTAAAATTTTGAATTAAATTCTGAGATATTATTATTATTATTTTTTTTTTTTTTTTGTAAATTTAACGAAATTTTTCTAAAAACGGTAATTAAATTACTCCATTTTTGTGGATAAAAAAAAGAAGAAATAAAACGGATTAATACATTTTTACGCCATTTTCTCATTAAAACTGAAAAAAGAATTTATTTTCAATTTGATTAGTTGGTGAAAAAAAAATCTTGATTACAGTAGAATTTCCGAAAATTAAAAACATATTTCCACATATTCAAACTTTATGAATTAATTTATTCTGCAGAACAAAAATCGTCTGTCAGCATATTGTCAAGAAATCAAGAGTTGTTTCAGCTATAGATTAAACCAAGGAGACAAATTTGCTGTTACATGCAAACGTAACACTAGCAATTGCAAAGCTTTTTGCAACCCCAAATTACATACAAACGTAACATTTACATGTAATTTGCACCCAAATTAATTTTAATTTTATCCCTAATAAATGTTAATTTGCACTGAAAATAACATGCAAAAGTAATGTTTACATATAATTTTGGGTTGCAAAAAGCTTTGCAATTGCAAGTGTTACGTTTGCATGTAACTGTTACTGTTACATGCAAACGTAACACATGTAAATGTTACGTTTGCATGTAATTTTGGGTTGCAAAAAGCTTTGCAACCCATTGAAGCACCTTGCATTTAGGTGTAGAATTATTCCTCCATATTCACAAGAATTGAATTTAAAGACAAAGCATATACTATTTCCAATGAATTATTTTTAAATGATGGCTGTTAAAACGTTTTTCAAAGTCGTTAAAGGTAAAATGGCTTATCAGGTAAAACTGACATTTGTTTTTTGACAAATTGTACCTTTTTTAAAACCGAGTTATGTCAAGGCCCTACAACAAAGAAATACCGTATTTTCTCCTATGAAATATGATAAAGAGTTATTTAATTATTTACGTTTGTAATTATTGGGGGTGAAATATTTTGCTTGATTAATGCATTTATTCTTCTTTTAATGTTTTTATTTGTAAATTTAACGAAATTTTTCTAAAATCGGTAATTAAATTACTCCATTTTTGTGGATAAAAAAAAAGAAGAAATAAAACGGATTAATACATTTTTACGCCATTTTCTCATTAAAACTGAAAAAAGAATTTATTTTCAATTTGAATAGTTGGTGAAAAAAAAATCTTGATTACAATAGAATTTCCGAAATTTAAAAACATATTTCCACATATTCAAACTTTATGAATTAATTTATTCTGCAGAACAAAAATCGTCTGTCAGCATATTGTCAAGAAATCAAGAGTTGTTTCAGCTATAGATTAAACCAAGGAGGCAAAACGTAACACTTACGTTACATGCAAACGTAACACTTGCAATTGCAAAGCTTTTTGCAACCCCAAATTACATGCAAACGTAACATTTACATGTAATTTGCACCCAAATTAATTTTAATTTTAACCCTAATAAATGTTAATTTGCACTGAAAATTACATGCAAAAGTAATGTTTACATATAATTTTGGGTTGCAAAAAGCTTTGCAATTGCAAGTGTTACGTTTGCATGTAACTGTTACTGTTACATGCAAACGTAACACATGTAAATGTTACGTTTGCATGTAATTTTGGGTTGCAAAAAGCTTTGCAACCCATTGAAGCTCCTTGCATTTAGGTGTAGAATTAGTCCTCCATATTCACAAGAATTGAATTTAAAGACAAAGCATATACTATTTCCAATGAATTATTTTTAAATGATGGCTGTTAAAACGTTTTTCAAAGTCGTTAAAGGTAAAATGGCTTATCAGGTAAAACTGACATTTGTTTTTTGACAAATTGTACTTTTTTTAAAACCGAGTTATGTCAAAGCCCTACAACAAAGAAATACCGTATTTTCTCCTATGAAATATGATAAAGAGTTAGTTAATTATTTACGTTTGTAATTATTGGGGGTGAAATATTTTGCTTGATTAATGCATTTATTCTTCTTTTAATGTTACGTGAACGAAGTCACGGGTAACAGCTAGTAATATTATAAATCTGATTCTGTGCAAATGTTAGGCTGAAGCCAGCGTCAAAATGGAGCATTTAATGATCCTGTATCTTTGCATATACGTTGATTATAACCCTCAAATGAACATAGGCCGGGTTTTGTTCATTTTATTCAAATATTTTTCTTAATAATTGAAAATTTCGTTATTTTCATAGAGAATAAATGGACATTTTCCCATAAAATGTAATCATTTTACTTTATCGTTGCTAGGGCTTTGATCGTTGCCAATAAATAAAAACACGGAAATATAATTTTTCCTCAACAATTAATTTTCAATTGAACGATTTTCCCGTGAAAAATGAAAATGAAAAAGAATTCAAAAGAAGATGAATTTCCGTGATGTTTGAAAGAAAAATATGGAGTATTTGTTATTATACATGAAGTATGAATATCGGTTACATTAAAAAGATATTTTTCTGTCAAAAAACTGCGTTATAATTAGAAGGAAAAATGAACAATAATTATATTCTTAAAAATAGATTTTGCTTGGACCATGGAACTATGAATAGGATCCTCATCGGCTTGGACAAATATGAAGTCATAAATAAAGCATGTATCTTCAAGTACTCGTAATAACACAAGGAACATGAATATCAATGTACAGAGAAAGTAGATAGATAAGGGACGTAATATTTAAGATGAAAAACTGAAATATTTTTTATCGATACTGATTAATAATTAGCTTGAGTACCAGTTACATACAAATGTGAGTTTTCCGCTAAAATTTACGTCCTGATTGCCAGAAAAAGAAAATTAACAAGAATTATGGCATTAAAAAGAGATTTCTCTGAGGAAAATGTGACGTCATATTTGAAATAAAACGGGAATTTTCAAATGTGTTTTACAAGGCGCGGGAATTAATTCCGTACATGCTAAAAAACAAGGATGAGTAAGTACAGAAAGTAGATTAGTTTCACGACATATTGAAAACGAAAAATTGAAATGTTTTTTTATCTATACCAATTATTAAGCATGGATATCAGTTAAATACAGATGAGAGTTTTTTGCCAAAAACCACACCATGATTATTAGGAAAAGAAAAGAAAAAAGGAATATATTATATTAAAATCTGACCGCCTGTTTGTATTTCGCAACTACTCTTTTCAGATTTACTTAACACCGGTTATCATTCATCCGAGGATGTCTTAAACTCTCAGAATAAAAAAAAATAATTTAAATTCCGAGATATTATTATTAATTATTTTATTTTATATTATATTTTTTGTAAATTTTAACGAAGTTTCTCTAAAAATGGCAACTAAATTAATTCATTTTTGTGGATAACAAAGAAGAAATAAAACGGATTAATATATTTTTTCTCATTAAAACTGAAAAAAAAATATTTTCAATTTGAATAGATGGTGAAAGAAAAAAAAATCTTGATTACAGTAAAATTTTTGAATAATAAAAACGTATTTTCACATATTCAAACTTCATGAATCAATTTATTCTGGAGAACAAAAATTGTCTGTCAACATATTTTCATTTAGAAAAAAAGATTTCTTTTCAGTTATAGATTAAATCAAGGAGGCAAATTTAAGCTCCTTGCATTTAGGTTTACAATAATTGCTCCCTATTCATGAGAATTGAATTTAATGAAAAAGAATATACTATTTCCATTATCTTTGAAGGATTGCTATTAAAACGTTTCACAAAGGCGTTAAAAGTAAAACGGTTTACCAGGTAAACTTGACATATGTTTTTATATAATTCGCCGATTTCCACGATTATATTTGGCCCGTCTTTTTTCATTGGTTGCAGTTTCCTTTTCGTGATTATTTGTCACAAAATTTCACTTTTTTAAAACTTAGTTATGTCAAGGCCTCTATAACATAGAAATACTGTACTGTCTCCTATGGAATGTGATAAAGAGTTAGTTAATTATCTACGTTTCTAATTATCGGGAATGAAATATTTTGCTTAATGCATTTATCCTTCTTTTAATGATACGTGAACGAAGTCACGGGTAACAGCTAGTAATATTATAAATCCGATTGTGTGCAAATGTTAGGCTGAAGCCAGCGTCAAAATGGAGAAATTAATGGCCCTGTATCTTTGCATATAGGTGGATTATAACCCGGAAATGAACATAGACTGGTTTTTGTTTATTTTATTCAAATACTTTTCTTAATAATTCAAAATTTGATTATTTTCATAGAGAATCAATGGACATTTTTAGCTAAAATTTTGCCATTTTACTTTATCGTTGCTAGGGCTTTGATCGTTGCCAATAAATAAAAATGCGGAAAAATAATTTTTCCTCAACAGTTAAGTTTCAATTGAGCGATTTCCACGTGAAAAATGAAATTAATTCAAAAGAAGATGAATTTCTGTGATATTTGAAACAACAATATGGAGTATTTGTTATTATACATGAAGAATAAATATCAGTTACATTAAAAAGATATTTTTCTGTCGAAAACTGCGTTATAATTAGAAAGAAGAATTAACAATAATTATAATATTAAGAAAAATATTTCGCTTGAACCATGGAACTATGAAAAGGATCCTCCTTGGCTTAAACAAATATGACGTCATAAATAAAACATGTATTTTCATATATTCGTAATATTACAAAGAGCATGAATATCAGTGTATAATAAAAGTATATACATAATGGACGTCGTATTTAAGATGAATAACTGAAATATTTTTTTGATACTGATTAATAATAAGCTTGAATATCAGTTACAAACAGATGTGAGTTTTCTGCTAAAATTCACGTCATTATTGCCAGGAAGAGAAATTTAACAAGAATTATATCATTGAAAAGAGGTTTCTCTGGGATCAAAGTGACGTCATAATAAAACGGGATTTTTTAAATATGTTTCAAAGTGAGCATGTATCAATTTCATACATTAATAATCACTGAGTACAGTGCATGAATAGAGTGGTAATGAACCGTAAAATCGGCTTGCAATATGAAGCCGGTTATCGCTCAAATCATTAGGCCGACTTCATTGGATGGAGAGAGGCTGCACGTGGAACAAGGACTGGATTCATTGGACGGGGAGAGGTTTTCAAAGCAAGCCGCCAGTTGTTTGGGCCGACCGTGGGGTTGCATTTTCAGCATCACGCCAAACATGAACATTTCATCTCTATTTGTTCTCTGAACTCTGTGATTAATAATACAAGCATCAGTAAGATTATTAGGAAAAGAAAATTGAACACAAGTCTATTAAGTTGAAATCTGACTGTGTGTACTTTGCAACTACTCCTCTTAATGCAACGCGAATTACTTAATACCGGTTATCATTGAATCGAAGATGTCATATAAACTCTGAGAATATAAAATTTTGAGTTAGATTTCGAGATATTAATATTTTTTTGTAAATTTTAACGAAATGTCTCTAAAAACGGTACTTAAATTACTCCATTTTTTTGGATAAAAAGGCGAAATAAAACGGATTAATATATTTTATGCCATTTAATCATTAAAACTGAAAAAAATTATTTTATTTCCAATTTGAATAGTTGGTGAAAAAAAATTTTGATTACAGTAAAATTTCCGAAAAATAAAAACATATTTCCACATATTCAAACTTTATGAATCAATTTATTCTGCAGAGCAAAAATCACCTGTCAGCATATTGTCAAGAAATCAAGATTTGTTTCAGCTATAGATTAAACCAAGGAAACAAATTTGCTGTTACATGCAAACGTAACACTTGCAATTGCAAAGCTTTTTGCAACCCCAAATTACATGCAAACGTAACATTTACATGTAATTTGCACCCAAATTAATTTTAATTTGAACCGTAATAAATGTTAATTTGCAATGAAAATTACATGTAAAAGTAATATTTACATATAATTTTGGGTTGCAAAAAGCTTTGCAATTTAAGTGTTACGTTTGCATGTAACTGTTACTGTTACATGCAAACGTAACACATGTAAATGTTACGTTTGCATGTAATTTTGGGTTGCAAAAAGCTTTGCAACCCATTGAAGCTCCTTGCATTTAGGTGTAGAATTAGTCCTCCATATTCACAAGAATTGAATTTAAAGACAAAGCATATACTATTTCCAATGAATTATTTTTAAATGATGGCTGTTAAAACGTTTTTCAAAGTCGTTAAAGGTAAAATGGCTTATCAGGTAAAACTGACATTTGTTTTTACCCAATTCGTCGATTTACACTATTTTATTTGGCCGTCCTTTTTCCATTGGTTGCAGTTTCCTTTTCGCGGTTATTTGGCACAAAATTTTACCTTTTTTAAACTGATTTATGTCAAAGCCCCTATAACAAAGAAATATCGTATTTTCTTCTATGAAATGTGATAAAGAGTTAGTTAATTATTTACGTTTTTAATTATCGGGAGTGAAATATTTTGCTTGATTAGTACATTTATTTTTCTTTTAATGTTACGTGAACGAAGTCACGGGTAACAGCTAGTAATATTATAAATGTGTTTGTGTGTGTGTATGTTTGGCTAAAGTAAACGTCAAAACAGCGGAATTAATGGTCCTGTATCTTTGCATCTATGGATGGTTTATAACCCAGAAATGAATATAGGCTAGATTTTATTTATTTTATGAAATATATTTCTTAATAATTTAAATTTTTATTATTTTCATAGAGAATCAATAAACATTTTTTCCATAAAATTTAACCATGTTTCTTTCTTGTAGCAAATAAATAAAAACCGGGAATAAATTTTCCCCAACAATTAATTTTCAATTGTAAAATTTCCATGTGAAAGAATGAAAATAAAACAAGGGGGAAAAATTCTACCTTACGACAGAATATAGATTGGCCACCCACGGCTTTTATCGTTGAGATTTTTTCCGCCAAGTCTAACTCGTCAAAAAAAAAGTTTTTGCTAGCATAAGCCAACTTTTCCACTTTAGAATTTAGTTAGCGCTCTAAGATTTTTTGTGAGGCTGGCGGAGCATATTAGGCACGAACACACCAAGTTTTAAAAAGATTCGGTGACTAGAAGTATTTTTAATAAATATAATAGTAAAAAGATGTGGCTCCAATGGGCTGAGACGTGGCGAGGTAGTTGTTGTTTACAAATGTGCTAGCTTAATGACACCCTTTAAACTGTTTTTAATGGTTCAAGGCATTTTAGCACTTAATAGATAACCTAAAAAAGGTAATGAAAAGTTCTATGATAGCAGCTTTTATGATGGATACAGCTAAGAGAAGTTGTTTAACAAATGATGAGTTAGCATTAATTGACGGGATCTTGGAAAGCGGTGGGGGAAGGGAGGGGGAGCTATACAAAACACAAGTGCTCTACGAGACCCGATTTAAAATAAATCCTCACTTACAATTGAGAGATGGGACTTTAAAAGGGATCCCCCTTTTCGCCCCTCTGACAGTCCCCCCAAGAGAGATACGTAAAAACCGAGGGCGCCAAAAGAAGCGGGTGGGGGGATACCTTTAGGCGGTTTACAGCTAATTTTGCTGAAATTTTGGAGCTGTTCGGCCCATAGGAACAGCGAAAAATGGGAAAAACTAAAATAAATATGAGAAATTGAAAAAAAATAAATAAGAAAAGTGCTCCTGACAGGAGACGGGAGAGAAGGAGGGGGAGAGTAGAACCAGACAAAAGTGCTTGATGAGATCAAACTTTTGATATGGTACATGACGGGGTTTGAACACCTTGAATGTCTTCCCCGTGGGGGGTAACTCCGGCCCTATGGGAGATAGGGCCTCGGGACCCTCTTAGAAATGTCGGCCTCGACGATTTTAACTTCGTTGTATCCTTTATAAGAAGCCTACGTCCTCTGTGAGGATTAAAGGGGCTGAGAAAGATGGGAAAAACTAAAATTTAAAAAGAGTTGAAACAGAGAACTATGTTTCTTAAGGGAGGGGGGAGTGAGAGGCGGAGAGTAGGAACAGACCATAGTGCTTGACGAGATCTATCTATAAGGAAAGGGCAACTGACGTCACTGTTGGTTCCATTACTGTTGGTTTGAGAGAAAAACCTGTTCTTTCTTCACGACTCCTACAGTACACATGAGATGGGGCGATTTGATTGGTCTACGTTAAACTGGTTTGTGATATGATTGGCCTACGTCGCCATGACGATTCCTGCAATGATAGTTGCGACAAAAATGCAGTGGTAGATTGGTTGATGGAACTGTTTGTTTGTAAACATGCCCTTTCCTTATTGATATGTTACATGAAGGGGTTTACATGGGGTTTACATTTGGGGGGAGCACCAAAAAGGTCTGACTGAACCTTTCACATGATTATGCCAAGGTTGCAGTTATGATTTCGCCAAGATCATCGCAAAGTTTATATAGACATCCTATATACGCATATATATATTCCAAACAATCCTATATGTGCCATATACGTCATTATACACATATTATTTATGTTTTATATGTCGTATATACATCATATACACATGTCATATATATACATCATACATGGCTATAACTTGGCCACATACGTACAGAAATGTTATATATATATATATATCATATATTATTACAATGTCATACATGCTTTATAATTTGGCGATAAATCTTGGTCGCTTGGCAGTTCATCCTTGGAAGCCGCTATAATACGAAAGTACCAAATTTACAATATATTAATGAAAACAGAAACAAAAATATTTCATGCTTGGTGGCTGCTATAACACGAAAGTACCAAATTTCTTTTTTATTTTTCACTAGCTGTTACCCGTGACTTCGTTCACGTATCAATAAAAGAAGAATAAATCCATTAATTAAGCAAAATATTTCATTCCCGATAATTAGAAACATAAATAATTAACTAACTCTTTATCACATTCCATAGGAGACAATACAGTATTTCTATGTCTAGTTAGAGACCTTCACATAACTAAGTTTTAAAAAAGTGAAATTTTGTGACAAATAATCACGAAAAGGAAGCTGCAACCAATGAAAAAAGGCGGGCCAAATAAAATCGTGGAAATCGGCGAATTGTGTAAAAACATATGTCAAGTTTACCTGGTAAACCATTTTACTTTTAACGCCTTGTGAAACGTTTTAATAGCCATTCTTCAAATATAATGGAAATAGTATATTCTTTTTCATTAAATTAAATTCTTGTGAATAGGGACCAATTATTCTAGACCTAAATGCAAGAAGCTTAAATTTGTCTCCTTGATTTAATCTATAACTGAAAAACATCTTTATTTCTAAATGAAAAACGTTGACAGACGATTTTTGTTCGTTAGAATAAATTGATTCATGAAGTTTGAATGTGTGAAAATACGTTTCTATTTTTCAAAAATTTTACTGTAAGATTTTACTGTCAAGATTTTTTTTTCTTTCACCATCTATTCAAATTGAAAATAATTTCTTTTATTCAGTTTTAATGAGAAAAAAATATATTAATCCGTTTTATTTCTTCTTTTTTATTCACAAAGGGCGCGTTCACAGACCGAACCCCGAGTTACATAGGGTAACACATGGGTAACCCGAAGCGTTCAGAGAGCGATATCACGTGACTTTTTGCGAGTTACCCGTAGCGTTCAGAGCTGGAAATTACTCAGACTTCGGGTAACCCACATTCCCTGGAAAATTTTGTTGGGTAAAGTGATCCCGTGGTTGGAAATCTGATTTGTTTGTTTGCTTTATAGTTAACTGCAACTGTTAACTGTTGTTCTTTATGACTCTTACTGTACACATGAGTCCTGAACATTTGATTGGTCTACCTTTAACAGGACTATGATATAATTGGCCAACATCGGCTAAGATGGTTCCTGAAATGTTCGTACAATCAAAATGTAATGGTAGGTTGGTTAACGGAAGTGTTTGATTGTAAATATACCCATAACTTTACCCAAAAGCGTTCACAGACGTTTTAACCCAACTTTACCCCTGAGAAAATCAGACGACGTGATTCCCCAACTATACGAGTAACCCGCGTTTCAGTCTCTGAACGCGTTCAAAATTGGAATAATTTAGTTGCCATTTTTAGATAAACTTTGTTAAAATTTACAAAATTATAATAATGATAATAATAATAATAATATATCGGAATTTAAATCATTTTTTTTTTTACTTCTGAGGGTTTATGATATTCTCGGATCAATGATAACCGGTGTTAAGTAAATCGCATTGCGTTCGACAATCTGAAAGGAGTAGTTGCGAAATACAAACAGGCGGTCAGATTTTAATATAATAGATTCGTATTTATTTTTATTTTTCTAATAATCATGATGCGGTTTTTGGCAAACAACTCTCATCTGTATGTAACTGATATTCATGCTTAACGTTTAGCTTACGGGAAAATAAATCCTTATATAGCCTTTCACTACGGGAGAAATCTGAACATTTCACCCCCTTCTTTAATGATTCTGCACGGCAGGTGATGGGCGTACAGTTGCACATCTGCTAATCATTAGAGGTCGTGGGAGAGCTGGGGAAATTTTCGTTTCCCTAAAAAGAAGCTGTTTACCGGACAGAAGTATTTCTTTGTTTGTAAATAAGTTTTAAGGGGTATACTGCGATCAAAATTATCTTTTTCTGTGAAGTAAATGTCATTAAATTCAACTGATTACACTTCGCAGTATTTGAGCGTAAATCGATCTTTTTTAGTATGCTAATATAAATCTTATTTAAAAATACGGTGATGTAAATGATACTTTTTGGTGAAGTAAAAGTAATTAAATTCGAGTTAATACGTTTTATAGTAATTGAGTGTAAATCGTATAATAAAATATCGATCTTTTTTAATACGTAAAATTTCATGCTAATATAAACCTTTATTTCAGAATTTTAAAATATCTTTTAATAATAACCAGAAAAATTATCTATCAAAATAACTAAAATCGTATGCCATTATAAACCTTTATAGAAGAACATTGAATTTTCAGATAATTAAATAAGTAATAAAAAATTGATTTCTTTAAATAAGCATTTATTATTATTATTATTATTATTATTATTATTATTATCGCGATTTAGATATTAATAACAACAAAAACAGAAATTTCAATAGAAGAAAATTGTAGAAATAAATATATAGGAATCGATAAACATTATAGTAGCGAATGATAAACTGATACCTAATGGAATCAGTGTTATCAGTTGGGCCTGCTTTTTTAAGCTCACAGGCTATCAAAGCCTGAGAGCTTATGTGCCCGCCGGTTCTGTACGTACGTATGTATGCATGTGTGTACGTAACGCGATAACTCTTCATAGAAATATCCGTTTACCTTCAAATTTTGTTTATAGGTTCACTGTGTTAAGGCGCTTCCCTGATTAGTTTTCGGGATTGATTGGTTAAGTATAAAGGGGGGGAACGGGGGGCTAACCTCCCCTTAATTTATATAAATGGGTTTTTCATGCAGGATTATTCCGTTTACCTTCAAATTTTGTTTACAGGTTCACTGTGTAAGGCGCTTCCCTGATTAGTTTTCGGGATTGATTGGTTAAGTATAAAGGGGGGGAACGGGAGGCTAATCCCCCCCCTTAATTTATATAAATGGGTTTTTCATGCAGAATTATGCCATTTGCTTCAAAATTTGTTTATAGGTTCATTGGGTTAAGACGCTTCCCTGATTAGTTTTCGGGATTGATTGGTTAAGTATAAAGGGGGGGAAACGGGGGGGGGGCTAATCCCCCCCTAATTTAGATAAATGGGTTTTTCATGCAGAATTATCCGATTTTCTTCAAATTTTGTATATATATTCATTGTAATTAGAGACTTCCCTGATTAGTTTAAGGGGTTCATTAGTTAACGAGGGGGGGGGGTAACGGGGGGATGACCCCCCCCCCCAATATATTGTTGATTTCTTTATTTTTCTCTTATTTCAGATTCTTTGAAATAAGAGTATAATATACAATTAGTGTGAATAGCCTGTGAGCTCAATGCCCTCAGTTTAACTGGGCAGTTTTCTTTTTTTTAATTTAAATATACTTACACGTAGTATTTATGAATAGGATTATAATTTAATCTGTAAATTAATCAGTTGAATATAAAAACGCGTCCAATTGGCATGACTGAAAGAAATATGTATAATAAAATTCAGGAAATTTTGTTCATAGCTATTGATTATGTATAGTTATGTTTATAACTTATTACTTTCTTTTAACTTTCTTTTTTTTCCACAGGTTTTACTAATACATTACATTTAAGTAAAAGTGAAGCATATCTGCTAAGACGAAAGACTTTCTAAATCGCAATTTATTTCGTTTCTTTGCCATTACACCTTTATTTGTTTTAAATTCATAAGTTATATATATATATATATATATATATATATATATATATATATATAGAGAGAGAGAGAGAGAGAGAAATACCTGCAAAAGCGGAATCCGTTAGCTTACATAGTTTTAAACAGCAAAACACCAATTGGTTGACACAGAGCCGAGAACAACTTTTTTTAAACCCGGGCAAACATGGATTTTGACGCCCTCCTCTCTTTTTCTCTGAGAAGTGAATTATGCTAAGTTTCTAATAACCGACTTATTTTAAAATATGTAATTACAAAATACATAATATTGGATTACGTAATCAGCTTTGTCAAACATTTATCATTAAAACCTGTGAAAATGGAATCGAAATGAAAAAAAAAAAAGTGGTTTATACGGGTTTCCGTCTTAACCGGTATAATTATCTCTCTGTTGACACCACATACTTTTTTCATTTAACACAAGATTACATTAAATAAATATTTCATTTTCCCAGGTTTTACTTTAGTTGTAGTATTACAAATTAATACAATTCAGGCATTTAAAGTCATAGTGATATGACTCACATTGTCTTAAGAACTCAAAAACCAGGATATGTTATAGAAATATAATGAATTTCAATTCCTTAAAACATGTCCTTGTGCTAACAACTATTTCTTAGAACTATGACTTATACCATTCTTCCTATTTATAGATTGAGATGTCTAGATACTTTCCTGAACTTAACTCTAATTTTCTAAATTATGTGTGACTCACAAAATAAAAAATAAATAAATAAAAATAAAAATAAAAAATAGACTATGAAGGCTATTCTCAAATCCAAATGAGCTACTTTCTGACACATTTCTGAATTCATTTTCGTTCGGAAACGCATCAAATTGTCAGGTGTTCTTATTCAGAAACTTTGTAATCGAATGCCATTTTCCATTTTTTGGTGAAGATAGATATATTTTTTAGAAAATACTGTCAAAGTTGGTATTTTGAACCGAATTTCCGGACGAGACATCGCAGGAAAGGAGAAAATGTGGTCGTCACGAGACAACAATTGTTTATAAATCGATAAGTAATTTATTTAAAAAAAATGGAAAATGCTATTCGATTTCAACTGAGGCCTTCCGATTTTTTGCCTTTACGTTTAAAAATGAGTCAGAAAGTTTCACGTTGTTCAGCAGGGAATGTGAAAACTTTACGTATTATTTAGTGAATTTCCCACCCTTTAGTACTTCGTGTCTCGGGCAACCGCCCGACCACGCAGTTTCTGTGGCCGAATCTGGATGTGAAAAAAGACATTGTAATAAACAAAAAAAAAAAAAAAAAAAAAAAAAAAAGTCGTGGCATTTTTTAGTTACCGCCTAGGGCGGAAAAACGCTTACAAATGTCAAAAGGACGATAATATTTTTGTACTGCGCAAAAACAATTATTTTTATATGATTAATTTTAAACTAAGAAATGTTTCAAAATTAATTGTTTATTTATTTAAATATTAATATATATAATCTTTGATTTTTTTCAGTTCAATAAATAAAGTTTCCTAAATAATTTTAAGATATCTAGTATGTTATTGTCTATAAAAAATTAAAACGGGACACTTAACATTCTAAGAGCAAAACTTAATCAAAATCATCAATACCAAAAAAATTTATTGAAAGTAATGTATTTATTATTATGTTACAAACATGAACCATCTTCAACCAATGTGGAAAAAGTGGGGGTAAAAATAGCTTCAAGACGTCAATGAGTACAGAATGTTTACTTTCTTTATTGCATAAATTTCCCCGCGTTTCCTTAAGATAGGTAACATCTTCCCTATGTAATTCCCCTTCTCCAATACGCAGTCAACCCCCCTGTAGAGCTAAACGCTCTTGATTACTTCCCGCACGCTATGCTTGAGGGGTGGAAATTTTCGGGATAACGGTTATCCCAACCCCGTATTTTTCAGCATTCTTTTTCTTGGGATTACGGTAATCCCCCCGTAAGCAAAAGGTTAATAATCTGTATAGTTAAAAAAAATAATAATTATGCGTTTTAATTATGGCGTGAAACTCATCTACTTTCCAAACTTACCGATCCTTGTATTATTAATGTAAGGAATTGATTCCCGCTCCTTGTAAACACATTTGAAAATTCCCGTTTTATTTCAAATATTACGTCACTATTTCCTCAGAGAAATCTCCTTTTAATGGCATAGTTCTTGTTAATTTTTTTTCTGGCAATCAGGACGTAAATTTTAGCAGAAAACTCACATTTGTATGTAACTGGTATTCAAGCTAATTATTAATCAGTATCGATAAAAAATATTTTAGTTTTTCATCTTAAATATTACGTCCATTATCTATCTACTTTCGTTATACATTGATATTTATGCTCCTTGTATTATTACGAATATTTGAAAATACATGTTTTATTTATGACGTCATATTTGTCCAAGCCGAGGAGGATATTTTTCATATTTCCATGGTCCAAGCAAAATCTATTTTTAATAATATAATTATTGTTCATTTTCCTTCTAATTATAACGCAATTTTTGACAGAAAAAGATCTTTTTAATGTGACCGATATTCATACTTCATGTATAATAACAAATACTCCATATTTGTGTTTCAAATATCACGGAAATTCATCTCCTTTTGAATTATTTTTAATTTTCAGTTTTCACGTGAAAATCGTTCAATTGAAAATTAATTGTTGAGGAAAACGTATTTTTCCGAGTTTTTATTAATTGGCAACGATCAAAGCCCTAGCAACGATAAATTTAAATGATAAAATTGTATGGAAAAATGTCCATTTATTCTATATGAAAATAATGAAATTTTTAATTATTAAAGAAAATATTTGAATAAAATAAACAAAACCCAGCCTATGTTCATTCGAGGGCTATAACCAACCTATATGCAAAGAAACAGGATAATTCAATGTTCCATTTTGACGCTGGCGTCAGCCTAACATTTGCACACAATGAGATTTATAATATTATTAGGATATCTGATAATTTGCATCTATCCTTTTTTGTAATTTTAACATTTTTGTAACGATTTTATGCATTTCTATTGCCTATTCAAAGAAAAATCCTTCTAAAGTTACAGAATTTCGTTAAAAACGGTTAAAATAGTAAAATGTGAACATCGTTTGGTCCATTCTCGACCGAAAGCAACAACCGTTATCATTATCTTTTTACGCGTGAAGGTTTCGTTATGGTACTTCATTGTGAAGTTTGGTAACTTTTGAAATTCATTATTTGAAAAACGGCATAATCATTCGATTTAAAATTTATATCAAGAAAAAAACAATTTTTTTCCTTTCTAACGCAGTTTGTCTAATAATTTTGTGACAAATACTTTTTGAGCTATTAATTTTTTTAGTAACTTCAAATGTTTCATTTTCCGAGATTAACCTGTGGCAACGATGGATTGCTGTGACTTTTCATAAACATGAAAAATGATAGAGATTGAAAGAATAAGCCTCCCCGTGGGTGGCTAATAAGAAAATTTAGAGTTTAAAAGAAGATTAATATGACATCATATTAGATAAAAACAGGCATTTTCAAGTATTTTATAATAATACAAGATATATAAATAAGAGTAACTACGAAAAGCAGAAGAATATGACGTCATATATCAAAAATAAAACGGATGTATTTGATGTTGAAATAAAATGGTCGTGGGTTATGGTATTATTTCGTATTATTTTCTTTTCTTTCTTTATTTTTTCATGTGCATTTTAAATGTATGTGTTTTAAATTAAAGTTCTGTATTTCAAATGAAATGAACCCCAATCGAATGATAGCGATGGACACAATATTTGGCGGTTTATCTTTTGCGCACAGCTGAAATAAAGAAGTTTTAATTTAAATTTTTAGAAGGTTAAAAAAAATTGTTTAAAAAAAATGGATAGCAAATGTCAATAATATGCACCACAAAAATATCCATGTCGAAAATGACGGCATGGCTAGCGGGAAATAGTTATTTTCATTCATAAAAACTAAAACAATAACACGCCTGACTGAAAACAAAAATAATGACGAGTGTTAAATCTTAAAGCCGTTTACCTCAGAAAATATGAAAAAACATTACGTCAAAGTAACATAATTTTTCTTTGCAAGCATTAAAATTATAACTCGAGGGCTTGAAGCATACGAGTACACTCGAGACACGTACGTTTGTAAATCGTTGTTTGATAACCGGATTTTAATTCCAAATTTATTTTAGCTTTAAAAGAGCTAAACGTTTGTCGTCATTTTTGAAAATCTGGAGGCACGGCAGTGGCTCCGCCAAGTCGAGAGAGGACAGCCGTAAGCATACTTTTCTGGAAGCAACTCAGGGCACTTTTGACCCCCCATATCTCCGCACTGGAGTATCCCAAAAATTTGAAACTTCGTTTTTCTAGAGTATTTGGCACACAGGACCAAAATTTAAAATTACAACTTTCTGTCTTTTCTAGTTCAGACGATATATGAACTCAAACATTCGATTTTTTGTCACTCACTCACTCACTCGTTCACGCGTCATCAAAAAGATTAGGTAGATTCCGTAGCCCTAGAAACTTGACATTTGGAAAAAAGGTAGTGTTTAGGATACAAAGAAAGGAAAAATTATAAAATCCGGAAAATTCGAAGAAAAAACATTCGAAAATTCAACTAATTCCATCAAAATTGAAAATTGAAAATAATACGATCTTGTAGTCTTAGAAACTTAAAATTCGGTGTGAATGTAGTGTTTAGTATCCAGAAAAAGAAAACATTAAAAACACCAAAAAAATCGAAAGCAAAATTGAAAAAATCGAAAAATCGAAAAAAATCGAAAAAATTCAAATAATCCGATTTTGTTGCGCTAGAAACTTGGAATTCGGAATAAAGGTTGTATTTAGGATTCAAAATAAGAAAAAATTAAAAATTCCGGAAAATTCGAAAAAAAAATTCAAAAATTCGAAAAATTCGAAAAACATTGAAATAATTAAAATAATTTGATTTTTTAGCCTTAGAAACTTAAAATTCGCAGTAAAGATAGTGTTTAGGATTCAGAATAAGTTAAAATAAAAAATGCAATAAAATTCGAAAATAAAATCAAAAAATCGAAAAAATCCGAAAAATCGAAAAATAAGGAAAATTTTAAAATAATTCGATTTTATAGCGCTAGAAAGTTGAAATTTGGAATAAAGGTAATATTTAAGACATTAAATAAGGAAAAATTCGAAAATATGGATAATTCAAAAAATACCCATAAATTAGTGCAGACGATATATGAACTCAAAGTTTCGATTTTTTGTCACTCATACACTCACTCACTCTCGCGTCATCAAAAAGATTGGGTAGATCCCGCAGCCACAGAAACTTAAAATTTGGAATAAAGCTAGTGTTTCGGATACAAAGAAAGGAAAAATTATATAATCCGGAAAATTAAAAAAAAAAATCGAAAATTAAAAAAAATCGAACAAAATTGAAAATTGAAAATAACACGATCTTGTAGTCTTAAAAACTTAAAATTTGGTGTGAAGGTAGTGTTTAGAACTCAGAAAAAGAAAACATCAAAAACACACACACAAAAAATTTAAAATAAAATCGAAAAATCGAAAAAAATCGAAAATTTTCAAATAATCCAATTTTGTTACGCTAGAAACTTGGAATTCGGATTAAAGGCAGTATTTAGCATGCAAAATAAGAAAAAAATTAAAAAATCCAGAAAATTCGAAAAAAATAATAAAAAATTCGAAAAATTCGAAAAAAAATTGAAAAAAATTAAAATAATTTGATCTTTTGGCCATAGAAACTTAAAATTCGCGGTAAAGATAGTGTTTAGGATTCAGAATAAGTTAAAATAAAAACGCAATAAAATTCGAAAATAAAATAAAAAAATCGAAAAATAAGGAAATTTTGAAAATAATTCGATTTCATAGCGCTAGAAACTTGAAATTTGGAATAAAGGAAATATTTATGTTACTAAATAAGGAAACATTAAAAAATATGGATAATTCAAAAAAAAAAAAAACGAAAATTAAAAAAAAAATAGAAAGAAAGAAAGAAAAAGAGAGAAATTGAAAGTAATATGATCTCGTAGGCTTAGAAACTGAAAATTTGGTGTAAAGGTAGTGTTTAGGATTCAGAAAAAGAAAAAAATTAAAAACACAACAAAAATTGAAAATAAAATAAAAAAATCAAAATAAAACAAAAAAAAACCAAAATTTGAAAATAATTCGATTTTGTAAAGCTAGAAACTTAAAATTTGGAATAAAGGTAGTATTTAGGATACAAAAAAAGAAATAAATAAAAAAATCTGTAAAATTCGAAAAAAAAATTCGAAAATTCGAAAAATTGAAAAATATTCGATTTTGTAGCTTTAGAACTTAAAATTCGGCGTAAGGATACAGAAAAAGGAAAAATTAAAACACAATAAATTCGAAAATAGAATAAAAAACTCGATAAAGATCGGAAATTTCAAAATAATTCGATTTTGTAGCGCTAGAAACTTGAAATTTGTAATAAAGGATACAAAATAAGAAAAAATTAAAAAATCCAGAAAATTATACAAAAAAAATATTCGAAAAAATCAAAAATTGAAAATAATTTTATCTTGTAGTCTTAGAAACTTAAAACTTGGTGTAAAGGTAGTATTTACTATTCAATAAAAGGAATAATTAAAATATTCGTTAAATTCGAAAATAAAATCGAAAAATCGAAAAATCTTTAAGAAATCGAAAATCCGAAAACAATGTGATTTTGTACTGCTGGAAACATTAGTTTTAAGATAAATGTCCTATTAGCTAGTACAACTCCCCTAATTGTTTTATGTTATTTCCCCCGGATTATGGTTTTCTTTTCTTTCGTTTACGAATTTCGTTATAGAAAAGTTCCGCTATAGACTGTCTACGATATAGACGATTTCTTTATAGACAGGTTTGTTTTCTTTCACAGGTTGTACTCTATTTACTTCACATATGAAATATGGATTGTTAAATGATGTTAGCCCCACAAAAATTTTCACAGCTCCCCCTACCCTCCCGACATTACTGGCTGGTTATGGCTTGATAGTCCTTTCTAAATAAAACCATGGTGACTCTAAGATTCACTTGATTTATCTCTAAATTGAACCTAAATGATCCTAAGAAGACGGATCAAATAATTACTATATTGGCATGACAATCAGGTAACTTAGAATTAAAATCGAAAAATCAATAAATTTATAAAAAGTCGAAATTTTGAAAATAATTCGATTTTGTAGTGCTAGAAGCTTGACATTTGGCAGAAAGGCAGGATTTAGTACACAAAATAAGGAAAAATTAAAAAATCCGTAAATAATAAAAAAAACTTTAAAAAAAAAAACGAAATAAAAAACATCGAAAAAAGGAATATAGTTTGATTTATTGGAAATTTCCGGAAATTTTAATTTTGGCTCTCTTTTTATACTAAAAAGTTCTTTTATGTTAAATATCAAGTATCTGCGAGTAATATCTCAGATGGATAGCACCTATCCTGGAAGCAATTGAGAGTACTTTTGACGCTCCCCCTCCCATAACTTAGTGCTTGCCTAGGAACCTGAAATATCGAGAATTAACGAGAATAACGAGAATGTGATGTATATAGTTAGTCTTAATCAAATAATACTATAACATATTAAAGTGTAATAACTTCCCTGTGCGCATATAATTTGCCTTAATTAAATTATCCCAGCCCATCCCATAACATAGTAAGGTGTAATAACTTCCCTGTGTAATAACTACACTTTAATATGTTATAGTATTATTTGATTAAGACTAACTATATACATCACATTCTCGTGCTACGTAATTGCCAAGTCACAAAATAATAATTAACTAAAGATGTAGAGACTAGGAGTGATTTGTGAATGAAAATTTCAGAGTTAATAAGATAGTTAAACTTGGCTTTATACGATATCAGTACTTTTTAAGGTAAATGAGTTACGAGACTTGGCTGCATTTTTTACAAGTGACTTTTTGATGAGATAACATTTAAAAAAAATATTTTTGTATGCATATTTCTCGTGGCCAACGAACTTGATCAAGAGCTTGGAAAGTTCTGTGCATATGCTTAATAACATCCAAATTGGTTCATAAATACGAGAGCTATTGCATGACAAATATATATATATACTAGCAGGCTATGCCCGCTGCACTGGTCCATTTTCCGCTAATGAATCTTGAATCAAACGAAATGGTGAATTCGACCATGTTCATCTACTAGTATTAAAAATGCTCTGAAGAGCACCAAAAAAGGTTAATATGTTTAAGTATGAAAAAGGGTTGGGCAAGTGCTACTAATTGAGCATGAGAAAGGAAAGGGGTTCCTTCTTGGCTGCAGCTCACTGTCAATGCCAACTTTTGAAAAAATCATATTCGCGCTTTTTCATATAAAAGAAATTTGCGGTACTGTAGTAAAACTTTCCAACGTGCTTTATATGTCAACTGCACTGTTCTACTGTTGTACTGTGCGTGCGTCTGCAATGCAACTTTGTACAGTGCACTGTGTACCATTATTGATCTACAGACTATACAACACTGTACACTCCTATTATACTTTTGAGCCTCAGTGCACAACCGCACTGTTTCTTTGTACTTCCGTATTAAAGGTATATGCGCCTAATGTTCGTTTATAACTTACATATGCATTGCTGTACTGCATATTGCATTGTGGAGCCACAGCCACTTGCATATAATTTCAGTGAATGAATGCATTATACTGTAATGCGTGCATATGTGAAATTGTTCCTGTTCAGAATGCTGCAACACTCTGCACTGCAATACAAATCAATTTTCTGCGCAGTTCTACACTGCAGGCATGCTTGGTAGAACTGCATGAGTGTGATACGCTGCAGGAACTAAGATTTTTGGTACTATGTCGCCTTACATTCATGTCTAATCAAGCCGCGTCTTCACTGGCTACGTCTTTAAACTATACATTTTTATTGTAACTGTGAGTGATTTCATTTATATGGAAAAAGCGCAAATATGATTTTTTCAAAAGTTGGCATTGACAGTGAGCTGCAGCCAAGAAGGAACACCTTTCCTTTCTCATGCTCAATTAGTAGCACTTGCCCAACCCTTTTTCATACTTAAATATATTAACCTTTTTTGGTGCTCTTCAGAGCATTTTTTAATATTAGTCATTTAAATTTTTTGATAAAACTAAAGATTTTTTAATATCTTGAAAAGCAAAAAATTATGTTATTGTCAAAATTTTATTGTTACATTTTTTTTACAACACTCGCCAAATCGTTGACTGTTCATCGCCAAAGTAGCATTTTTTCATGTCTACCTGCTCTCTCAAATGTCAGGGGACAGTCACATCAATAATTAAATGGTGGTTTTCCATAGCTATTACCTCATAAAGAAACTGGATTCTATAATTGTCTCGGTCGTATCCATGGACTGTTTCTGCTGCACTGAAGTCGCCTGCTGTAGGCTGAGTTGTTCTTTCAGTGGTATCTTTTCTTACTACTCTTCTTAGTCTTTCTTAAAATCGCTGAATGGGACCGAATATTAGGTTCTGATAATTATACTAACGATCAGTTCAGTGATGATGCTATAAAAATTGAGTTTTGATTTTGCATCGTTATTTGGTGCATGAGACTGTTATTTAAGAAAGTTATGCCGCGATATATATTTTTTAATGTATATAACACAATGTTCATTGTTAGCTCACTGTATTCAAATTCGTACCAAAAGTAGAATGCACCAGCGCCACCAAACAATTGTTTAAAGGCAGTTCCTGAAATCAAAATTGGGCCTTTACGGTTGCTAGCTGCAATAAATCCCCAAACAAATAATGTTTTTGTCACCAAAACAGTAATCTCGCTTGTTTTTACAACATTCGCCATATCGTTAGCTGATCATCGCTAAAGTACATTCGAAACCATACTGCACTCATCGATAATTACTAAATCCAATGATTTCCATTGTTGCTTAAATAATTTCAAATCGTCAGAATCAAGCTTAAATTATTCTGCTTCATTTGTATGTTGGACGGGCAATTTGAAAAACGTGTGAATTGTACTTCTTCCAATGCTGAAGGCAGCAATTCCCGTTGGTGCTAGTACTGCAGCAGCATCATTATTGTGATTACTCATTAAACGAACCTTTTGACTAAGTAATTAAATTAGAAAGCTTTTTTCTCTACCAGCATCTACGCGTACAATCAGATTTATGGGTGGAATAGACGGGTCTTTCTTTTGTTCTTCTATGTGCTTTACAATTGATTAGAATATTTTCCTTTGGTCAGCATTCATTTTTTTTGTTCAATTTATCTTCATTAATAACAATTTCCTGGTGAGTTTCAGTGTTATCAGAATTTGCGGCTATCATATCAACGTCTTCATTTGATTCTTCGATATTTTAAAGCTGGTTGTGCAAATCACTTTCTTGTTGCAACTTTTCAGCCAAGTCGATTGCAGCTTATAATCGTTGTTTTGTTTCGCGATATTCTTCCATCTCTGAAAATTTTTTCACATTGTGCTCAAAGGATTCACGGTAGAGTTTAAATTATCCCAATAGGTCTTCTTCGTTTCGCCAAGGCTTGAACAACATCAGCAAAGAATGATGATAGTACAACTCAATTCCAGCGTCCGTTTTCGTGTTATGATAGAGCGTTTTCAAAACAACTGGTTTCAAACGTTTTCTGAACCAACTGTGGTTCTTTTTTAATTCGTAATATTCTACAGACTTTGGTTTATTTCGTTCATATTAGTACCTAGTGGCCAATTCGTATAAACACATGTTTTCCAATTTGTCATGTCGATTCATGTAATAATCATCAATAAAATTCCGACAGTAAATTTCAGTAGATCGTTCATCCTCTTTTGCCAACAAAACCAAATCATGGTGACTTTCACTTTTCTTCGTCGGTCTTTTTTCATTCTGGTATTTAAGTATTGCACAGCATCCCATGAATAGAAACATTTATGGCCAAGAATTTTGTCTACGGCTTCGTAACTTCCAGTTCCTCGACTAATCAGTTTTATCTGGCAAAAGCGCGTAATCTGGCACCGAGACTTTTGTTTTCGTCAATGGTATTCCAAATCTCTTCCTTACCATTTTTTATCGGTTTGGTTGTATAACGCGTAATGTAACGATTTAACACCAACCTGGGTTCTCCAGCAAACTGGATGTCAGGCGGCTCACATGAACAAAATCGCGGGATTATAATCATTGATCCAAGTTTGTTTTTCTGATCGTTTCAAACCACATAACTTTGTAACATGGTGTCCACCTTTTCGAGATAAAATGCAGTCTTTAACAGAATTTAAAGTTTAATGTTTCACCAAACCATACATGAAAATTATGTGTAATAATATGCAGCCTGATTATGGCACATTATCCATGACCGTTTAGATGATAATAATGATAGATTTTCTAATATTCCGTAATCAAGTCTACAGATAATGTTAGCGAGAAACAAAAAAAATAGGTACTTTTCGGCTAGCCGGGAGTCAGTGAAATATATATATATATGTATGTGTATATATGTGTGTGTGTCTATATATACTTCACTGGCAGCTGGTTAACCGAAAAGTACCAAAAGATATTATAGCAACAATATGGATACAGTGTAAATGTGGATATGATTGAAGGTTTTCACAAGATCGCAACAACCACATCAAACATTTATCGCCAATAAGAGGCCACTAAATCTACCGGCACAGGATTTTTCCTTTTATTGTATAACAATTATTTATTTTCTTATTTTAAGTATATATTTGTGTTTTAATTTTAATAGAATAGTGCTTAAAAGTCTGTAATTTTCAAATGTTATATTTTTCAAATGCTCACTTTCGTTTCAACATTGTTTTTTTTTTTTTTCAAGTGTTTTGATTCACGGAAATTTCATTTTGCGCTTACTATTACGCTTGGCGACAATGGTTTTTGTATAACGGAAAAGTACCGAAAAATGTTTTACATTCAATAAATAACAAATCAAAATGTTTGGCACGGTTTGCATGACAACACGATTTGTTGACAACATCTGCTCGGTCAGGGTTGAAATAATTGGCGCATTAGCAAACATTTTGGCATGGTGTTGGTATAACGGAAAAGTACCAAAATAAAAGATACAGCACAAGCTGTACAGGAACGACTTAATAACGACAACATTGAAAATTGGGTACTTCTCTATCATCCCGTCGACCACTTTTCATAACAAAATACTATCGCCAACTCAAAGATTAAACGCCAAAAATGCAGTCCCATTTACTTGATGTCAGAAGCATTATACGTGTTTGTCATGTCATCAAGTGGTTTTTAATTCGACATTTGCGTGTATTATTCATTATGTTTTACTGACTTATTAGTTATTTCATTAATTAAAATAACAATTGTGTCTGTAAATTCTTATATTTTATTTATTTATTTATTTTGATATTCCAATGGCAACGTTCTCCCTTTTATTTGGCGTTACAGTTTGGCGACACATTTTTGTTATAAAAAGTGGTCGACGGGATAATAGTACCGAAAATTGTTTGCCGCATATTTTACGTGAATTAGATGAAATTATGAAATGCAATTCTTTTACATAAGCATATAAAATGCTTAGTGAGTTTGAACGTAAGTAGCAGGAGCCTGTTAGGCGATATAATTTTCCAATATATATATTTCCTCATTGTTGATGAATAGTATAAGAGTATTATTTCAAATTTAATGTGAAAACCACGATTTCTACCTACGATTACTGTCCTATAACGGGCATTTACGCTAGTATGAAAATAAAAACAATTAAGCATGTTTGTCACGTTATTTAATTAATTTGAATGAATTCTGTTACATACATAATAAAAATATTTATTTAAACGTTCGTGCAAACGCGCGTTTGCTACGATAAAAAAAGAAAAGAAAAACCAATGTTAAACCGAAGCTTTACAACATAAATTCGATTTTCTCAGCGACCGTCAAACATACAAAGATAAAAAAAAAACCTATTTTAAGTTTTACTAAGAGGAAAAAAATAAAACAAAAACGAAGTTAATCCAGCCAGTAGAAGTTTAGCTAGAGTTTGTTGAACTTTTCGTCTTCATTTTTTCGTTTAAAGTTAAATAATTAACTACAGTAAGCTACAATAATTTTTTGAATGCTATCATTTTATTCGTCTCGTCGAGTTCTATCTTTCAAAAAAAAAATCATTGTCGTATGTCAACTGGTTCGCCAGATATTTCAGAAAAACATTTGCATTTTTTATTTCTTAAATATATTATAGCAAACGCTACCGCGTTTGATATGATAGTACAGTTTAATAGAGAAATGTGGCCGTTATGACCAACAGAAATTAAAATGTTCTCTAGTCACCAAACTACTAAAAAAGAGAGCATTACAGTCATTGCAGAGATTGACCAATGAACATAAATAATGTTCGGGTTATTCATTTTCGTTTGTTAGTTCTTGAACTCTGGGCCTCTCTGCTTGGTGTTATGTGTAGTTCTGGTAGCTTAAATACATTCTCACTCTAGGTTACATTATATTTCCTAATATAGTTATCTGCTGGCAGGTCTACTACAGTTTTCTATCTTTGCATTCCAGCAGATTAAATAGAGTGAAAACTGTAATAAATTATTTGGATACAACGAACAATGTTTAACTTACGTATTTAAAAGAAATGTGAATAGTAAAAAAATGGGTTTTTAAAGCTGAATTGTTTGAATAAAATAAAATTAACATCATTTTCACTACCTGTTCATTTTATGTAACAATTGCAATCATGTAACCATTAACCTGGAAAAAACTTGATACCTGATTCTGGTATAAAAATAAAACTCTAGTTTGCATCCAGTAAAATCTTCTCAATCTTCTCTCCGTAATCGCGTCCACAGCCATGTTTGAAGTCAAACATTAGAAGTGTTTGCAACGGTATGGTTACAAATGTACCAGAGTTAGTTACAAAACGATGCTAATTAAGCGCCAAACTACGTTCCAATAAATAATGTCAAATTGCTGTTGATTGAATTATAGATCTTTTGACCAATAAAACTCCTTGAGAATGATAAATAGAGTGAGTAATGCAAAATGTTTAGTAATAATCTTTTTGGGGAATATTTAAACCAACGTTTTTTTTTTTTTTTTTTTTTTTTTTGGCATTTCTCAAATGAGCATAATAAAATGGAGAAATAAATAGGCTTGTTATTTCTTTTATTTTCAAGATTACATTATTCTTAAGTTTGTTGTCTGAATAAACCCCATAACACTCATAATCGTCAATTTGTCACTAAGTTTAGCGGCTGTGCTTGCCGAAAATGTTGTCTAATGATCGAAATTTTATCTAATCTGAATTCCAGGTACTTCTTTTCTTATCTAACATAACCTAAAACAAGAATGGAAATTTGAATAAAAAAATTGAAATAATTTGTTCTAATGATCAGATTTTGACGAAATTGAAATGGGACCACCTTGGGGCCTTACTCTTTCAAACAAAATAAAAATTATCAAAATCGATGCTCATTTACGAGAGTTATGCATGAACAACATAATACGGATCGAATTGATAACCTCCTCCTTTTTTTAAGTCGGTTAATAAATCTGCAAATAATGTTTCTTGGCCACAACTAGCTTTTTTTTTGTGCATTGCAAGTATTGCTCTTTTAGTTATAGTAAAATAACTGTAGATGAAAAATATATAACAATAAATCTTCATTTGTCCGCTTGTTTAATAAAGAAAAATCTTAAATTTAATCCTTGAGTACAAATTTCATGTAATCTTCTGCAATCGGATTCAAGGTCCAGAGTTCCCTTCAAATCCTAATAATATTATAAATCTGATTGTGTGTAAATGTTAGGCTGAAGCCAGCGTCAAAATGGAGCATTTAATAATCCTGTATTTTTGCATATAAAATGATTATAACCCTCAAATGAACATAGAGTGGTTTTTGTTCATTTTATTCGAATATTTTTCTTAATAATTCAAAATTTCGTTATTTTCATAGAGAATAAATGGACATTTTTTCGTGTAATATTTTAAAATGGTTAAATTTACTTTACCGTTGTTATACTTTATCGTTGCCAAAACTAAGTTAAAACCCCGAATAATAATTTTTACTCAACAATTTAGTTTCAATTAAAAAATTTTCACGTGAAAAATGAAAATGAAATAAAAATATTAAAGAATTAAAAAGAAGATTAAATAATATTATTAGAAGTAAAACGTACTTTTTTAGTTTTTGATAATAATACAAGGTTTCAATATGCGTAACCATAGGAAACAGGCAAATATGACGTCATACATCGCAAATAAAGCGGATAGGCTTTGATTGGTGAAATAAAATGATCTTGGTTTTTTTTTCTTTTGTATGGTAAAATACTTGGCGTTTTATCGTCTGCGCACGGCTAATACTATAACTATACCGTAATTTTTATTTAAATTTTAAAAAAGTAAAAAGAAGTTTCAAAAGAAAATGGTTAGCAAATGTCAATAATATGCTCCGCAAAATTATCTATGTCGAAAATGGTGTCATGGATAGCGAGAAATAGCTATTTTCATTCTTAAAACTAAAAGAAATAACTCGATTACCTAAAAAAAAAATGACGAATGTTAATAGTTCCATTTTTGTTGATAAAACATAAGATTTAATATTATTTCGTTAAAATAACATAATTTCCCCTATGTCAGTATTGAAATTAATTGCCTGGAAAAGAAAATTAACAAGAATCTATACTATTAAAATCCGTGCGCGTATCTAAGTAAACTCAAAAACTCAAAAACCACAGGGATCAGGGATACGAAATTCTGCACACGGGTAGCTGACAGGGGGCCCAATTTTAAATAGATTTTTGATAGATTAAATATTAATTAAAGTCCTTCCACAAAGAGATATCAAAAATACGCTTTTTTATCTTCGGTTGGTTGATTGTATAAAATATCCGCAGAAGTCATTAAATAAATCCAGGTAGGGACCATGGCAAATGCGATTGCGAGCCGAGTGTGTAAAATTGATGGATCAGAGATTATATGACCTGTAGACAATCATCTTAATTATTAACCGTTGCCAAATGCTAAAAACTTAATTTTAAAGGATTTTATCGATTTAATGAATGATAATTAGCTAGGTTTAAGGTTTTTTTTACATGGCATAAATTAGTATGATAGAGATTATATACAGAAAACTTAATTTAACAGATTATTTGTTAAATTTGAAGGAAGGGGGAGGGACATAGATAAACGACTTTTTATTAAACATCACATTTATTTTACTTGAACACGTGCCACCTGGCGGCGGCTTTTTCATTAATTTCCTCCTTTTTAATAAATCCAAACCTACTGCTCTGATTTCAACAGAACTAATTACATTTAACAAATTTAACGTGTTTAGCTTCACCCGTAACGTTTAATCGCTGTTTTATATAGATAATACCGCTATTTTAGAATTACAGTTTTCGTAAAAATTAAATTTATGTTCCTAATAAAAGTACAGAGCCCGTATTCAGTTGATGAATACCAACAGTTAAAGTTAGTGATTTGTTGTGGAGCACTTGACGGCGCGCCTCCTCGCGGGTAATTATTTTATTGAGCTTAATTATTACCTTTTTTGAAAAATAAACAAAAACATTTTATCACAAACATCAGCAAAACTTTTTATTCTATTTATTCCTTTATTCTAAAAATATCATTTTATCGTCTGCTGCAATAGCAACATGATAAATCAAATTTCATAAAAAAAAAGCACAGTAGTAGAAAAATATTTTTCTAAATCGAATAGTTATTGAACAACTCAACTCTTTAACAGGGAATTCTTATTTCTTATTTAGATATTTTAAAATTGTTTGTTGTCATTGCGTTTTTATGCTAAGTTTCATTTCATATTCGATTATAATTATGTCTATTTGATGTAAATTTTTTACGTACTACTACTTTTTACTACGGATTTTTGGTTGCGTAAATACTGATTTTTAAAAGACATAATAAATTTTTATGTTCATAAACTTTAGTTTGGTTGTACTGATTTTTATTTTTAATTTTGGTTTAAGAATTAAATTCATGAACTCCCGTGCGTAGAACGGGTTAAACATCTAGTATAAAATAAATTTTCATTAATATAGTAAATACGCCCATTGGCGGGTGACCCGATTACAAAAGATTAGTCCAATATATTTTTTAAATCTTCAAAAAGAAAAGAAGGCATGCAAAGAAAACGCAAATGAAATGAATGCCGATAAGTCTTGATGTATACATTTTAGAAGGTACATCTTCCCTCAAAAACTAATTTATTTTTAAAGATCTTTCTAAAAACGTAAATTATATATTTAAAATATTTAACGCATAAACACTACGTCTGATTACTTTATTTTACAATATTATAAGAACACGCAATTTTTCATACAATTAAATACACTAAACAAACATGAGTGAAAAGTTGACCTGGGGCAGGACTCGAACTTGGGACCTTGTGCATGACGTTCTGACGCGCTGTGACTGAGCTACCCACACCGATATCCTTCAGCGGCAATTTCTCATACTCATTCATGTTGGAAACAGTCATCTGCCACAGTTTGCAGTCATATTTAATTGTCTGACAAAATGTGTGTTCTTATAATTATGAAGTTTTATTAAAAAAAATTATATATCTTCAGAAAAAAATGGCTGACTTGCAAATGAAATTTGATGTGGTTATAACCTGTAACTGATATGTGCTATTATAATACAGATTGTACATGGTCGTTGGCGGGTTTTATCTCTGTTTTGGCATTATTTTTTAATTTCCGAGTTAATTAACAGTTTTTTGCTAATTAAGGATAGAAAATAATTTTTTTTACACTGAATTTTATAAAAGCACATAGATTACGTAATTACTTGTCCAAAAATGCAATCCTTTTTTTATTCTGACGAATATTAAGGCCTGTAGGTTGTTTGAAAAAAAAAAAGTTTGACGAAGTAAAAAATGATAATTTTAAGTAACTCGACGTTTTTTTAAAAAAGCTATATCTCTGTTTATAAATCACTTATGAAGATGAGTTTGGTCTTAAATTGAAGAAATTCTTCCTTAGATTCTTCTAGTTTTCGTTTTTTTTCTGCGCCGCTTGGTTTCTTTGATATCTGATATTTTAATCTGGCATGTTTTGCCGATTTAACATTGCGAAGTCGCTTTCTGTAAGTAAGCATTAGCGGTCTTTATTCCAGTTCTTGGCGTTGTTTGTGTGGCGTTTTTTTTTAAAGCTTGGCTTGGCAGAGCGACCGCCCTGCTTGATCTACTATATACCGGGTGATTATAATTAAAGTTACGATTTCAAAAATTGATAATTTTAAAACTACTGGTCAGAATGACTTGATATTTTAACAGAACAATCGTGAGGCAATGGAATTTTGTTTAGCGAAGGAAAAAAATGGTTCCAAAATGTGCCGATAGATGGCGCTTTCAGAGTAATGCCAGAGGAAAGACCAAAAATGTATTCGTTAAACACAAGAATGTTGTTAGCAAAAAGGAAAAAATAGAGTTCAGGGTTTTAGTAAAAATTTATTAGCGAAAAGACAAGAATACGTGTTTACAGCGACAACATCGATAATGACAAAAAATGAAGAAAAAAAAGAGCTTCATGGAACAAACATCTTACTGATGAATAAAAGACATAAGTTTTTCGATATGCCCTCCGCCTTGTTCCGCTAGTAATTGGAAGCGCAAAACGGCATGCTCGACAACAGATCGGACGGTATCTGTACTGGTGCAATGGATGTGGTGTGTGTTGCTTGCCTTCAAGTCCACTAGATTCTGAATCCGCCTGCTGTGAACAACATTCTTCAGGTACCCCCTAAGCCGGAAATCTCACGGGTTTAAGTCAGGGGAACATGGCTGCTACGTTGTTGTAAAAAGGCGGTATCCAAATCATTCCAATGGTAGATCCTATCATCCATGACATTAGCACTCGGTAGCTGCTTCACAGGGGTAGCAATTTACGGAGGAGAGCCATCTTGCATGAATATTGTGTGATCCACACACTGACGCTGCTGAAGTGCCGGAATGACATGGTTACACAAAAGTGTTTCATATGACTTGCCAATAACGGTGCAGGTAACGGGACCCGCAGGTGTGATGTCCTCGAAGAAAAACGGACCGACGATAAACGCTGCCGTTATTCCGCACCACAGAGTGACGTTTTCAGATTGAAGAGGTAATGGCTGTAGCTGGAACGGATTCTCGGTGGCCCATATCCTGCAATTTTGCGTATTTACAGAACCTTGCAAATGAAAGTGGGCTTCGCCAGACCACAGAATGTTCCATGGCCATCTGTTGTCCACTTCAATCCGGGCAAGAAATTGTAGTGCAAAAGATTGACGTGCTTGCAGGTCAGCAGGTAGCAACTCCTGAACGTGAGTTATCTTGTACGGATAACAGCGCAAGATGTTCCGTAGGATTTTACGCACCGTGCTGTTCGGCATATCCAGCATTCGGCCAATTCCCCGTGCACTGCTGATTCCAGTATCACTGTTAGTCTGTTCTTGTAGTGCTGTAGTCACATCTTCCACTGCCGCAGCCGAAACTGGTTGCCTTCCTCCACCTCGTTTAACGTCAAATGAACCTGTCTCTTCGAATTTAGCAATCATTTTTTGCAGACCATTTGTGGTTATTGGACCCTTTTTTATGGATTTTAATGTCCGAAACTTCCTAATAGCTGTAAGTGCACAGTCATCGTTCTTATAAAAAAGCTTCAAGAGCAGAGCGCGATACTTCATAGTCAGAGTCATGATGAAGCATCCAGGCAAAGAGCTGGTCCTCCGCATTTTTATGGCAGCTATGTCTGCGGTGTGCATGTCACGTATTAGTAATTAGCATATATCCAGAGAATGTGAACCCTTACAGCACTATCTATCGGCACATTTTGGAAATATTTTTTTCCTTCTCCAAACAAAATTCCATTGCCTCACGATTGTTCTGCTAAAATATCAAGTCATTCTGACTAGTAGTTTTAAAATTATCAATTTTTGAAATCGTAACTTTAATTACAATCACCCGGTATATAAAACACAAACGGAAATTTCGTTCCGTTCCTTTATAACTGGCGTTCCGCTGAATGGATTTTGATGAACTTGCACTGTTCGATAGCTAATTTTTCAGGGAAGGTTTTAGTATATAATATATTGTTCTACGCACATTAGTTATAGAATTATGATAGAAAGTTCTGTTATTTTGGCCAATAAGGTTACCATTGCGAATTTTTTGGCGACTATTACTGTTGCAGAAAGAATTGAAAAGGCTATACATATCTCAAAAAATAAAAGAAAAAACTGTTGCTAATTTTATTTTAAAAAAAGAAAGAAAGAAAAGAGAAAGAAAAGAAAAGAAAAGAAAAAGAAAAACAGTTTCGATGAGAGATAATATTATGAAAGGAAATTATTTAAGTTAAGCACGATTGTGAATGTTCGTAATTTTTAAAAAATTATTCAATGGGCAAGATTGCTATTGAAATATTATTTCGCGATTTATATTTTGTTTTTGGCGATTTTGATTTTACTTTTGACCTCAAACAATTTGATTTTAAGCCAAAAGTTGTTTTTTCAAGTGTACTGTATAACAGCCTTTTTGGAGTAATTTTTTTGCTACTTTTCTGTTAGCCGAGCGCCAGTGATATATATACGTGTATATACACACACATATAATATACACATATATCTACACATATGCATATCTATACATACATACATATATATATATACACTTATATATATATATATATATATATATATATATATATATATATGTATATACAATATACATATATATTAATATATGTACATATATCACTGGCGCCCGTCTAACCAAAAAGTACCTTTTTTTTATTCAAATGTAAATGATATTAATAGCAATATACTTCTATTTACTTCTACCTTATATATGAAATTTCGTTCCGGCTGCTTATAACTCGAGTTCTGCTGAATGGATTTTCATAGAACTTAAACTATAAGATAGATAATTTATCAGGGAAGGTTTTATTGTATAATATATCGTTCTACGTTGCTTAGTTATAGAGTTATGGGGGAAAGTTCTATAATCAGGTGAACCCGATTATGAAAGATTAGCCCTTTGAAAAAGTTCTACTGGACAGATTTTGATGAGAATTGTATTGTTAGTTATATGCTATTTCAGGAATGGTTTTAGTGTACTACATATTGTTCTTCGTTGCTTAGTCAAACAGTTATGTGTGAAGGTTATATAGTCAGGTGAACCCGATTTCGAAAGATTAGCCTTTCTGAAAGTTTTTACTTGGCGTATTTTTTGCGACTTGCATTGTTAAAAAGATAATTTTTAAGAATGGTTTTAGTATATCTCATATCGTTCTATGTTAGTTTTAGAATTATGTGGAAAAGTTCTATAATCAGATGAACCGGTCTATCAAAGATTAGTCTTTAGAAAATCTTCTACTGGATGGATTTTGTTAGTTAATTTGTTTGCATTGTTAGTTAGATATATTTTAGTGATGGTTTTAGTATATAACATATAGTTTTATCGTTCTTTATTAAACCTTAATTGTAAATGACCAAATAAACGAGCTGGTCCTTAACAGCTAAAATTTTGACTGCACATTAGAAAATATAATAGCGCAATGGCGTCGTTTTTCAGTAATGTGGAAGGATATTTCAAGTACATATATACAGATTGCTTTCAAATTCAATGTCATTAAACGATATATTTCGTTTGATTCAAAGTGCATTTGTAGAAACCGACCAGCGCAGCGGGCGTAGCTTGCTAGTCTCATATAAAGAGCACTTAAAATCATAAAATAGAGAAGTGGTCCTTATAAAATGCAAAAAATTATACGCTTTAAATAAATCTTTTATTTTTATTTATTTATTTATTTTTTACTATTTCCGAAAGCACGGATAAAAATGTAAAAATCTCGTTCACAAATGTCATTAAAATGGACAAAACTCGATTAGCATATTATACAGGAGTTGGTCTACCACGTCACTTCTATGTGGGAAGTACCGGCAGACCAAATTTTAGTGGTTGATTTTTAAGACCCTAACCTCCTCATAGTTATTGTACAAGCAGGGCTTAATTTGCGCCGGAGCCCACCGGATCCCGGCTCCGGTACTTCTCTGTTTCTAGTAAATATTTAAATATTGGCCAGAATTCACCGAAGCTCATAAACACTGCAGTCCGGAGCTCAGTGCAATAAAGCTTCCGAAAAACGAATCCTAAATTACCTTTTCCTTTCCCTCCAATCTCTAATCTTTTGCCTTCTTTTGTATCAAAACACTTATAAGTGACGTAATGTAACGCTCACGTAAGAGATGGAAATGAAGCAGTCTCCATTTTTAACACTTTCCAACCTAGTTGAAAAGTGTTTATGACTTCGGTTTGTCTGGCCGTCTGGCCGTCTGCCGTCTGGCCGTCTGGCCGTCTGCCGTCTGCCGTCTGTCCGTGCTCTAACTCCCGTAAATATGCTCGGATTGCCCTGCAATTTTTATATGTTATAATCATTATCTATAGCATGTTCCCTATTTCAACGGAAGTATGTAGCACTTATAGTTTTTTTACAGGGACACTCAAAAGAATTCCGTTACATTGCGGTCTATGGGGAAAAATCATTTGCGGTTTATTTAAATAATGTTTCACTATTTTAAACGCATTGAAATTTATATATATCACTAAGGTGCATTAGAAGAAGCTTAATATGAAATAGGGTGTGCATAGCACTTATACTTACTTTACAGGGACAGTCAAAAGAATTCCGTTACATTACGTCTATGGAGAAAAATCGTCTGCGCTTTATTTAAACAATGTTTCCCTATTTTAAACGCATTGAAATTTATATAAGGTTCATTACAAGAGACTTACTACAGAATATTGTGTGTATAGCAGTCATCGTTCATTTACAGGGACACACAAAAGAATTCTCTACTGTATGTTAACAATAATTCCTGGAAGTGCGTTTTAAGTTACTAAACGCGATTTTAATTTTAAATCGCTTTTTGTCTATTACGTGGTGTGTATAAATTCTGTAGATCCTATACAGGGAAGCACAAAAGTTCGGGAAAACATTTCCGTATTATTTAACTCCAGACGGAGAATTTTAAACTGTGCTACGTGTTTCCTAACTGAACTAAAATTTAGCATCCTATGTAGTATATATACAAATCTATAGATCCTATACAGGGCTGAATAAAAGTATTTGGATTACTTAGATGTTATCTTTTAGCTTATTGAAGAGTATGATTCGTAAAATTATTTTGGAAGCGTTGGAAAGTGTTACATAATCTATGCTTGACGCATGATTTTTCGTTCTTGTTATATCAGTCTTCGGGTTTGGGCAGGCTCGAGCTCATGTGTCTTAAATTCAAAATATTATTTATTTCCATTTCAAATTGTCTTAATGCTATTTTGATCAAAATAAAGAGTAAACAGAAATATTCTTTTCCAATTCTGCATAGCTGCGAACTATTTAATTTTTGTGTTAACACTATTTCCGAATCATAATCCTGAGCTTATTTAATCGCAGAAATCTGTGATTAATTAACATTAAGTTTAGGCAAAGGATTCTATTTATAAGTAGTAATAACTAAAACGTGGAATAGTTGATAGTTAAGTATATGCATATAGATGTCCTTCTACTATATACAGGGTGTCCATAATTAAACGACCCTACTTTAAAGTTGTCTACAGACGAAACTAATGGTCAGAAAATTGTGAAATTTTGTGAAGGACATAATAAAGGAATGGGAATTTGTTTAAGCGAAAAAAAAATTAGTTCAAAATTTCGCCACCAGAGGGCGTTTTTTAATGAATAACACATTTAGCATACATTTCGGATAGTTTACATACTTTATGACAACAAAACATGTTCCACATGACGGCTATCATTTTCAGCTACCATCTGGAATAGTAAGATAACATGTTCCACAGTTGACAGTAGTGTTTTCTGGGAAATGCTAAAAACATATCGCGAAAAAAGTTTTGTTCAACATGTTTTGTTGAAATAAAATTTTTAATCTGTCGTAAATGTATGATAAATGTGTAATTCATTAAAAAAACGCCCTCTGGCGGCGAAATTTTGAACTAAATTTTTTTTCGCTTAAACAAATTCCCATTCCTTCATTATGTCCTTCACAAAATTTCACAATTTTCTGACCAATAGTTTCGTCTGTAGACAACTTTAAAGTAGGGTCGTTTAATTATGGACACCCTGTATATAAAACACAAACGGAAATTTCGTTCCGTTCCTTTATAACTCGAGTTCCGCTGAATAGATTTTGATGGAACTTGCGCTGTTCGATAGATATTTTTAGTATATAGGTTTAGTATAAAGGTTTTAGTATATAACATATTGTTCTACGTACATTAGTTATAGAATTATGATAGAAAGTTCTGTTATTTTGGCCAATAAGGTTACCATTGCGAATTTTTTGTCGACCATTATTGTTGCAGAAAGAACTGAAAAGGCTATACATCTCGAAAAATAAAAGAAAAAACTGTCGCTAATTTTATTGAAAAAAAAGAAAGAAAGAAAAAAAAGGAAAGTAGTTTCGATGAGAGATATTATTATAAAATGAAAATATTTAATTTAAGCGTAATTGGGAATGTTCGTAATGCTTAAAAAAATTTTCAATGGGCAAGATTGCTATTGAAACAATATTTGCTGATTTATCTTTTGTTTTTGGCGATTTGGATTTAACTTTTGTCCCCAAACAAGTGTACTTACTGTACGACAGCCTTTTTGGAGTAATTTTAATGGTACTTTTCTGTTAGCCGAGCGCCAGTGATATATATACTTGTATATACACACACATATAATATACACATATATACACATATATACATATCTATACATACATACATATATATATATATCTACTATATATATAAAACACAAACGGAAATTTCGTTCCGTTCCTTTATAACTCGAGTTCCGCTGAATGAATTTTGATGGAACTTGCGCTGTTCGATAGATATTTTTTCAGGGAAGGTTTTAGTATATAACATATTGTTCTACGGTCATTAGTTATAGAATTATGATGGAAAGTTCTGTTATTTTGGCCGAAAAGGTTACCATTCCTAATTTTTTGGCGACCATTATTGTTGCAGAAAGAACTGAAAAGGCTATACATCTCGAAAAAAAAAACTGTTGCTAATTTTATTGAAAAAAAAAAAGAAAAAAAAAGGAAAGCAGTTTTGATGAGAGATATTATTATAAAATGAAAATATTTAATTTAAGCTTGATTGGGAATGTTCGTAATGCTTAAAAAATTATTCAATGCGCAGGATTGCTATTGCAACAATATTTGCTGATTTATCTTTTACTTTTGGCGATTTTGATTTAACTTTTGTCCCCAAACAAGTGTACTGTACGACAGCCTTTTTGGAGTAATTTTTTTTGGTACTTTTCTGTTAGTCGAGCGCCAGTGATATATATACTTGTATATACACACACATATAATATACACATATATCTACACATATACATATCTATACATACATACATACATATATATATATATTCACTTATATGTATGAATATATATATATACCGGGTGATTATAATTAAAGTTACGATTTCAAAAATCGATAATTTTAAAACTACTGGTCAGAATGACTTGATATTTTAGCAGAACAATCGTGAGGCAATGGAATTTTATTTGGAGAAGGAAAAAAATAGTTCTAAAATGTGCCGATAGATGGCTCTGTCAGGGTAATGTCAGGGGAAAGACCAAAAAATTTATTCTTTAAACACAGGAATGTTGTTAGCCAAAAGGAAAAAATATATAGTTCAGGGATTTACTAAAAATGTATTAGCGATAAGACAGGAATACGTGTTTACACGCGACCTGCGTTATACACGGCCAGTGCATGACTTTTAAAACGTCACATGAAGTGGATCATTTTTGAACGGCGATTGGTGCAAAGCGGCGAGCCCTCCATTTTGCACCAATCGCAATGTAAAAATGATCCACTCCATGTGACGTTTCAAACGTCATGCCCCGGCCGTGTATAACGTAGGTCGCGGTTTACAGCGACAACAGCAATAATGACAAAAAATGAATAAAAAAAGCTTTATGGAACAAACACTTTACGATGATGATTAAAGTATAAGTTGTTCGATATGCCCTCCGCCTTGTTCCGCTACTAATTGGAAGCGCAAAACGGCATGCCCCACAACAGATCGGAAGGTATCTGTAAAGATGCAATGGGTGTAGTGTGTGATTCTTGCCTTCAAGTCGGCTAGATTCTCAATTCGCCCGCTGTAAACAACATTCTTCAGGTACCCATAGTTGCCACGTATTAGTAATTTGCATATCTCTAGACAATCTGAACCAAGACAGCGCCATCTATCGGCACATTTTGCAACTATTTTTTCCTTCGCCAAACAAAATTCCAGTGCCTCACGATTGTTTTGTTAAAATATCAAGTCATTCTGACCAGTAGTTTTAAAATTATCGATTTTTGAAATCGTAACTTTAATTATAATTACCCGGTATATAATACATATATATTAATATATGTACACATATCACTGGCACCCGGCTAACCGAAATGTACCTTTTTTTTATTCAAATATAAATTATATTAATAGCAATATACTACTATTTACTTCAACCTTATATATGAAATTTCGTTCTGCTTATAACTCGAGTTCTGCTGAATGGATTTTCATAGAACTTAAACTATAAGATAGATAATTTATCAGGGAATGTTTTATTGTATAACATATCGTTCTACGTTGCTTAGTTATAGAGTTATGGGGGAAAGTTCTATAATCAGGTGAACCCGTTTATAAAAGATTAGCCTTTTGAAAAAGTTTTGCTGGACGGATTTTGATAAGAATTGTATTGTTAGTTATATGCTATTTCAGGAATGGTTTTAGTGTACTACATATCGTTCTTCGTTGCTTAGTCAAACAGTTATGTGTGAAGGTTATATAGTCAGGTGAACCCGATTCCGAAAGATTAGCCTTTTTGAAAGTTTTTACTGGGCGTATTTTTTGCGACTTGCATTGTTAAATAGATAACTTTTAAGGAGTATATTTCATATCGTTCTATGTTAGTTTTAGAATTATGTGGAAAAGTTCTATAATCAGATGAACCGGTCACCGGTCTATCAAAGATTAGTCTTTATAAAATCTTCTAATAGATGGAGATTGTTAGTTAATTTGTTTGCATTGTTAGTTCGATATTTTTTAGTGATGGTTTTAGTATATTGCATATAGTTTTATCGTTCTTTATTAAACCTTAACTGTAAATAACGAAATAAAAGAGTTGGTCCTTAATAGCTAAAATTTTGACTGCACATTAGAAAATATAATAGCACAATGGCGTCATTTTTCAGTAATGTGGAAGGATATTCCAAGTATGCATATATACAGATTGCTTCCAAATTCAATGTCAAATTAAATGATATATTTCGTTTGATTCAAAGTGCATTTGTAGAAACCGACCAGCGCAGCGAGCGTAGCTTGCTGGTCTATATATAAAAAAAAGTAATGTTTGGAAATGGACCAATGACAATCTGACTTTTCTTAGGGGGAATTAACATGAAAGTAGAGAATTTAGATAGGATGGGCGCCATTAGGAGAGTTACCAAGGGGAAGTGATCCGGGTCTGTCGCCAAGTTTGGCGATATATCGCCAAATTTAATTGCCAAAAGTGGCTCCAACTTGGCGCTATTTCCAGTATTTCGCCAAATTTCCATAGACTCCCATTGAAATCCAATAGCGTTTACTCGCTTGCAAAATATCAACAAATTGTGATATTGCAATGCAACAAAAATTAATATTAGCTTATGAATAGAGCTTAATTAAACTATCAATAATATTAATGTTGGTAAACATCTGTCTGTGTGTCTGTCTGTCTGTTAACGGATAAACTCGGGTTCGGAACGCCGGACGGAAGCGCTTTTTATGTCAAAAAATGCAGAAAAGTCCGGGCATTCCGGAGTTATAGTTTTCGTACGAGTCCGCCCGCAATTAAGGCAGTTATTAATTAACAAAACTGTTTTAATTACTGCGAAATAAACCTATATTAAAAGTATTTCGCATTTGATCAAAAACCGTAAAAGTTCCCTCCGAAAGGGGTTGCCAGTCGAACACCAGACTACAATGTTGAGGTTCCCAGTGAGTAATTTAAACAATAAAGTGTATTGGGCCGTTTTAAACCGACTCGTATCTAGGAAAGTCACGGGCCTAGAAATTCGGAATTTATACAGACAGATTCAGGAGAGCATCTGCTATCATAAATTCGAAAAATCACTTCCGTACGACAATTAGAACCGAAAAAATCCTCTAAAATCGATCAATAAAAAAGAAATTTTGGTACTTATGTATTATCCGTGCCAGTTTTAAGCCAACTGTGCCAAGTATAGAGCCAATATTAGTAATTATAGTAACCCTTATATATTTTTTTCTTGCTACATGGTACATGCCTGGGAATAATCTATAATATTATTCTTTCTTATTTAATATGCTATTTACCATTTATTAATTTTACTAAAATAATGTTATTTACTATTTTTAACAATGTTATAAATTTAATAAACATATATTACATTTAATTTATTTTATATTAATTACCATTTTTAACAATGCTATTTGATAATATTGTTATGGTTGTTGTTGAATTGACCCAAAGGGCCCGGTTTTGCAGCTTTCTATTTCTATATAGCTGTCATAATCCACTATGCTTATTCCATAATCCTGACACCTAAATCTCCTAATTTTGAACCAATTCCAGATGAGAGATTTGCATCTGGATTGGCACCCCCAGAGGTAACGCTTATATAGAACTTGAAGGACTTTTGAGCCACGTTATGATAAATTACTGCGTTTGAAAACATGATTGGCAACGATAAACAAGATTGGTACTTGGCAACCAATTTTGGCGATCAATCTCCTGGCACGGATAATACGTAAGTACCGAATTTTTTATTCCGTCGGAGACGGGCAGGTGTATTTCATTTCCTCTCCACGAAACCAAATCTCTACAGATACGGCGGCGCTCCGAAAGTGCAAAATCACGTGGCTCGGTGTACTATAGGGTTTTCAGCCTCTTTCCGAAAAATCTCAAAAATCGTCACGAAAATTTACAAACGGACGTAAAAAAAATCGCGAATTTTGAAGCGAAAATTCATAAAAATCGACCAGTAACTTTTAAAGATATCAATTAAAACTCATAAATGAAACGCAAAATGAATTTATTTCTATTCCAAAAACACAGCTGCTTTTTTTCGACACTCAATCCAGACAAAGATTCTAAATAATTTATTTCTGACAGAAATAAAATGATGCATTTGGAAATTTAATACGCTGTATAAAATTTTCAATTTTTCGGATTTTCGAATCTGAAATATATGCATATTTGCTCAGAGTGGGCTGACATTTCAGGGATTCAAAAAATTTTCGATTTCGGACCATAATTTTTTATTTTAGCAAAATCCTGATTTTTGTATAGGAAAAAAAGGCTAAGGAATTATCTATTTCTTTTCAAAATATCTGCTGTCGTATGGGTCCCATCGCGACACGGTTTGGCTCATTCGACTCGACATCGATAGAGCTTACCGATTTTAGTTCGTTTTTTCACCACCAGGGGCACGGTTTTTTTCTCTTAACTATGGTCCGTTTGTATAACTCAGAAAGTATGTTACGGATTTCCACCAATCTGATTCCAAACATCATAATTAAAATAATAAGGACCCTCTATAACATTTTTTTAAGTTTCAGAGTTTATACCATTCTTTTCGAATAATAATATCAGATTTATATATTCATTTCATAATATCTCGAGTTCAGAGAGTCCAATCGCATCGTGGTTTGGCTCATTCGACTCGATATCGATAGCACTTACATACTTTGGTTCCAAGTTTTACCACCAGGAGGCGCTTCCGGAAATCGGGTTCTATGGGCCCGATTATTACGGGGTTTGGCTCTTTCGACTGGATTTCGATAGCTTCACAGATTTCGGTCATGTCCGTATAGAACAGATTGCGCCCCCTGGTGGTGGAAGGTGTAATTAAAGGATCTTTCAGCCAACTCGGGTTCTATGGGTCATATCACGATGCGGTTTGGCTCAATCAACTCGACATCGAACACTTTCACGACCAAAGCGCCTGAAACGCCCGGTCATTCAAATACCCAAACCGCCCGAAAGTGGTTCGACGATTTAAACCCCCCTTTTCTTCCTAGAGCTCCTGTCAAAACGCGGGTTGTGGGTGTTGCGGCAAGCTCCATTAGTCACTCTTCGCAGTTACCTCTGAATTGGAAAGAAAGTTTTGTAGATCCAGAGTTTTTCGATACCAGTAAGTTGATGACCGGCTCTATCTAAAACACTTCGTAGCCTCCTGAATTGAACTGAAATTTCCGTATGTTTCCGGGTTTTGGTACCCTGAATCAGAGCTGAAGCTGCTTGTTTTCGTTATAACTGAAATGAACTGGTAAACTTTTTAGATTGTTTTACTTGTTATGTTGAATTTGTACGGAGCTGTCTCCGGTTTTTTAAACTGCATTTTTATTGTGAAGTTTAAGTTTGTGATGTAGAAGTATTATAATGCTGTTTTCTGTACATAATTTGAAATAGATAGTTTTAAAGTTTATGAGTTTAACTGGTATTTATTTAGTTTATGAGTATATTTTTTGTAGATAGAGATTTAATTGAATTCAATCATATTCGGCAGTACGGAAGAGAAACCTGGCTTGTATTTAGTTGAAAGGAAGTAAATAGATTTAGTTGGAAATATAATTTGAAATATATGGTAGAAAGCTGGGTTTCGACATTTAATGGCGCCCGAACAGGGACGCCGGGTTTGATTGAAGCTTATTTGAATGAAGAATTGGGGGGTGAGGTAAAACTTAATGTTACTGAACAGTTATTGATGATTTCGTTTTAATATTACTTGATTGCGTTTTTAGGAAAAAGATTGTTTTTGAGGTTTAATATATTTTATAATCAATTTTGTTTGAAGTTATTGATAAATATGGCTGATATAGACAAGTTAAGGAAGAAACGTACTGTTTTGAGAACAGCGGCTACTAAATTAATAAATACGTGTGAGCAATATCTTGTGCAGAAAGAACACGAAGTTTCTGTTCTTAAGGAATATATTGACCAGTTGAGTGCTAAGTGTAATAATTTAGTAACTTTAGATGAACAGATACACAATAAAATGGATGATGAAAGCGGATTGGAGGCTAAATTCGAAACTGCGGAAAGTTATTCTGAAAAAATAATTTCCATGAAATCAAAATTAACCTATGCTATTAAGGCAAGAGTTGAACCCAAGCATTCTATTAAGGGTGTGAGTTCGGTTAATGAAAACATCGCAACGGAGAATTTCGCTTCTTGCTCTCATTCTAAGATAAAGTTACCCAAGTTGAGTATTAATAAATTTAATGGAGATCCCGCTTATTGGTTATCATTTTGGAACCAATACAACAATGCCATACATAATAATGATAGTTTAACTGACGTTGATAAATTTAATTATTTACATTCCCTTCTTATCGGAGCTGCTGCTAACGCTATCAGCGGATTTTCGCTATCAAGTGAAAACTATAGGGCAGCGATTGAACTACTGGAGAAGCGTTTTGGTCGTAAAGACTTAATTATAAATGCTCATATGGGAAAATTGTTGAATTTAGAAACAGTTAAACATGTGACCAATACTTTCGCATTACAGAAACTTTATGATAACATTGAAACACAAATAAGAAGTTTAAATTCCCTTAAAGTAACTTCAGGAACATATGGTACATTACTTACGCCAATTTTACTTAAATTGATTCCTAATGAGTTAAATTTGGAGTTTCAACGTAAACGAAAGTCTCAAGATGATCTTTTTGAGGTGAACGAGTTGCTTGACTTTTTGCGGGCTGAATTGGAATGCAGAGAAACCGCGATACAGATGCAGGACAGGGTTATCTTTTCAAATCCAGCGCAAGTGCATAGGGAAAGGAGAATAAATAAAAATATAGGTCCTACTGCTGCTTCATTGAGGGTTACGATAATGCAGTGCAGTTTTTGCTGAGATTCTGCTGAATCCGTTAAGCACACTGTGATAAAGATATATCACAGTTTTATCGTTTTTAATTACTTTATATTTCAGCTCAAGGTATTTCTATTTTATAGCCTTTCCAGTTTAATTGCCGCTCATTTAAAAGATATTTTATCGGCAATTCCGCGCCACGCAAGTGGTTTTCACGGCGTTACTTCATTCCTCCTTCGTTCTCTGAGTTCGCTTCAATCGGAGGCCTTCCCCGCTCGTGTGTTGTGCGCATGCGTCACCGCCACTCTTGTTCGGTACGTTTTCGGGAGCTGTTTTGTTTTGGCGCTGCTTTCGAAAGGGGCGTGTCTTTCAAATACAAATTAGAATCGTTCTTTTAATTATTAAATGTTAATTTGTTTCTGATTTGCTCTTTTGATTTTTCGCGTAATTCCTAATCAACAAATTAGTTTAAGTTAATCTTGCTGTCACATTTGTGCACCCCTTTTATGGGTATTTATACTAATGTTGCGCATTTTTCTAACAGAATTTTAATAAAAATGATGCTGTAAATTTATGATAAACGTCGTATGGTCTGGAGGCCCGCTGGCCTGTGCCAGCGCTCGTATCCTAGAATCGCCGTAGCGCTGATTCTTTGGAGATCAATTTCGCGTTTTCAGTTTTTAATTATTCTATAAAAATGCTGTTGTAAATTTTAAGTTTAGTATTTTAAAAGTTTTAAATCAACTGGTAATTTAATTGACTTCTGAATTAATTCTATAATTCTTCATGGACGCGACCAGAAGGAATATTTTAAAGATTCTTCGAATTTTACGAAATTTGAGCCAGTACTTTTTAAAGACTTGATGTGCAGCTTTCATCTCATCCTTCCTACTTCTTCAAGAAAATGTAATAAACGTTATTGGATCCTAACCTAGACGAGTTCTTATTTCAAGTAGTATGAGTCTCTTATTTTTCAACAAAGAACAAGTAAGACTATTTAATTTATTTTATATTTTTGATTCTCTTCTCAAAGAATTATCGACCTAAAGAACAGATGCACAAATTGTGCAGGGTTAATTGCTTATTTCAATCACAACTGCAAATAATATTTAAAAGTTCACTATTACGATATATTCCTTATTATTCCATACCATCAATAGAATTTTTATCATGTCACACACACTTCGGCAGCTTGTTCTAAATCGGTAGTAGAAAGAAAAGCATGTTTCCGAAAAAATGGAATGTGTTACCTCTGTATGAAAAGGGGAAATCATTTGGCAAAAAATTGTTATTCAAAATTAAGATGTGAACATTGGAGTGGAAGACATAATTCTTTAATTTGTGATAGGAACAATAAAGTGGAAGAGAAAAAACGTAGTGAGGATAAAGATTTTAATTTATCGAATAAAACATGTACGCTGAGGGTTTTGTTGCAAACTTTAGTAGTAAGAATTCGTGGAAATGGTAAAGATAGATTTGTACGATGCTTAATTGATACGGGATCACAAAAATCCTATATTTCGAAATTTGCTGCAAAAATTATGCAATATAAAAGCATCAGTGAAAGTCTTGTTCATAGTATGTTTGGCGGAAGAGAAGTTTCTGAAATTCATCGACAATTTGTTGTGTATTTGAGTAATGATAAGGGTGATTATAAATGTAATTTTAAGGCTCTTGATCAAACCAAAATCTGTTCCGATATCCCGCAAATAGAATTAAAACCCCTGTTAAACGAGCTTAAAGAACATAGAATATTTTTGAATGACACTGTTTACATGAAAGATAAATTGTTGTTTGAATCATCCCCCACTGAAATTCATGTTCTTATTGGGGCGGACATTGCTGGAAAACTACTTACAGGTGATGCAAGAAAGTTAAAATGTGTTTATATTTGTCGAAAAATTAAATAAAAATCATGCACTCATGGCATCATAATTCACTTTTATATTTTAACAGAATAATACGGCTGCTATAATTTGTGACTCGTGCTGACACATTGCTGTTATTATTATTATTTTACGCGTGAAATTTTCGCTATGGTACTCCATTGTGAAATTTGGTAATTTTTGAAATTCAATATTTGAAAATGTGCATAATAACTGGATTTGAAATTTATATCAAGAAAAATACAATTTTTTACCTTTCTAACGCAGTTTATCTAACAATTTTCTGACAAATACTTTTCCAGCAATTAATTTTTTCAGTAACTTCAAACGTTTCATTTTCCGAGATTAATCTGTGGCAACGATTATCGAAAATCCCAGTCGTCAGCAACACGTACCTTTTTATTAAAGAGGATAGATAAAGTGTTTTGGAAGGAATATTCAACGAAACCCTTTGTGCGATCTTCGATCACACTTACCCACTTGTTTGCAGTTAACATCAATTTTAATTGTTCATTCGCTGCTTGTTGTTTTTAACGTCGGGATTATTTTATTTTTATTTATTTATTATTTTTTTTACGTAAATAATTCCAGCGAGGAAACTTAACGGAAAAAAAACTTTTTGGATTTCTAATTTTTTGTACATATTTTTGAACTTGAAATCTTTAATTAGCCTCCACAATGAAACAAGATCGCAGATTAAGCTGACCAATGAACTCGGTCCAGACCTTGGTAGGTCCTGTACAAATCCTCATTTGCATACAAATTGGTTGATAAATACGACTGCTGTCACATGACAGAAATAATATATATACAGTGAAACTTCCATTTAACGAAGTCTCATCGTTACACTTAAAAACTTCGTTATGAAGAAAATTTGTTAAATAGAAATCAACTTAAATTCATGAAATTTTCCCTTCAGATATGACAAACAGGTGTTGGATTCAGAAGCATTTGATTCAGTTTCAATTATGAAGCGGTCTTTTCCAAAACAGTTGTGTACGGTCGATGAAATCACGTCACACTCCCAAGCTTTGGCTCAAGTTTCATCAGCTCTGATACACAGGTTCTCAAACTAATGTTTTCACTAAATTGTCTGTTTTCTGTCTTTTTCGATAATGTACTTCAAGTTTTTTTTGTTATTCCTCAGACTAATGGCTGAAATTTAGAAGTTTTATCGGCAGGAACACAAATGACTTTGATTTTCTTCGATTTGCATTTTGAAGCACATTCTTGTGGCTACACAAATCAATTCTAATGAAACTTATCAAAATCATGTATTTTTCAAAAATATATACTGTAAAGAGGGAATTAACCGGCATGTTCGGAAAATGCTGCTTGCCGAATGCTTCAAATGTCCGGACATTTGAATGCTACAAAATCTGTATCTGCTGGGGAGCGCATCGATGAAATAGTGAAGCAGGAAAATAAGTTTTCGCCTACAGTGAAACTTCCATTTAACGAAGTCTCATCGTTACACTTAAAAACTTCGTTATGAAGAAAATTCGTTAAATAGAAATCAACTTAAATTCATGAAAATTTTCCTTCATATATGACAAACAGGTATTTCATTCAGAAGCATTTGATTCAGTTTCAATTATGTAGCCGTCTTTTACAAAACAGTTGTGTACGGCCGTTGAAATCACGTCACCTTCCAAAGCTTTGGCTCAAGCGTTCATCAGCTCTGATACACAGGTTCTCAAACTAATGTTTTTACTACATTGACTTTTTCTGTCTTTTTTGATAATGTACTTCAAGATTTTTTATTATTCCTTAGATTAATGGTTGAAGTTTAGAAGTTGTATTGGTAGGAACAAAAATAACTTTGCTGTTCTTTGATTTGAATTTTGAAGCATGTTCTTGTGGGTGTACAAAGCAGTTGTCTATCACCAATGGAAGTTCAGAATGGTAACTGTCTGACTCTAATTGATATTTTTTGTTTGAATGCATCTGACGCCATTGCATCACTGCATCTTCTATATCATTGAATGTAAAAAGATTTTGACTTCCTCTAACCGTCAGCGCTGGAGTCTCGGTTTGGTGATGTAATGATAACAATTGTTTTTCTTTGTGTGAAAAAAAATTGTCTTATTTAGCACCAATCAGAATGGAAATTATTTAAATGTGTTCATTTGCTTACAATCCGCCAATATAAATTCGCATATCCATCGCAACAGCAACCCCTTAGTTTGAATTCTGTAAACGTACAAAAGTGGAATAAACTTCGTTATATGGAATATATTTTTCGTAATATGGAGATTAATTTATATGCTAATGGTGTTCAATGTCAAAGTTCTGCAGAAAGTTTCGTTAAGTAGAAAACTTCGTTAAATAGGGACTTCGTTAAAGGGAAGTTCCATTGTATATAAATTAAATTTTGGACGGAAGGTGGTTTTGGCGTCTAGTGGTCATGATCAGTGAAAATATACCGAATGTCTTTCATCCGGATGGCTGCAATAGGTTTCCACTCTCCTTTTGTAATGGAAGCTTACCTAAAAGTCAACGCATATAAAACCTATTAGAGAGCGTTTTTTTAAATAAATGAAACTTTTATATGTATTAACGTTACAGGCACACGTAATATGTATTAAATATTGTAATCAGTAATAAATAACCTTGTTTCACATATATTTTTAAAGTACAAGTTCTGATGGATAAAGCACTAAAGTTTTTAAACTTTTCTATAAAGACTTTGAAGGATATTAATCATTAGATAATGTAATAAAGTAGTTTTTGAAATGATTTACGATCGAGTGAGATAACAGTATTTTGAATTTTCGGAAGTAAATTAGTTGTTAATAATGGCCTGATAAAAATTAAAGGACTATAATAGATGTTTTCGAAAAAAAAAAAAGCTTTAATGCAATCCTGGCAGGATGTATATGCTACTATACAAGTCATTTAATACAAATCATTCAGAATCTGACTTTTAGGCTTTAGAAACACGGTATAGTTTCTTATTTCTTTTAGATAATATATTATAAAAGCGAACTGTAGTGAAACCTCATTTGTAATTTTTATGTCAAACTTAACAAAGTTACTGCAATCACAGAGCTGATTTATCTTTTCGTTGAGTACATTTTACTTATCAGGTGATTAATATCTTTTGTCATCGGCACTTAAAGCTACTAAAAAATTAAAGAAGTAATCAATCAAAAAAGTTTCAAATAACATAGGCTGTTCTCCAAATTTCTTTCACAAAAGATAATTTATGTCTTGATATGAAAATCTTCGTTGAAATTGTCAGTATGCATAAATTTCGAGAATGAAATATTTGCCTTGTAATAAAAATAAAAAATAAAATGTGTGCAGGCTGAATACACTTATTTGAGATGAAATTTATCGTATATATGAAACATTGGACGATAAAAATAAAAACAAAGAAAACCTCAATAGTGCATTTTCCTGAACACAATTTGACTATTTTTGAAAAATGTTTGTCTGTCTGTTAGCTTGTGTGTTACACAAAATATGTGAATGCTGTATCTTAATAACTAATGTACGGAATTTAATCGAAAATCAGATTAAGTTAAACCTTGACATAAATTAGTTCTGATTAGGTTTCGGCGTAAATCGCCTCACATGCTATTCTGTTTTTCACGACTTCTGCAATAGCTATATATCAAGAAGTTATGCACACAATTTTATCAAACTGGGTATTGTGTTGGACCTTGACATAAGCAGATGCGCATTCAATTTTGACATTGATCACTCAACAGGGGGTGCCCCATGCTTGGGGAAATATTCCTAATTGGGACCGCAATCAATTGATTTGATTTAGTGAGCACTGTTTCCAGTATATCGTAATTTAATTATTTTTTTATACAAAATTTCTAGGTTTAATTGATTAAAAAGAATGCGATGTTTGACAGCTATGCATTTGTGCAAGCTCAAAAGATTCATTTGATATCAAAATAATTTATTATACCCATCACTAACAAGGAGAGTGCCAAGCTTGGTAATCACAGATTTTGATTATTTTTATATATGTTGTAGGGTAGAAGCCCCTTAGTCTCAGGTTCAATGGATTTTATACAACGCTCCTTAGTTCTCGAGAAATGGGGGGTCTAATATTATAGCACAACTTAAATACTTAATTTGTAACTGAATGTTTGCGTTGGCCGTAGCTTAGTCAGTATGGCATCTGCTCGTTGTCCGGAGGGCCCGGGTTCGATTCCGGAACGTGCTGCGTTTGTTTTTTTCTCACTTTTTTTAAACAAATATACTTGTAATTATAATTTAATAATCTCAATAAAAAAATTTGTTAACATAATTAAATTTTAATTTAGCATTTTTGACTTTTTAAAACATTATTAAACATTTCTCATCATTTAAAGAGCTTTAAAATAATTCGATCTATTATTGACTACTAAACATTCAAATATCTTTACAAAATCAACATAATTTCTATCGAATTATAGAATTCTTCTCCCATCGCAATAGAACACGAAGACATTTCAGATGCTGGATTATTTGTTAAAAATCCATTGTTTTGCAATAACATTTTACAGTACTTCAACGCATTTGTGACATCACTTTTCTGATTTTCATCGAATCCCGACCCTTCAGATTGAGCTTCTTGTGAACTACAGCTTGCTTCTTCCATTTTTATACGATTATAAGCTGTTATAGAATGATACACACTTGTGCGATGAAGATTGAAAACAAAAACCGCATAACTGCAACAAACTAAAAAAAAAAGTAAAAACAAAGTCTGTTGTGGCGTCCTCTAATTACAATAACATAGAACAAATATGTAATTAAATTCTTATGCTAAATTTTAATATAATTATGCTTCTTACTTTAAAAATCGAGTAGTATTATCATCGCATTGACTTCCCTTGTTAAGGCAATTTATAAATGATGTTTCTTTACAATCACGAATTGACACAATTGTTCAATATCGTTGAATTTATAAAGCATATATGGAATACATTCTAAAAGTGATTTTTAAAAAAAATCAAAAATGCTAAATTAAAATTTAATTATGTTAACAAAATTTTTTATTGAGATTATTAAATTAAAATTACAAGTATATTTATTTTTTTTTAAATGAGAAAAACAAACGTAGCATGGTGCGGAATCGAACCTGGGCCCTCCGAACAACGAGCAGACGCCATACTGACTGAGCTACGACCAACGTAATCATTTTGTTACAAATTAAGTATTTAAGTTGTGTTATAATATTAGACCCCCCATTTCTCGAGAACTAAGGAGCGTTGTATAAAATCCATTGAACCTGATACTAAGGGGCTTCTACCCTACAACATATATAAAAATAATCAAAATCTGTGATTACCAAGCTTGGCACTCTCCTTGTAAGATTTACGACATTCCTTAATAATTTCACATTTTATTCTTAGCCCGTCAGTTGATTTTCGCAAAACATTTCATCCGCAGTTTAATATTTACTGCTGAGTTATGAACGGAAGCTTGGAATTGCGTTTTAAAGTCACTGCATTAAACAGCTACGAATGACCTTGATTATAATAACCATCTGAATAAATAAAGAATAGCCGTGCTTAAAGTTTTAAAGTGAATACGCTTTGCACTTATATTTTTTCAACACCTAAAATAAAAGGAAAAGAAACATATTTTTTTTACATTCTTATATACTTTTTAAAAGTATTTTTCTTTTTTACAATGACAACGTTAGATAACAAAACGCCAAAATTTGACCACAAAACATTACATATTTTCAAAAGTTAAACACATTTTAACCGTACAGTGCATGGATTTTTCTTTTAGAATTGCGTTTTTTTATACTTATATTAAGAATTCGACACCAGAAATTAAGATAGATTTTTAAGTTTATTTAGTAGCATATTTATGTTATTTTTACAGCATTAATATTTCTATATCAATATAGTGGTCGCAAAGAACTTGATTTATTTATTAAAAGTTAAATAGAAAGTGTTGCCAATTGGCTACAATATACACTGTAGGGTTAAGGGTGGACCTATCAATATGCAACGCACTGTATGTTTTTTTATCTTCCCAAACACGAAAAAAAAACAATATAACTTGTTATTTTCAATGTGACTACAAACACAATTTTAACGAAAGATGATTTAACTCGAGCATTAACACTGTATTTATAATCAAATATATTGTTTGAAATAGTCAACTAATAATTCTTTTCAGGTCAATGGAATTCCAATGTCTCGTGAGGACATTTCATGACGGAGTATGGCGCAATGTTATTTGTAAAATGTAGCGGATGTTGTAAAAGGTAGTTTCTAAAATATATACATTTAAAGCTAATATTAAATTTCACTCAAAATTGAAATAGGTCCTTTGATTAAAATTAGATTGTCATTTAATTAAATTTTATTTTAGATTGTCTGTTAACGTTTATGTTAACATATGTGTTTATTTATATTGATAAACAGTCTAAATCATTAAATGAGATATCGCATAGAGGAAGTGCAATCTCCTCTAATTATAAATATATATTTTTATTCCGCCCACACATCTAATTTCGTGATCACTTGCAATAGGTAATAACTACTACCCACGCGCCAGAACTTTCCAAGGTTTTTACTAAGTGAAATATAGAAGGACATTCCTCTTTCTGAGACTCAGACTGAATTTCGCATCGGAACACTGCAAAGGTTCCTTTGTACCCGCATCAATCGCTTCGCACAGTAAACTGGGTTTACTGATCAATTAATATGTATCCCATAGCGGATTATATCTACAAAGCAGAATGCTGCTACTAATATCACCGCATACCTTTTCTCCTGTAAATATCAATATATGTTTGTGATTCTAGATAGACTTATTTCTTTATTTGCTACAAAATTATTTCTTCTACTCTACACACCTACACGTCCCCCAATCGTGGATAGGAACCCCGCAACATTTCGTCTTTTAATTAAATTTTATTTTATTTGTTAATTAAAATTCAGCAGGAAAAAGTAGAAACAAATAAAATATTTTACATTTTTTTGTGCTAACTCACTTCGTAGCATATCTAGTACAAAGTGAGAGGAATGCATATTTTTTATATATTTCACTGACATTTTCAGCAATCTGGTATATAACATTGATGTTCTTGGATTTCTGAACATACATGTATTCCCCATGCATTGTAGCTTGCTTTAAATGTCCAAAAACTAATAAAACGAAGCACTGGTGTTTGTAGCTGCTATGTAGAAGTAAGGGGAGAAAATTGCACCTTATTTATGGGCGTCCTTGTCTCAAGGCCGTAAAAGCAAATTAAAGTAACATATAATGCAAGTTATTGATTATACACACACACAAAAAAATATATTGCGAACTTTACATTGTGACAATGTGTACCAGCGTTGCATATGAAAAGTTGTGCATCAGTTCCATATTAAAAAAATGTATACATTACACACCTCTTCCTTTCGATTTGTTCTTGTTGAATCCGTAATATTCAGTGGAGAAATAATAGATCATATGTATCATACTCAAACATAAATACTACATAGAATTAAACTGAAGATACATGATCTGTAACAGACCTTAATGAGAAACTTTCAAGTCCGAAAAATGTCTTTCATGATCTCCCAACTTCCAAACGGCGAAATTTCCACGCTTGACCGGTGAAAACTCCAAACGAAGCATCACTGGACAGTTTGACATAAAGTGTTACAAACACAAATATCATTATAAAACCTTCTCTGATGCAATGCGTTATCTGTCTCTCGATGTACGATACTCCATTATTTACCGATTTTTCGGCTAACTTTTATATTTATTACTTTCAAATATTCATCAGTACATGTTTTTTATGGAGAACGTATACTAACATTTGAAGTAAAAGATTATTTGTATTAAATGAACTTTGCAAAATATAAAATTATCGTATTAATAATCTGTTATTATTAATAAGAATTTTATATAATTTGAAAAAGAAGTATCTCAAATACTGTTTTTTTTTTCTTTTTGGATATTTGGTATGATTTTTAAACCTTTTACTACCAGGTCCAGTGCAGAATTTTTAGTCTTTCAGCACCACTTTTTCAAAACCGAAAATTTTTGTCTAATTTAATTACTTAAATTACTTACTTTGAGAATACAAAATA
>CAWVPG010000252.1:0-31000 GCA_963931845.1 Maratus michaelseni | reverse complement strand
TACAATAAATATACTGGTAAAAAAGGAAGGAATGTGTGCACGCTAGATGTCATGTATTCTCGAAATGGGGTGCGAAAGATTGAAAAAGACTAACTCAAAATTATATTAAATTTGTTAAATGCAATCTATTTATTCGATATATCTATTTGATAGAAATACGTTTATATTTTTTGTATAAAAAGGATACAGACATAATTTGTAAATTTCCTTTTTTTCCCCCCATACTGTTTTATGTTCCCATTGCACATAAATTAGTTTTCATTAGAAAGATATAATATCTAAAGCACCTTATAAATTATCTAAGTATTTACGTCTAAAAAAGCGAATTAAAAATAATCATGAAATATACATTTAATTACCATACATATTTTTTAAATAAATGTAATCATTATTTGCCAGGCATCCTATTCTTTTAAAAAATTACAATAAAGCATTAACTATAATGTCTACTATTGTCTACTACTTATGTCTTGTCTATTATTATTATTATTATTAATTTTTTAATACTTAAGTATTTCAAGTAGTTTTCATTTTATGAGATAAATATGATAATAGGCATAAACTATTATTAAAAAAAAAAATATATATATATACATTTATATATATAACTTCATAAAGAAAGTAAAAATATACATATTGCTTATATTTTAATGTTCATTTTATGCATTTAAGATAAATATGTTTCTTGCAACTCATCTGCATTGAAGGCAGATAAAAGTCAATAAATAATGAAAATTGAAATCAAATTATGAAGTATTTTAAAAAGATAAAACACATTTGTAAATAATTTTATGAAAACTAATTATCAAATATTTCAATAAAAATATAAAGGATTATTATTCATTTTTGTGATATAGCTTTTTTTTAATAGTATGTTGTTACTAAAACACTGCTTAAAAAAAGGCAGGCAAACAACAGAACAATAAATAAAGTAAATTTATTGAATCATCTTTCTAATAATATATTTTTTATAAAGTTTGTGTTTTTATTCGAGCATGTTTAAAAAGGAAACATTCATAAAACCTTCAATTAAACAAAATAAATAAATAAATAAAGGAATTATTAATTATCTGAGCGAGTCGACGACTAATATACGACGGCAGATTTTTGTGGGGCTCTACTATGGCAAATGTTAAAATCTTTCGTCAAGCATAACAGAAAAAGTAGCAGACAGATTTCATTTACGTTTCACAGACGGTATCTATCGGAGTGAAAACTAGAGCATTCTATCAACAAGAATTTATTACAAACCGCTGTGTAATTATTTTCTGAAATTATCGAAGACCAATACACGACGCGACATATAATAGTGACTCTACTACTACAAATATTAAAACATTTCGTGAAGCATAACTCAAAAAATTCTGGCTGTTTTTCGCTTACAATTTCAGAGAAGGTATCTATGAAGATGACAACATGAACTTCCCATAAGCAAGAATAAATTTCAAACCTTTGAGAAATTATGTTTCCTCAAAGCAAAGAGTAATAGACGACACAAACTTTTTGGTGGTTCTGCTATAGCAAATATTAAAACATTTCGTCAGGCGAAACTGAAAAATTACTTGACATTAATGTAATTATCACAGGAGGTATCGCAGGACGACAACAGGAATCTCCTGTTAGCAAGAATAAATTAAAACCATTTGGAAATTACTATCTGAGCAAATCTGAGACTAATGCACGACGCAAAATGTTTTGGGTGCTCAAATACCACTTAAACTTTTTTCTGGTACAACTCAAAAAGAACGATTCCATTAACTTTTTCCATTTGTCATTTTCAGGGTTGCAATAAAGGCCTGAAAGTGTGCAATTACTTGAACGGACTGCTATTTCGCCTATTTTGTGCTTAACGTCAGTAAGTTTGAAGCCGCCTAGGTCGTCCACTGTGTTAAACTCACCATCCCTTCTAAGCCGTCTTATCTATGTTAACCTAAATAAAATAGCTTTTAAATTTATCTGGCGAGATCTTGCGTGTTCGAGCTACCTTCCCGATAGTCTAGTACCCGATGATAATGGGGACGGATATTCCTATCTTTTTTACTAATAACAAATCTTAAACATGACTGTTTGGTATCATCTACATACCAACAAAATTACACATAAAAAGCTGCATCATTTGATACATAAACCAACGTATCAAAGGTTTTCGTGCAATAAATTGCGCCTTCTTTACCCACCCCCCTCCTATTTTATACAGATATTTTCATCCTCATTACCTATTGACAATACACTGATTCAAGATGCACGATCGTGTGTCCCAGGATCGCTTTATTAACTTATTATTGCACTTCTTCACAGAGGGCTGGCAAAATACATCCAACTGATCTAAAAATCAAATTGTTCCAGATTCAAGAGTTCAACGGTATGATAAGCCTACAACTTGATCAAAAGCTCGTAGTTCTGTTTGTAACAGTCCAGATACAGCACTTGTTAAAGGAAATTCAGATTCGATAATTAAAACCAGTCAGCAAACAGGCACTTTTACAGCAAGTCCATTAATTGTGTAATATATCGGCTAAAAATACTTAAATAAATCTGAAGGACTGAAAAGGAGAAAAACAGACACAACGTTACTTAATGACAGCATGTTTATATTTGCATTGAACGAACTTGGATTCTGTTGCCAGATCCACATAAGTATATATTACATAAAACATGGAGTTTCATACATGGAGGTGAGAACACATTACATGAGATTACCTTCTCTACAAGTTAAGACGTACAACTGGTTTTATATTACGCTTAGGGTGTTCATGCATATTTAATTTTACTGGTTGCGAGTTAACATTTTGTTTATTGCATTCAATTTCATTTCAATCAGAGCTTGTTGTTTCTAATTTTACATTATGATTTGTCTCATATTGGGGTTCATCAGATGGTAAATCAACATACTTACAAAAAGATGGAAATTCGTTATCTCTAAATTGCTATTCAACGTTATCCATAACTTTGTTGTAAAAATTACAAACATCAAAATTATAATTAAAATTTATATTGTCCTTATTAATAATAGAACTTCGAGCATTATACATACTCCTACACACAATTATTTTGTTCACATGACTTTTCCAAATAAAATCCTCATTAATTAATTTACACATATACACTCTATTACCATGCACTTCATCTATTGTACAATGAAAATGAACCTAATCCTTCTTGTTTGGATTTCCTGTATGTAAGTCATGTACCTACACACAAAATTAATGATACGGAGTGTCCTTTCGCTGTGAGATTGGAAAGTATAGGGATGATGCATGAATATGAAACTACTACGACATAAATGGCTATTGAATGATTAGATGGATATTAGCAGCACAAATTACTGTGAAATAAATCAAGACCACAGGCTGACAGCATTAACTATTAACAATAGTCACTGCATTATATCTGTAAAGTAACCCGTTGGTTTCTTTGTTCTGCTTGTGTTAAAGATTTTTTCATGTCCCGGAAACTTTCATATGTTATAGTTTGTATACAATTTGGCATTGTTTATAAAGCTTTAATTGAAATTCATTTATTATTTTTAGTACTATCGTCACTGAGTAATTTATCTGCATATATCCAAAAAAGTATCCTTTTGGTTGTGCTCTCCCGAAGTTTGATTAATACACTGTAAAAAAAATTCCTGAAAAAAAAACGGAAATTGTACTGGCAATCGAGACGCCAGTACTATTTCCGTATTTTAACGGAAAAAAAATTCCGTAAATTCCAGGAAATTTTCCGTGATTTCTGAAATATCCGTTTTTAAATTTCCGTTTCTTAACAGATATTTTCCGTATTTTTTAGATATTTTTATAGCGTTAAAATAAATTTTATAGGACCAAATATATATATATATATATATTTCTCAAAGAACATCTTATAACACTTTTTTTACTTCCATTTCTGTGCGAGTTTTCAGTAAATACCAACACTTCCCAGGAAGGGGTTCGAACGCGGAAACTTCTGTGTGGTAAACTGGCGGGCTCCACCATTACGCTAAGACCGGACACTTCGTTCCCTCAAATGTTTTTATTTATTTTAGATTCTTTCAATGATGCAAAAACTTGAAGGTGTCATAGTTAGATGGATTTTTCAATATTTTATTTTCATAATTTTTAATATCTTGCTTTATTATTTGATGCTTTATAACAGATAAATTTTAACTTTTTATGTATTATAAGCGTAAAACATTGTATTAAGACTAACGATTGCTTCTTTTTGCAACAGTACATATACTTTTTAAAATTATTTGTTTGTTGATCTATTTATCAATTTTAGTAAAAACAATAATTATCTTAAGTAGACGTATTTATTACATGCTATTAAAGTAAATTTTCTTTATCTCTTATTTTAAAAACTTATGTGAATAAACAATTTTATAATAAATTAAATTATTATATTTAATCTTTGCTGAAAGCTTTTGTGTACGATTCTGTTAAACTGAATAATTAAAAAAAAAAATAGATTTTTCGAGAAAATTTTGAAGTTAATGACCTTAGGATAGGTAAGTTTAAATTTGGATTGATAATTTAGTTTAAATTAATTTAGTTTAATTTATAAAATTATAAACTAACGAAATAAATTATAAACTTTATAAAATCATAAACTTCATTTTTATAAAAGTAAACAAAAAGTTATTAATTATTTTTTATAAATTAAAAAAAATATGAACTTCGTAAAATTATAATTTATAAAATAATAAATTTTAGTTGAATTCACAAATTTATAAGACAAATCAGCTTAGTTTAACACCTACATACCGATAATTTGCAAAAATATTAGTTTATGAAACCTTAAAAAAAATGGATTTTTAGCGAAAATTTTGAAATTAATGACATTGGGATAGGTATGTTTAAATTTGGATTTATTAATTTAGTCTAAATTAATTTAGTTTAATTTATAAAATTATAAACTAAATAAATATATTATAAACTTCATTTATATAAAAGTAAAGAAAAAATCAGTAATTATTTTTATAAATTTAAAGAAAAAATATAAACTTTCTAAAATTATAATTTATAAAATAATAACTTTTAGTTTAATTCACAAATTTATAAGACAAATCAGTTTTGTTCAATACCAATAATTTGCAAAGATATTATTTTACGAAACCTTTAATAACCTAATATTGCCTCACGTTAATAAAATTAAAATAAAATTTTAAAATGTCACTGAAAAAAATCATAATTTGAAGCACTATAAAGAAAAAAAAAGTAGATTTAAAAAAATATTTTTCTGTAATTTATATAAATAAAGTAAATTTCTAAATATTTCACAAAAAAATAAAAAAATATCATTATTATTTTCACAAAAAATTACCGTCCAGACACGGGCCCGGTTAGAACGAGCTCCAGGATTGGCCCGAGTCTAATGACAGAAAATAGGCCCACGGGTAGGACCGGTCCAGTCCTGGATCCTAGAAGACCCTGGACCCTAGTAAATACAACAATCTTAATTCGCATTTCAAACAAGACGATATCTGTATGCAAACCTCTGAACGTTATTTACGGAAATGGGGAAATACGGACATTGTACTGTTTTGAAAAAAATCCATCAAATTTACGGAAAATGTTCTGCATATCTACGGATTTGAAAACTCCTTTACGGAACTAATGTTATTTACGGAAATTGTATTGTTGTTTTGGGAAAATGAAACTTCTCCGTAAAATGTTACGGAAAATCTCTTGTATTTTCACGGATTTTTTTAGAGTATAGGTCAACGCCATCTAGATGATAAAAATGTAAACCCAGCAGTTATTTCTAAGCAACTGCAGAAGTAATTTTAAACTTAAAAATTACTTAAGTTTGGATAAAATAAAATTTCCCAGAAATGTTTTGCTGAAAAGAATTCAAGGTGAGTATTTCTCAACAGAAATTTCGGCATTGAAAAAGAGCATGTCTGTCCCTTTAAAAAGTAAGTTAAGGTTCTTAAATCAATTTCAAGATCAAGATGATCTATTAAGAGTAGGTGGTCGTTTAGCCAACTCAAATTTGAGTTATGACCGACCTCACCAAATCATTTTAACTCGGGTTGTAAATTAACAGAAATTATCTTTATTTACTATCATAAAAGAGACTTACATTTTGGTACTCAAGGATTATTGAGTACTGTAAGACAAATAACTTGTCCTATTAACGGAAGAAACTTTGTTTGTAAAGTTGTTCACGATTGTGTTCAATGTTTCAAAATAAAACCTAGAATTGTCAATCAAATCATGGGTAATTTACCCCTTGAGAGAGTAATCCAAAATCCACCCTTTTATAATGCAGGACTTGACCTATGTTATCCCTTTTTGATTAAATACCGAACCAAAAAAAAAGAGGATGTTTAATCAGGTTTATGTAGCTATTTTCATATGCATGGTGACAAAAGCAGTGCATTTAGAGTTGCTTTCTGATTTAAACTCTAATGCATTAATTGCAACTCTAAAAAGATTCTTTGATCGCAGAGGCAAAAGTAGTACAATCTCATGTGACAATGCATACAACTTTGTTGGAGCATCTGATGATTTGAAAATATTATTAAATTCTACAAATAAGAATAATGATGATGCATCAAAATTCCTGTAATCCGAGCAAGTTCTCTGAAAATTTTTGCCCCCTCGTTCACCACATTTTGGAGGACTCTGGGAGAGAGTTGTCGGACAGTTCAAATACCACCTAAAAAGATCTAATGATGTTATGAAATTAACTTTAGAAGAATTTTTGACAATTACTACCCAAATTGAAGGTATTCGCAATTTTCGCCTTCTTACCCCACTATCCACTGATCTAGAAGAATATGAAGGTTTGACCCCCGGACATTTCCTGATTGGAAGACCAATCAATGCTCTACCTGAGACAAATTTGATAAATGAAAAGGAAAACTTGCTTGACCGATGGCAGAAAACTCAAAAAATCGTGCAAATCATATTGAAAAATTGGATCAATTCATATTTAAGCCATTTACAGCAGAGGTGCAAATGGCTCTTTAAAAAAAACGTTGCACTATGTATGATGGTATTTACAAAGGATAGTGACCTACCAGTTTGTAAATGGGTTGTAGGTCGCATTTCACAAATAATAAGAGGAAAATATGATAATGTGAAAGTTGTAGTAGTTCGTACTCTATCTGGACTTTACAAAAGAAGTATCTCAAATGTCTGTGTTTTACCTATTGTAAATAATGATAATATCAATTAATCTTAGCATCTATCTATTGAATTTATTATTTTGCATCATTGTATTACATTTAGTGCATTGCATGTAGCCATTAATTAGTAATTCATTTGTATGTTATTGTATATTGATTTGTTGTATCTTATTGAACTGTCAGAATACGTCAATGGGGGCGGTATGTGCGCTCCCGAAGTTCGATTAATAGGTCAGCGCCACCTAGCTGATAAAAATGTAAACCCAGTCAGTTGATCTTCGTTATCAAATACATAACATCTATTTGAAACGACTGCCCTTGTGCTCAAATCAGAAGTTCTATGAAACTTAATTTGTCCCTTGCCAATAAAAGAAATAATTCAAAACTACAGTCCACTGCTTGATTGCTCCCGACATTGGTGTCTTTGTTCTGCTTGCGTCACAGATTTTTTCATGCCCCTGTAAATTTTATAAGTTATAATTAGTATATCAATGGCCATTCTTTATAAAACTTTAATTGAAATTCATTTGTTATTTTTAGTACTATCGTCCCTGAGTAATTTATCTGCATATATCCAAAAAAGTATCCTTTTGGTTGTGCGCTCCCGAAGTTTGATTAATACACTGTAAAAAAAATTCCTGAAAAAAAAACGGAAATTGTACTGGCAATCGAGACGCCGCACCAGTACTATTTCCGTATTTTAACGGAAAAAAATTCCGTAAATTCCAGGAAATTTTCCGTGATTTCTGAAATATCCGTTTTTAAATTTCCGTTTCTTAACAGATATTTTCCGTATTTTTTAGATATTTTTATAGCGTTAAAATAAATTTTATAGGACCAAATATATATATATATATTCATTTGTTATTTTTAGCACTACCGCCACTGAGTAATTTATCTGCATATACCGAAAAAAGTGCCAAAACATATATTCTAAAATAATATTCGTCAATTAAATGCACGATAGAAGTACCTGCTTTTTTCGCTATATTTTTTATGTATGCTGATAAATTATTTCGTTACAACAGTACTAAAAATTAACAAATAATTTTCAATTAAAATTTAATAAAAATGTCAAATAAACTATACAATTTTTACCATATAGAAATTACAGAGACATGAAAAAATGAATGAATGTACTGCGAATGTGTAAAAAAAATAAATTTCACATAATTGAAATCAATAATAAAATTTGTGTTGCTGCTAAATATTGTATGGACATATGATTTAAGTATTATATTCCTGGAGGAAATCAAATAAAATATTACGAAAAATCATAAAATTTCCAAAAATATTTATAGTTTGGAAATTCAGATTTATTAGCTAAATATCAATCCAGGTCATCCGGATAAATCCTTAAAACAATATTTTTGTACTACTGGAGCCGAACGAAAAAACGACATTGAATGGATTTTATAACGTGATATTGAACTGTAATGTCATAAGTGATTTTGCGGAGTCGTTGTTATAGAAAATCATACTTATCGAAAACTGATCTAAAGGAAATAATATTGAATGTGGTCACAGATGCACTGCATATTTATATTAGATTTTTCAAAACAATAGATATAGAATAAAAATAATATTTCAGTAGATTTATTTATTGTTGGATTTTATTTATTGATGTACATTGCCATTACATATATTTTCTTAAAAAATATATCATAGAAATCTATTTGTCGAGTATTATTAAAACTTTCCATCATAGTTGAAAAGTGTTTATGAATTCGGCGTGTCTGTCTGTTTGTCTGTCAGACTGTTTGTATATCCGTGCTCTAACTCTTCTAAATATACTTGGATTGTCATGTAATTGATGATATTGTTCAGGCTTACCATGGAATGTTCGCTATTGAAAAGGAAGTGTTATTTATATTTCAATTACAGAGACACTCAAAAGAATTCCGTTACATTATGTACCGGGTGGTTATAATGTAAGTATCTCTATTTGGAGCTGTCTGTAGCTTGAAGGAATAACAAGAATGAAACCAAAATCGGTACACTTACCATTCGAGAAGGGGGAAGAAGAATGGAACAATAAAAAAATTGCAATAATCACCGATAGAGGGCGCTTTTGAGTATGAAATGTAATGTGTAATATTATGTACAGTGAAAGTGTAGGAAACCTCAATGACTTTACCGCATATCACAACAAGTGCGAAACATCACTTTTGACGCTTTACATTCCGTAGTTGAGAACGTCGTGCACCTCCTGGATTGTGTACTCCAGGAGGACACAATCCTGGACCTCCTCCTGGTTCCAATGGCAATGTGGAACCTGAACATGATCGGCACCACTATGCGAATGCGTAACCACATTCACTGTGACATTTTCCAATAAATTAGGTGTGCCATCCGGTTTGACGGCTTAATTATTTGTTCTTGTATTACACATTACATTTCACACTCAGTAGCGCCATCTGTCGGTGATTATTGCAATTATTTTTTATTGTTCCATTCTTCTTCCCCCTTCTTGAATAGTAAGTGTACCGATTTTGGTTTAATTCGGGATATTCCATCGAGCTACAGACAGCTCCAAATTGAGATACTTATATTATAACCACACCGTATATAAGGAAAAATCGTTTGCAATCTATTGTAAAGATTTTGAACTATTTTAAACACATCGAAATTAATATATAACACTGACATGCACTACAATATGCTTACTATAAAATAGGGTAAGCATAGAATTTAACCTTCATTTACAGGATACACAGAAGAATTCGTTTTTATTACTGTCTATGAGCAATAATTGCTGGAAGTGCGATTTTAAAATTAACGCGCAGCACACATTTTTAAAATTAACTTAATATTTGTATATTAATTGCTGTGTATAAAGTTTTTGGATCATGTACAGGACTGCACAAAAGAAGTAGAGCACATTGATGCTTTTTGATGGAAAATGTTTATAGGGAATTTTAAAATGTATTATGTGTTTTCTAACTGAATTAAGTTTTTGCATACTATGTAGTATACAAACAAAACTATACGTAATATACAGGGCTGCGCAAAATCATTTGGATTTTGTTTTTCGACTATGGAAGGGAGTTACTAAAATTGGGTTTCCAAATGTGTTATGCGCTTCCAAATTGTTTACTTAGACATATTCTTTCACATTATTAAACGTTAAAGCTTTGATACAGTAGTCTGAATGCATGAAAAAGTGTTTCACAATCTATTCTTTACGCATGATTTTTATTTCTTGTTTAGACTGCATAAATACAAGATGAAACATTTTACTGTGAATGAGCGGGGTAACTGTATTAGTATCAAATAGTTACTGAAGGATTAATTACGATAAAAGCATTCTCAGGAAATATCATAAATCAAAACTAATGCTGCAGAAATATATCCTGATATGCATTATGGATGAAGACTATCATTTTCTGAATCACAAACAGAAATATTATGCTAGATGAATTGTTTCTTTGTTGTAGCTGGAGTTCTATTTATAATAACATTTTCTTACATTTACAGTGTATAAAATTGCAATAAGTTATGTCTAAAATTAAAAAAAAACGACAAAGGAAGATATGCAAGCACAATCAAAAAGTTTATATCACTACATAGTATAAAACAAAGTCGCTTTTTCTGTCCCTATATCCCTATGTACGCTTAAATCTTTAAAACTACGCAACGGATTTTGATGCGGTTTTTTTTAATAGATAGAGTGATTCAAGAGGAAGGTTTATATGTATAATAACCATATGTTTTGCTTTGTAATTTCAGATAAATCACTACATAGTATAAAACAAAGTCGCTTTTTCTGTCCCTATATCCCTATGTACGCTTAAATCTTTAAAACTACGCAACGGATTTTGATGCGTTTTTTTTTAATAGATAGAATGATTCAAGAGGAAGGTTTATATGTATAATAACCATATGTTTTGCTTTGTAATTTCAGATAAATCACTACATAGTATAAAACAAAGTCGCTTTTTCTGTCCCTATATCCCTATGTACGCTTAAATATTTAAAACTACGCAACGGATTTTGATGCGGTTTTTTTAATAGATAGAGTGATTCAAGAGGAAGGTTTATATGTATATCCATTAAATAGTGGAGAAATACTGTTATTTTTGAGGTTTTTAATGTGATGTCGTAAATAATTTCATTTTTTCCGCTTATACATTGCAAACGCAGGCTGAACCCTACAAGATTTATCAAAATAATGTACTAATTATTGTACACATTAAAAAGGTCTACAGAAAACACAAAGAGATGAAGGTTTTCAAGGTTAACCCGAAGCAAAGCGAGGGAGGGCCGTTAGTATATATATATATATATATATATAGACAGAGAAGGATCCATGCAGTACTAGAAATGAAAAAAAAAGTTGTGATGTAAACAGGAATAAAAAAATTAATGAAAATAGTCATTAAAAATTTCATTTAAAAAAAACCAGGAATTTAGTTTTCAGAGATTAATTTAAATTCGAATGTTTATGAGTATGTATTTTAATTAATATGAATTAGTATGCACTTAAATAATATGATTTTCTCATCTAGTTTATTATTAGTGTATCTTTTACAATAAAAAGTTGCAACAAATACACTGTATAAAAAGACAAATGCTTCTTAATACACCAAATTATAGTGTAACACCGAACGAAAATATAGTATAACATATTCCGAAAAGCTTTAGAAACCTCTGGTAGCGATCGATTTTAGACAATTAAAGATGCATTTATAAAAGCAATGATTTTTTACAAACCATAATTTTCGGAAACATCTCCAATTATATTTATATTATATTTTTATTAATCAATTTTCTCAAACTAAAATATCGGATTTCGGTGGTTATCAATTCTCAAGTAAACAATTTCAGCTGCGTAACTGACTTTATACATGCAAGAGTAATAAAATAAAATAAAATTGAATTTGAATATTGATGCTGTTAATTTTCGTCTAGAAAAGATGTTTGTTGAACATGAAAATGTTTTCGTAAGAATTGATACCATTTTAAAAACACGTATTACAGGTTTTGAAAACTAATTTCTACACTACAAAAATTATTCGGAATTTTTTTAAAAATCAGAGAGAGCAAGAGTAATTTTTTTATAAATGCTGTTTTAAATCTCGAAAGTACAGGGTGTCCCAAAAGTCCTTGAGACATTTTAAAATTCTATAAAAGATCAAGCAATTGGCATACGAGAGTGTGGTTTGGAGGAAAATGGTTCTAATGATCTTATATTTTGTTAAAGCAAATAAAAAAAAAAATAGTTCCAAAAATTTCTCATAGATGGCACTTCTTCTGGAAAGTTATCGAATAGGAAAAATGCCTTTATACATAACAAAGGCGAAAGACGCACAATACACGCAAATGCGTATACACAGTTTTTGTCCAAACTATGGCAACCCGCATTCTAGAACTTAACAATACTCTCCCTCCGGAGTTCGCTTAAACAAACAAGGATGGAAGACGAGTTTTGTTAAGTTCTGGAGTGTAGGTTGCCAGAGTTTGGACAAAAACTGTGAATACGAATTGTGCGTATTTAGGCTTTGTTATATATAAAGGCATTCCAGCTATTTGATAACATTTCAGAAGCAGCGTCATCTATGAGAAATTTTTGGAATTATTTTTTTTATTTGCTTAAACAAAATTTCCGAACATAAGAAGCATTTACGTCTAAATCTCACTCTCGTACTCCAATTGCTTGATATTTTATTGAATTTTAAAATGTGTCAGTGACCTTTGGGACACCCTGTACATTGGTTTTAAAGTTGCCTAAAGCACGCTTTTCGGAATCGTTAGTTTACCATAAAATGTTTTAACAAAAGAAAAAATATATATAGTCATTGTATCATGTATATGCACGTTTTACTTTTTTTTTTTTTTTTTTTTTTTTTTTTTTTTTTTTTTGTCGATGTCGTTTTTATTTCCTTTTCAAAAATCAATTGTATAGTGAAAAGTAAATAAAATGGTGTCTGTAGTATTCATGAAAATCTGTCTATACAAAGTCGTCAAAAAATAGTGGCCACATTTCAAAAACTCCAAAAGTAATTGAGGAAACACAATAGTTTTCTTTGCAGAATACTCAGCGAAATTCTGAAATTTGTTTGATGTAACTGTTTTGCATCTGTGATCATCATATGACACGTAGAACAGACGAGCAGTGAAAATTGAAAATTTGAGATTGTGATTTTGATTGTGAAAATTGAATCGCACCGACTTTCTCAGTTTTTACTTTCCGTTTACACTGTTCATACACATGATATAACATTTTCTACTAAATCGATTATGTTTAACTTTCTCACTTTTTTCAGACATTTTTAATAGGTTTTGAAAAACAAGATAATCTAAAGAGGTTGGGCACATTTAAAAAAATCACAACTCTAAATGTAATTGGAAAACGAAATAAATTTCTGTGGAAGGTATTTGGCTATTCCCTTAGATTTCTCATATGTAATTGTTTTGCAGCTATTACCTTCAGACGATGCACAGTACGATGCGCCGATGTGCGTTTAAAGAAGCCTGTGGCACTGTAACACACATAAAACATTTAATATATTTTATTAATGTTAAATAATATAAAAAATGTAGCATTAAAACTGCTCAATATGTCCCTCTTCATTTTCAGCTATGTGCTCTAATCGTAGAACCATATTTTCCAAAGCTGACCGGAATGAGTCGGCCGGAATTTCAAGAAAATGGTGGCTAATGCTGGTTTTCAGTTCTGGGACAGATCCTAGCCTTTTACGGTAGATATTGTTCTTTAGGAAACCCCACAACCAAAAGTTGCACTGGGTAAAATCCGGCGAAAGAGGAGGCCATGCTGTTGGAAAATGGTGGTTACACTCGTGAATCTGTCTTAGCAATTGCTTTACTCGATGATCAATGTGAGGAGGTGAGCCATCCTCCACCACGCCAGTTGTGGAATTATACAATTCCTCACTATATGACGGTGTCGTTGTCCTTTGACGTAACAGGTTTGGATTTCATTTGCAGTTATCTCTTCAAAAAAATACTGTCTAATGATAAAAGCAGCTGTAAAACCACACCATACTGTCACTTTTTGAGGATGCACGTGTTGTTCCATGATAGCGGTTTTCCGCTGTCTAAATTCGAGAATTGTGGGTGTTAACTTTCCGATTGAGGCAAAAGTGAGCTTCGTCGGGTCTGCAGAATGTCCCAAGGCCAAGTGACATCAACCGCCATTCGAGCAAGGATCTCAAGTGCAAAAGTTTTACGAACCTCTGAATCCCGCGTCCTAAAATAACTTGATTTTGCAGGGATAAAAATGCAAAATCCGCTGTAATATTTTTCGTACAGTGGAATACGGCGTATCCAATGGATTGAAACAACTGGCACAATCACACTATCTTGCGGCGACTGACTGTTGGCTTCAACGACCGCGGTAGCCACATTTTCGACGTTAGAGTACTGGATTTGCTTTCGTCCTCTACCTGGAATAATTTCAAGTTGCCCAGTTTTTTAAAATTTCTTTATCATCTTGTGTAGGGAATATGAAGTCATTGGACCTCTTCGTATCTGCTTCATACATCGGAATTATTTTACAGCCTCAACAATATCCTACTGGTTCCGTAGGCATGATGTGCAGAGAAGTAACTGCTGCGCATTCCGAATCCGCCTTCTTTTGTATTAATTACGTAAGTTACAGTTGTTTTCATATTACTATAAATTGCATTAGATTAACAAATCTTAGATTGCTTTCATGAGTGTTAGAAAAACAGATTTTATTTTTTTGTTTAAAACTTGATTTTCCTTTGTTTAAAACTTTTTCTTCCTTTTACAATATTTTCGAATAATCTGTGCAAATAATAACAAGAGTAAAATAAATACAAACAAAATATATAAAAACTTCAAAAACTATCCCATACACTAATGGATTAATTAATAATTTATTATTATATACAAAAAAATTAACTTATTGTTAAGTGTTTTAAAAATAGTTACAAATTTGGTAGCCTTATCAACATCTACTCAATTTTCAGTTTGACATTGAACAAACCCGAGTACAAGGGGGTATTCATTCTAAGCCTACAGTTAAGCATAGAGTTGTATGCAGTTCAACTATGACCTGCTGTAAGCCTTATCCAAATAAATAAGAATAATTAGTCCAGGATATAGATCAGTCGCAAAGTGGCTACCTTTCATTGTTTCATCAAGTGTAACAGACATACCTTTAACGCATGGATCAGTCCTTTTAGCCAAAAATATGTATAGTCATACCCAGGGCTTTACAAATTTGATAAAATCTGGTAGCCAGAAAAAATTTCTAGTAGCCAGTAAAAAATATTTACCACCCCCTCCTTCCTCGTTATTAATTTTCAAAAAGCACAAAAGTTTTTATGAATTAATTGAGGTAAAATAATAACAGGTATTGTTTAGAATTATTAGTCACATAATTTAGAAAGATAATATAAAGTAAGTTTTCTAATGAAACTTATCAAAATCATGTATTTTTCAAAAATATATACTGTAAAGACGGAATTAACTAGCATGTTCGGAAAATGCTGCTTGCCGAATGCTTCAAATGTCCGGACATTTGAATGCTACAAAATCTGTATCTGCTGAGGAGCGCATCGATGAAATAGTGAAGCAGGAAAACAAGTTTTCGCCTATTTTTCTGTAGAAGTCTCAAATAATTCTGATTTGATTATTTTAAAATTTATATTTGATGAACTTATTTTTGCCAAATTTAAAACAAAAGTTAAAAATATTTTTTGTTCGAATATAGTTTCAAAGTTTATTTTTTAATATTGTGAAGAAAAGGAGGAAGGAGGTATGGCATTTGTGCTCATTTAAAAAAAGCTTAAGTCAATTTTTGTACAACCCCATTAGATTAAGTAACTTGGTCGCTATAGAAAAATATTCGGTGCCTAGTGAGACCTGGCGACCATATTTTTAAAGCTCTTGTCATACTCTTTGCATATCCCTCCTACCCCTCGTACCCCTGGATATTCCCTCCTACAGTTTTTTTATGATGCCACGCGGTCACCACATATCTGTCATTTTATTTTTATTTTTTTCCATATTTTAGCTGTTTCACTACTGCTACAACTCTCTCTCTATGAGCCTTGTCATAAAAAATTGCTATTATATTCTCAATTGGAGATATTTCTCAATGTTTCTTTTTAACTGAAAATCTATGACTTTCTTTGCAAAATATAGCATATTTTTCAGGATTGCCTTCACAAACCATTAAAACTAGTAGCTAACTGCTCAAATAAAATGCGCTGTGCCCAGTATGGATTCCATCCGACATCTAACTCGAACATTTTGCTTCTGCCGCTTTACAAAAAAATATTAACATGTTTTAAATGTTGTTTTAAATACAATGTTTTAAATGTGTTTTAAACGCATGTTTTAAACAGAGTTTTTAAACATAACAATCCTTGTTTTAATAAATTGAATGGGGGAAATTAATCATGAATAACATGTTTATTTTTCATTAAATTTAGATATGAACGAATATGCAAAAATTTTCTCCTAATAACAGACATTTTGCAACTTTATGTTGTTTACCGTTAAAGTTTAAATCAAATAATGCATGTTGTTTTTGAGGTTGATTAGGATACAGGTTTTCATCCTGCAAGCAACTGGTATGAATAAGAAAGGTTTTTGACCAAAAATAAACTTACTCTTTCCCTATTTTATTGCATGAAATCAGCTAGGATCTTTAATGCAAGAAGAATGTGATGTATAAAAATTTAAACCTGGATGGATCCGATCATGCTATATTAATGTATTTGCCAGCGCAGTTAACAACTACTTTTTAAGGTCTGAAGAGCTGTTGCTTTCTCTCGCTGAGAGAGAATTGTTCAAATAAAAAGAAGAGTTTGAAGAGTAATTTGGGGTTACATCCAAAAGAACAATGAAACTAATCAAGGCCACTGGCTTGCTGTCTATTAGAAAACAAACAAAAATTTTCTGGCGGCTTATTGCTCCATACGTGAATAAGTATATCCAATCTTACTTATAAAAAATAACCGAAGCATTCTAGAATTTAATTAAGGATATCTGTAGTTGTTTAAAAATATTATATATGAGTAGTAGCAACATAAAAATGTATGGCGTTTTACACGTACATATTATACAAGTTACTAGAAATATTTCTGTAAAGAAAAAAAATAAAAACCCAATTTGGGTCGAAAGATCCTTAGGTATGTGGCCAAATTGGGCAATGCCTAGTTTGGTTACTACTGTGTATCCATTTTGGGCACTGTTAAATAGCCATTTTGAAAATGGGTATTTAACAGAGCCCAAAATTGATAGATACAAAGATATTTTATTGTACTATAAAAGCATCTACGTTATACGTATCTCGTTTTACTAATTATAATTGAAGTTTTACTATATCTAATCGTATTGTATAACAGTATTGTGTTTAGCAATTTGTGTCTGCTGCAACAAAATTCCTCCTGGACCTTGCAGTATTAAATTGGATAAAATCACCAAGTAGGAGTGCAACTAGGAGCTCTGTATTGTAAGATTAAACATTCCCAGTAAATGGACAGAGTGAACTGACTCACGCTACAGATTTAATAAGAAGAATTTCACTGCCTATTACGTTTTGAGATTTGAATGTCAAGATTCTATTAAAAAAGTATAAAACATACTTTGAACTTAAAATACAGTCAATTTTTAATGGTATGGATGATGATGTTTCTGATATAGCAATTACTTATCAACTCGGTTTCTCAGGTAAAATAAACATGTGTTACTCCAGCAAAGCTAACGCTAAATATGGTTATCTCCCATCAGGTACCATATTTATAATAATTCCAGATACTTTATTTTAGGAAAGGAGCTGTTAATTATTGTCTCTCCGCAAATTACAGTCATGTGTTTACATTTTATATGGCGTGAAAAGATCCGCATTTAGATATAATTTCTTGTTAAGTAGTTTTACTTTTCTAGAAAAATTACTACCGGTACCTATAATAAATGTCGTTTTTTCTGGTGAAATGTATGTTGAATGTATAAACGTAGATTTGTATAAAATATATGTTGAATATATCAACGTAGGTTTGTATAAATTTCTTTCTAATTATTGAATATTTTATCTCAATTTAAATAAAGCCTAAATACTATAAATACGTATAAATATTGAATTTGAAAGCGGCCATAAGCACAGGTACCCTTAGCAATTCTATTATATCCATACCGCAATAGATTTCCTAGGAGTTGAATATAAATCTGGTGAGATCATAAAATGACAATTTAAATCAAGCAATGATTTTTAAAGTTATTTTCATATACTTAAAGTTGGTCTTCTGGATGTTCCTTGTACCTTTAACAAAAACGAACAAAGTTGGTTACAATAAAATTTTAACAAGTACGTAGAGATTACATTTAATTTATTAAAAAAAAATTCATTTTCTATAAAAATCTAATATCTTTGATGTAATTCAATTTCTTGTAATAGAAATTTCTTTCGTTTATTATGAAATGCATTGATTGGATTCAAAGAATTGTTTACTCTTTCAAAATAAGCATTCTATTGTTAATGCATGAATTTTTTTATATATCTCTTAACTTCTTTGAAAAGAAAAGTATTTGAAGGGTTTAAGTTTTTTACTGAACACTGTTTATAAACACGTTCTTTAAATTTCATATTCTTTAGAAGAAATAAAAGTTTTTCGAAATATTTCGACACCCATATAAATGGAACAATGAATGAAATAACAAAAATTTCTATTTCAGTAAGGGTTATTTATTTGTTTCAATGAGAAATATCTTTTTTAACCCTTTAACGGACATTGGTTTCCCTATGAAACCACAAAACTTTAATTACGAAATTCAACAATGACAGAAGAATTTTAATAGAAATGTTTTCCATTTATTATATATGTGAAATATCGCTTTTTTATATATATACAAATAAATCTGTCAATCATTTATTTCAACATTTTAGCAATTGAAATGCTTTATCTGTTAAAGTTAAAGGGTTAATTGATACAAATTGTGTTGTATTACTTCGGGCAGAAATGATTTGCAAAAAAAAAAAAAACTGAATGAGATTTTAAGTTGAAGAAACCCAGTATTTTTTTTATTTAGTAGAATATCAAACACAAGAAGGAAAATGTATTATAGGAAATGAAATAATTTATAGATATGTCAATATTAATACAAGTTATGGATTAATAAAAATGTACTAAAAGGCTAAAAAAATAGAAATACATTAGTGTAAAGAAATTTGGAGTCAAGAAAAAATTTATGTTTCACTAAAATTAACTGCTGGAATTAAATCTCCAATATATAAACTAAGTTTCCAAAATATTATGATCACCCTTCATTGAAACTTCGACCTGTCCATGCAGTATATGCGCAGACGCAATGAACGGGATTTTTTTATGAAAACTTTACCCTTTTTCAGAAGTACCAGTGAACTTTGCAACCTTCCAATTCATGTGAAAAATAAGAATCTTGAATGAGACATTATTATGGGCGCAAAAAAGGCCGATTTCAGTTTGTCAGAAATTACTAACTTTCTTGGCTTTTCTCGTATAGTAATGTCTCGCGTCTTCAAAGACTTGAAGCTTGCTTCAAACGTGGATCAATAAGTAAAATTTTGGGAGAAAATTGCTTGCAAACAATAGAGATGGCAGATATCTGACACACATTGTCAGCAGCAACAGAAGAGCTACAACACAACAAATTGTAGCTGGATTACAAATCAGAGTCTTCGCAAAGCATATCTCTAAGCCAATCTTGTTCTGCCCGTATACAGGGACCGGTCTAAAATAGAATTAAATTAAGCAGAGTATGTGGAAGCCCAATGGCTGATATTGGCAAGGTAGTGACAAAAGTGTTTGATGTAGATATAACACATAGATAAAGCAGTTTTAGGTTTTAAATTAAACTAACGTTTACTAACATATCTCAAAATAAATTAAAGATGGATAAATATAACAGAAAATATAATTAAATAAAAATATAATGACATAAGGCATGACAACAAAAACAGGTGGCAAAATATAAATATGAGCATAAGATAAATTAAGCTTTCAAAGACGTCAAACACTTGTAAAAAGTTCATTTTCAACTCACATGACGATTAGAGACGTGTAGAGCACAAACACAAATTGAAGCAGGCTTTTTATCACTATTGAATTGAAGAGGGAGAAAACAAGATGAAGAGAAGTCCACCCATTATTTATATTTGAAGAAAATGTAAAAAAACTAATCCATTCATTTCAATCACTTAATATTTTCCACTCAAAGTAAAATAAATAAAGAAAGAAAATGATGAAGCACGCAGATAAAAATCCAACGATAATTTTTCTCTCATCTCTTAAAACAAGTGACCTAATTTATGACTCTTAAGTTTCAAGTTTATCAAGCAATAGAGATTTATTACCTCGTTATAATCGTTCTCTTCTAATAATGTGAAATATGTTTATAATTTGTTATTTGTGATTATGCTATTATAAACTTATTACAGAACTAAAACATTTAAAAGGACAATTATTCAACGTCAATTTGTTTCAAAGAAATGATGCAACTTTACTCGTAACTTTCCAAACTTTGTGAAAATGAGTCAGTGTATTACTATCCTTCATTCTGTAAAGTCACAGGAAAAAATGTTTCCTGATGTTAAAATTAATCTAAATGTAAACCTTTTAAAATTTTAAGTAATGTAAAATATAATTTTTAAAATCAATCCAAACGTGAACTTATTTATTCAATGTGAATTGTGCATTAATATAATTTTTTTTTACAAGTCTTATTTCAGCAGTGGTACATCTACACGATTATTCAAGAAGTGTTTATAATAAATTCTCAAATAGTTGAAATATATAAACCAGTGGATATTTCATAAATTGGATAGACCTTAGAAAAGGTAAGCAATTCCTTTTCTTTCTGCATGTTGAAGACCAGAGTTAATTTTAATTTGAAGAATTTAATATTCTGATGTTACGCGCTTACCTCGTTGGCCTCGCCCCTTCAACAGTGATCATGAGCCTGATGAATATATGAACTCAGAATTTATTCTTAAGGATTAATAATTGACTCTAATTAATAAAAATAATACTCAGCTCTTATGCTAGATTAAAAATTCAAGAAAACATAATTGAATTTAATAAACTATTTAAACTAATAAAACTTTAAAAACTGTATAAACAAGTTCTCCGAGATGGCGACAATAAAGGAAATGCAATTAGTAGATAAATTAAACAATAATAATTATTCTATATGGAAGTTTAAAATTAATATGTTGTTAATTAAGGAAGATTTGTACGAACTCGTAACTCAGGAACCCCCTACACCAATTAACGAAGATTGGAGAAAAAAGGATGCAAAAGCTCGCGCTTTAATAAACCTGAGTATAGACGATACGCAAATAGTTCATGTAAAACATTTAGAAACAGCAAAACAGACATGGGATAGTTTAAAAACATTCACGAGAGAGCCAATTTGTCCAGTAAATTGTATTTGTTACGAAAATTGTATAGTGCAAAACTTCCCGAAAATGGGAACATGCACAAACACATTACTAATATACTGGAAATAAAATATAAGCTCTCCGCAATAGGAGAGAACATAACCGACTCGCATTTATCTGCACTTCTATTGTGCTCGTTACCTGCGAGTTATAATACTCTAATAACAGCTCTCGAAGCCCGAAATGAAATTGAATTAACTCCCGAATTCATCAAGAGCAAACTTACTGATGAATTTAATAAACGAGTAGAAAATAGTGAGCAAGTTGAAAACTCACAAAAGGTGTTTAAAACACAAAAGAAATACACTCAAGATTATAAAGGGCAAAACAAATATTGTACCTACTGTAAACAATCAAATCACACTTACAAACAATGCTGGCATCTCAAGAACAGAAACACACAGACCACTACACCTAAAACACAATACAAATACAAAAAGTACACATCGTTGTGTTTTGAAAATACAAAAGGTGATAGTAAAAATAAAATGAATGAATCAAAAACAGATGAACAGGTACAAATAAATAAAAGTGAACATAAAGATGCAGCATTCATAATTGTCAATCCCGCTAATAAAACCTGGTTAATTGACTCAGGAGCGTCTTCGCATATAGCGAACGATAGGGATATATTTACAAAATTCAACGATACTGAAAAAACTACAGTAACAATTGCTAATGGGAATACATTAAATTCTTACGGAACCGGCGAAACACAAATAATGACAAAAACATCTGATGGATGTATAAATAGAATTACACTTAAGAATGTGTTATTTGTTCCACAATTGGAATCAAATTTAATTTCCGTAAGTAAAGCCACAGAACATGGCTACAAAGTATTTTTCGAAAATGAAAAATGCATACTATCGTGCAATGGAAAAATATACTTAGAAGCATTAAAGAAACATAACTTATATCAAGTTGAAACACTAGAAGAAAGTTCTCAAAATAAAATAAACATTGCACATGATTGCAGAAATAAAGATTGCCTCGAAATTTGGCATAAACGCCTTGGCCACAGAAATAATGAAAGTATAAAAGAATTAGTCAAAAATGACTTGGCCAGTGGGATAAAAATAAATAACTGTAATCATAAAACAAACTGTGAAACCTGTATAAAAACAAAGTCAACAAATGCACCGTACTCTAAATCTATCGAAAATAAAACAACAAAAGTATTAGATTTAGTACATACTGATTTATGTGGGCCTTTTAAAACACCCACAATAGGAGGAAAAAATTACTTCCTTACATTCATAGATGACAGTTCTAGATTCACAGTTATTTACTTATTAAAAAGTAAAGATGAAGTTTATGAAAAAATAAAAGACTATGTACAAATGGTCAAAACCAGACAAGGAAAATATCCGACGGCGATTAGATCGGATAACGGTGGGGAATATATAGGAAATAATACAGAAGCCTTTCTAAGGGAACATGGTATAAAACATGAATACACAGTTCCATTTTGTCCCAGCCAGAATGGCATTGCTGAGAGAAAAAACAGAAGTTTAATTGAAATGACACGAAGCCTATTATCCGAAGCAAATTTACCTCATAGGTTCTGGGGTGAAGCGATAAATACTGCTAATCACCTCCAAAATAGGCTCCCCACTAAATTGACAAATAAAACGCCATATGAAATTTGGTTCAAAAGAAAACCAAATCTCTATTATTTACGTGTATTTGGCTGTAAAGTATACACTTACATAAACAAACACAAAAGATCTAAACTAGATGACACAGCAGAAGAGGGTATCTTCATGGGCTATGATAATAATACAAAGGGATACCGCGTTTTCACTAAAAATGGTGAAATAATAATCTCCAGATCTGTAAAATTTCTGGAAGAAAAACTGAACAATTTAAACGAGAAAATTAATGATCACGAACAATTAATTGAAGATAAAAAATACATTGAAATAGAAATAGGTGACACACCCTGTACACCTGACGCGCCCAAACAATCAGAAACACATCAACCTCGTAGATCTGAAAGACAAAACAGAGGAGTACCACCTCAAAGATATACTTCCGACAATTTTATTGCTTTAGCAAATGATTGCGATACAACAGAACCTGAAAACTGGAAACAGCTTATCAAAATAAACAATCCACTAGAAAAGAAAAACTGGCTTAAAGCCACTGAAAACGAAATACAATCATTAATGAAAAATAATACATGGGATCTAGTCGATCCTCCTCTTAATAAAAGAATCATAGGAAGTAGATGGATTTTCAAACGAAAAATTGATAGTTCAGGAAATACACAAAAATATAAAGCACGTTTTGTTGCCAAAGGTTTCAGTCAAAATTATGGGGAAGATTATCAAGAAACATTTTCACCAGTAGCACAACATTGTACCATCAAAACACTTCTTCTAGCAGCAGCTTATAATAATTTGAATGTGCGACATGTAGATATTGACACCGCTTTTCTTCATGGGAACTTAAATGAAGAAATATATATAAATCAACCTGAAGGCTATGTAAACGAACAATTTCCTGAAAAAGTTTGCAAGCTCAAAAAGGCAATCTATGGCCTCAAACAGGCCGCCAGAGCTTGGCATATTAAAATCGCTGAAACACTAGACAACTTGAACTTTATCCAAAGTACAGCAGACACATGTCTTTTCACTAGAAAAGAAAAAGATCATACATCGTACATAATAATATATGTTGATGATATACTCATCGCCAGCAAAGATGAAATAATAGAAGAAATCGTAAATTCTCTAAAACAAGAATACGAATTAAAGGATCTAGGCAATATTAGTAACTATTTAGGTACTCAAATTCAGAAATTACCTAACGGTTATTCTCTTGATCAAAAAATTAAGATTGAAAATTTAGCGAAAAAGTTCAATCTTGAAAACTCCAAACCGTGCAAAACTCCAATGGAACCAGGATATAACAAATTAAATGATGATGATAATTTAATGCCAAATAATATTAAATATCGCCAGGCACTTGGTTCATTGCTTTATATAACAACAATAACTAGACCTGACATTTCAGCAGCAGTAAACATTTTAAGCAGAAGAAATGAGAATCCTCGCGAAAAAGACTGGCAAGCCGTAAAAAGAATAATAAGATATCTATATCATACTAAAGAACTAAAATTAATAATTAACACTAATGAAGAACCAATATTAAAAGTATTCGCTGATGCCGATTGGGCAGGTGATACCAAAACCCGCAGATCAACATCGGGAATATTATATATGTTGGGCAACAACCCAATTCAGTGGACGACGAAAAGGCAAAGTTGCATTGCCTTATCTTCAGCAGAGGCTGAATATGTGTCCGCAGCACATGCTAGCCAAGAAATAATTTGGTTATTGAAGTTACTTGACGATCTAGGCTTTCCACAGCAAAAACCAATCACTTTATATGAAGACAATCAAAGTACCATAAAAATGGTTGAATCAGAAAAATTCACGAAAAGATCAAAGCACATCGACGTCAAATTTAATGCCATTAAACAATATAGCGAAGAAGGCATAATTGAGTTAAGATATCTTCCAACAGAAAAAATGATAGCTGATGCACTTACCAAACCTTTACCCAAGCCTCGATTCATCGAACACAGAAATTCAATGAAAATATTAGTTAATCCCCATGAACGGATTAAGGGGGAAATTGTAAAAAACTAATCCATTCATTTCAATCACTTAATATTTTCCACTCAAAGTAAAATAAATAAATAAAGAAAATGATGAAGCACGCAGATAAAAACCCAACGATAATTTTTCTCTCATCTCTTAAAACAAGTGACCTAATTTATGACTGTTAAGTTTCAAGTTTATCAAGCAATAGAGATTTATTACCTCGTTATAATCGTTCTCTTCTAATAATGTGAAATATGTTTATAATTTGTTATTTGTGATTATGCTATTATAAACTTATTACAGAACTAAAACATTTAAAAGGACAATTATTCAACGTCAATTTGTTTCAAAGAAATGATGCAACTTTACTCGTAACTTTCCAAACTTTGTGAAAATGAGTCAGTGTATTACTATCCTTCATTCTGTAAAGTCACAGGAAAAAATGTTTCCTGATGTTAAAATTAATCTAAATGTAAACCTTTTAAAATTTTAAGTAATGTAAAATATAATTTTTAAAATCAATCCAAACGTGAACTTATTTATTCAATGTGAATTGTGCATTAATATAATTTTTTTTTACAAGTCTTATTTCAGCAGTGGTACATCTACACGATTATTCAAGAAGTGTTTATAATAAATTCTCAAATAGTTGAAATATATAAACCAGTGGATATTTCATAAATTGGATAGACCTTAGAAAAGGTAAGCAATTCCTTTTCTTTCTGCATGTTGAAGACCAGAGTTAATTTTAATTTGAAGAATTTAATATTCTGATGTTACGCGCTTACCTCGTTGGCCTCGCCCCTTCAACAGAAAACACATATCACCATGAACGAAAAAAACTAGACGAACTTCAGCAGAAGAAAAAACAAAAACTTTAAAACGTTCAAAGTCCATCATCGCACTCAATAACTACTAACAGCCGCTAGCATCGTTCATTCAACAGCTACAAATATCGTTTTTAATTATCGCTGTTCTCTCTCGCTCTCCCAAACGGCCTTCACGTTCATTTTTAAATAGTATGAAAATACCGTTTTCGGAAAACGCCCAATTCCTAAAATGTGAAGTTCAGAATCTCTTATATTACAAACAGTCTGAAAAAAAAATAAACACGTGACTGGTGATTTGAAAAACGAAAGATGAAAGTATTAAACGATACCAGAAATGGAAACGATAGCAACTGAAATAAATTACTGAAGAAAACAACTGCAGGATTGAATGGAAATTAGGCAAGTACCAAAAGGTGACATTATGTATAAGTTTCAAGGTCCAAAAAAATATATAGGGCTGACAGATTTTAAGTATATTTGCTAACATCAATGCCAGAGAAAACACAATTTTAGTAGTGCGACGCAGGTGGTCATGATATTTCGCTACTCCGTGTATATATAATATAATGGGAAAACCTCGGGGAGAGCTACCAGTGGTGGATTGAAAACGAAAGTTAATAAATTGAAACTAAACATAAACAGGAACTACCACTTATTAGGAAAGACTATCATAAAAAACAAAATACAAACACAATGAAAAAGAAACTTACAAATAACTAAATATGCAGACAGGTGCATGTGATATGCAAGCTGCGTTAAGTTTGTTTTACGAAAGAAACACTTCCCAGACCTGTCACAAACCCGTATATAAACAAAAATCCTCTAAAACGTAAAAGCTACAAACAAAAATCCTCTAAAACGTGAATGGTGCAAATTTTAATGGTAAAATTTAATCACCTTCTTTTAAACCTTTCAAGAATAAACAAATCAATTCGAATCTGTATCTATATAAAACCTACATTCCGATTTAAATAAAACTCAATATGAGTTGTAAAACTATGTGGTCTCAAAGTAATCTGAAAGTGCAGAATTACGGATAATTGGGAAAACATCACTTAAAGGTTATATTTGTATATAAAAATGTTTTTAAAATAAATTTGTTTAATAAAAAGGTAGCATTCAACTTGCGTTAGTTCTACCCTTTACAAACAGCACTTTTTATACAATAAAATTACTTAAATACATTTAAATATGATAGTTTATGGCCAACAAATAAAATTTGATTCTTTTAAAATGTTTGTTAAAGCGTAAATGCTTACTTAGAATTTATATATAGATTTTAAAAATTTCATCGAAAAATGAATTTTAACGTTGGTTTATATAGGGAATTGAAAGAAATTATTTATGAGCGATTATATAAATTCGATTTTCCATAATATTGTATTCCGTTGAATGCAAATATTTTAATTTCTTATATCGATTTGTATAACCACAGTCAAGATAGTTGAAGTATCACTTTATATATATCTACTATTTTAATTATAAGTTTTAAAAAATTAACATAAGAAACTATAAGAAACAATAATTTATAACTACAGTAATAATGAAAATTTATAAAGGCCGGTTCTTTACTATATTGATCTTGCTTTTAGAAAATTCATATAGTTACCATAATTTTTTTTTTTTTTTTTTTTTTTTTTTTTTTTAACGATTCAAAATTTAATAAATCAGGCAACCATTACAAGTCATCAGAAAATTTTTATAAGGAAATGACTTTAAAGAAGAAAGAATTTTTATCGAAGAACACTTAAATATTATTAGGACATTTTGAGAATTGCAAAATTCATTAAATTTAAGCACAGTTCGCAAACTATTTCCGGCAAAAATGTAGCTTGGAATGATGCATTACCAAAAGCAATGAAAATAAGGGGATATGGGAAAAATAAATTCGACGAGAAAAAATAAATTAGCATTCGATACAATATTTATTATTACTAGCATGTTTAATTTAAATATTTTCATTGATATATTTCAATTACATTTTATTCAAATGTATTCACAAAATTTTCCATTTTAATCTTTACTTTTACGATTTTGAAATTTTCTAGTTTTATGACAAGATTATGTTTTGTTATACGTATTTCGATTTGCTTTAATGTTGCTTTGAAATTAAACCAGATTTTCTAAATTCCCTCGTGCAATTATGTAGGTATAAGCAAAATATTTTTATATCACATAAAGTTATTAGAACTATTACCGTTTGTTTCACACTAAGCAACAATATATTTAAAGTACTTCCGGAGTAAATGAAGATAAATAAGGACAGAATCAATTTAAATTTTTTGAAATATCTTCTTTAATAACACAAAACTCTTTCTTTAATAAGAAATGAATTATGCTACAGTTTTTATTCTCTGCTCAATTAAAATATATATGATTCCAAGAAATAACTAGTCGGATGGGCCAATCCCAAAACTGCCTTCTATCTCACACAGGTTTCGCATACACTAAAAAGAATCAGCACCAATTTATATCAAGGTCTAACTGAATCCAAAGTTTTATTAAATTCCGTGCTTTATTTCTTGAGATATGACTATTGCTAAAATCGTGTAAATGCTGCAAAATGTAGCATAGCAGCGCCATCTGTGGGGAGATTTAGATCAAAACCTAATTATCAACAACTTCTGTCAACGTCTAACTGAATCTGAAGTTTGATGAAAATCCGTGCTTCCGTGTTCTTGAGATATAGTTATCGTGATAATAATGAAAAAAGTACCATAGCAGCGTTTACTGTTGGGCTATTTACACCAACACGTAAGCAACATCTATTTATATTTATACCAAGGTCTAACATAACCTAAAGTTTGATGAAATTCCATGCATTAGTTCTTGAGTTATAGCTATCATAAAAATTATGAAAACAGTGGTATGGCAGCACCACCTGTTGAGATATCTACACCAAAACGTAATCAGCATCTATTTATGTCAATGTCTAACTGGATCTGAAGTTTGATGAAAATACGTGCATTAGTTCTTGAGATAGAGCTCTTGCGGAAATCACAAAAAATGCAGCATTGCAGCGCCAGCTATTGAGCGATTTTCACCAAAAACTAATCAGCACTAATTTATATCAGGGACTAACCTAATATATAGTTTTATTAAATTTCGTGCATAAGTTCTTGAGATAGTGCGCCCACAAAATTTTTGTCACATACATACAGACAGACAGAGTCACAAACTCACAGACAGACATTTTCTAAAAACAGTCAAATCATGTTCAGGACCTTCTAAAACGTATAAATCCGTCAAAAACCGGAAGTCGAAAATTTTCATTAATCCAATACAAAGATAGAAGGAAGTAAAAAATAATGAAATTGTTTAGTCTTGGACAAGCTGCTCAAGAATATCTGGTTTATCGTTAAAAATATTTGCATTTTTCGGACTGTATTTTCTACGTCAGAAACAAAATCGTGTTCCAGACCTACACCCATCACAAGAATAAAAAATTGTTGTCCCATCGTTACAAATTTGTGTGAAAGGTTAGTAAATGATAGAATTGGCAATGACAAGGTTGAGAAATGATTGGTAAATGATTACCCCTATAATTTGAACCATATCTGAGCAAGATTCCGAGCTGCTCACGGTTATAAAACTGTTGAGCATTTGTTTGCAAATCGTTCGTTGTGACTGGAACGGTAAAGCCGACATTTCTTACTGTGGGCCAACGCAGGACAAAAATTAGCCAATGACTAGCCAATGTTGTCCCAACCATGTTATACTACTTAGACGAACAATGATTTTAACACTTCAAATATATTTTTAAAAAAATTTATGCAATTAAAGAAATAAGGAATTTTGTTTTTTTTTTGAAATTCTTTTCATATATCTGGTTGCAAAATATCTCCTGTAACTTATTTCCATTAAATACCTCTCTTCCGATCACTTGTTTGCAAACAAATTTAATTTTAGAAGCAGATCACTTCGATGGTTTACTTCACTCCAGTATAAAATAATCAACACATTTTCTTCTAAAAATACCGTCGCTTAAAATTCTGTCGTGGAAATTGAATTATTCATACTAGGGAAAATGTACAGTATTATAATTATGGAGCTCAGAACTCTGTCATATGCACGCAATGATTTGTTCCGGTCTTTGCGACAGCAAATTTTACATTATAAAATGTTTTATAACAAAAAGATAATTACTACTAAGTTGACCTATTTATTAACTGCAGAAAATTTCATAAATGATCCAGAAAACAGAGTGAAGGTAATTTAAAACATTTTTTTCCGAAATAAAGTGGTCAAATTCAAAATATTGTAGACAAATATTGCATTTAGTCCTTGGAATTTTAGTATTATAACTACAGTTATTACAAACAATACATAGTGTTAAATTTTAAAATGTCTGAAATATTTGACACGATATTCAAGACTTCCCCATGAGTATTCATCTTTATATATATATATATATACTGTATAGTCTGGCGTATAACGTGCATTTTCGGTAAACAAAATAGAGTTAAACTTACAGGTGCGTGTTATACGTACATCGGTTATATAAATGACAGATTACAATTAAAGGAAAAAATGTTTAACATACGAACTGAGATTCTGAATTTAATGAACATGCTATTCGTTTACAAAAAAATATTTTTCGCTGTCAGATTACCTGAAAAGTAAAAGTCATTACACTTTACAATAATATTTATTTTATGTTTTAGTGTTTACCTTGTAAATGTGTCTGTTTCAAAGAAGGGGGTTCGCGTTATACGGTGAATATACGTAAAAACAGGAAAAAGAAATAGGAAAGCTTAGGTGCTCATACTACGTCGGTATATTACACACACACACACACACATATACATATGGCCTAACGCTATCTAGGCTCTTTGCAATGAGTCGAAAAATGTCAGGCTGATTGAAAAATAAATGACCATATTCCAATTAGCCTAACGCTGTCTAGGCTCTTTGCAATAAGCCTGGAAAACATCAGGCTGATTGGGAAAAGGGAAATGATTCTCCAATTAGACCGGCTCTTTGCAAAGAGCCTAGACTGTTTGCAAAGAGCCGGTTTTTCCCAATT
>CAWVPG010000251.1:0-188483 GCA_963931845.1 Maratus michaelseni | reverse complement strand
AATCTTTCACAGGTAATAATAGACATTAAGACGGACCATTTTGTGTCCAGGAAACCAGGATCGCAACACACTTATTTAATAAAAAATACAGTGCATCTCACACCAGGTCAAATTTGAATTTTCATTTGTTACTTTAACAGGTATCACTCTAGAGAGTTTCACAGGGGCGGCCTGCCCTCATGCCCTTTTTAGATAAAATCCCACCCTCCTTGCCCTTTTTCCATGTAGAATTCTACCCTCCTTGCACCTTTTCCAGGTAGAATTTTACCCTCCTTTTACTCCTGTGTAAAATCCTGCCTTGTTTGCATTGTACTTTAAAAATTTCGTTACCTATCTTTTATTTTTAGACTACTGGTATGGTACGTCAGGAGTACCTTTGCTACAAGCTCATATTTGCTACAAGCAAAATTGATATGAAGCAAATCTTGTCCTTTATAAACATATAATGAAAACCAGAGTAAAGGAAAGCATAAACAGACTAAAATTTTTGCCATACAACTGTTTCAAGGTGTATAATAGGATCCTCTATTTGAACACAATGTTAATGAAAGAAAAAGCTAGGAGCAATAGCAGCAAAGTAGTACATATGTTAATGCTACTATTCTTTCTATCTTCCTGTCTTCTTTTTTTTTTTCCTACTGAATATTAGAGAAAGGCTCTATTAAGAAATCTTTAAACACATAAATGCTAAATTTATTATGGTTTCTTGTGCTTTTCATTACGTTGTTTTTTTATGTGTCACATATTTACTAAACACTACCTTGTAAACATATAACATTGTGAAGTTTATTCAGTTTATAAGTAACAATATTTCAAAACCCCTCTCAGATGAAGATCCTGGCAGTGCTACCACCATAGCTTTTCCATTAATGTCCATTTGTGACTGATTACTGGTGTAATATTTTAAAGAAATTCATAGGATTTCAGAAATTAGAAATATTATGAATGGCACAGTCAAAATATTGCTCGATAGGTAAACTTGTGTTATTTGAGTAGGACAGGCAAAGATAAAAATAGTTTATATCAGGTGAAGTGAGTCCGAAATGACAGCCAAATGATTATGTATTTTAATTACACATATTTGTGATTGTGACATTAGTTATTTCCTATATTGCACATAACGAAATGTTTTAGAAGTTTAGTTTTGGTGGGAACTTATTTCTGTGTGCTTCTTTTCTTAATGTGTTTATTTATTTTTTATCTAGCATAAGTGTTTTGATCATGTAAAATATATGTTATGTATGATTAGCATTGATTTTTTTAAACTTTCACGTTTGTATTTTTTGGGCTTTCATCACTTTTTTTCCCCCCAACATAATTTATTACTCTTTTTCTTTCCAGATTGTAAATGTGTATATAAACCCAAGTGTGTATTTCAGATATTTTGAATTTAATAAAGTGATTGATTTAATGCTCTTAGCATTCTTTGATTTTAGCATTGAATGAGTACTCACAAATTAGAAAATTGTTTTGTTTTTATTTTATTTAGCTGTGTGTAGATATGTGAGTGCTCGGAAAAAACCCCGGAAACTTTGGGAAAAAAACTGGTTTTTTTCCTAAGGGGTGTTTTTCAATTTTTCCAAATTGGAAAAAATTGAAATTTAATTTATAAAAATAATATATTCAAAATATTATTATGGCTGCATTCTGATATTTTTCTTTAAATTTTTTCATGTTCAGTGTCTCCCACGAAAATGTAAACATAGAAAATATGATCTGTAAGCAGTTTAGGAAGAACTTAGTCCTTTAAAGGATCCTTTACAATTTTTTCACCTTAAAACATAGGACCCTTCAAAAAATTCGGAATTTTTTTCTATCTCCATTCTGAATTCTCCAGAGATGGGATGATTTTAGAATAACAAAATATGTCACATAACAGCTGAAATCGCCAATGAATCTCTTATCTAGCTGTATCTAAACAGTAGTGGCCAAAATTGTGGAAACCTTTAAAAAAAATGTTTTTTTGAAGTTTGATGAATCATAACACCCAATATTTTTCTTCTTAGTTATACCATAAAAACTATATACCACTGGGAAAGATAATTTAATCAAAAATATCATGCAATGCTGTTTGATCAATTATAATTATTTTATGAAACGTTATAACCAGATAATCAGAAAAAAGCACTAAAACCTGGTTAGGTTGACGATAATTTTCTTTTTCTTGAATGTAGCCAATGCATATGAATGTTTGGAGTATCAGACAGATTCCATTTTATTTGGTAATGTGTCAATCGAAGCTAGGGTAGGATGTTTTATTAAATGTCATATTTTGGTACTTATAGGCGGACTTTTATCACTATTTTTTATGATTGCTCTCAAGTTGCTAAAGTTCTTTGCCATCTTTCAATTTTTGAGCTAGTAAAGCATAATAAAACTAAGCAAGCATCATAAATAGTTTTATTAGTTACTCAGAAATCAATGTATAACAATAATTTTAAGTGTACAAAGCTATGGTTATGATGAAATTGGAAGTAAATTAACAAAGGGATGTCTTACAAGGAGACCGCCAAACATGATGCGCACAGATTTTGATGATTTTAAAGTATGTTGTAGGGGTCATACCCCTAACTATTCAGGTCAAAGGTTTTCTTCAAATGGGCTTTAGTTTTCGAGAAATTTCGGGTTAAAGTTCAGCATGCAATTCAAATACCCATTAGTTCGCCATCTTAAACGAGGTCTTCGTGGCTCTGTGCTAGCGCGCGCAATTTGTAAGCCGGAGATGAAGGTTCTGTCCTCTCCTGTGACTTTTACCTTTTTTTAATCAATTTTATATGTTTTTCGCGTTATAAGTTTTATGCAGATTTATGAATTCTGCATCTTTGAACTTTTTGATATTTTCCTAATAAATTCTATTTACATTTTCGAATTTTTCGTGAAAATTTATAGTTTTTTTTTTCCAGTTTTGAAATTAATATTTCTATTGAGGAAATTCCAAACTAATTTATGTCTAGATTTTGTTTATTTTTTTAATTATTATTGACTCTTTATATTTTAATAACCGTTCTAAAATAATACTTTTTTTAACTTTATGAAATTTTAAATGAATTTTATATATTTTTTTTATAATTTATACAAAATATTTTTATTTCAAATCTTTTAAAGGTATGTATGATTAGGTAATTCCAACAACATATTTTGAAAGGAGTAATAAAATATTAAAGCAATAACTCTTATATCCAAGTTTTAACCAGTTATATATATATATATTTATGTTATTTAAATACATTTAACTGTAAAGTTCAAACTCAACATCATTTTTGATTTGCACAAATAAAAAATAATATATTACAATTAATTTTTTTTTTTCATTCTAACAAGTCGATACCATACAGAAAAATTCAACTAGAAAAGAAAAATCGTTTGTTAATTACAATACATATAAAAAATATCCGAAAAAAAAATCGTCTGCAATGACTTTTACGGTAATATCAGAATATATAAAATTTTATTTTTATCAATTTCGTTTAGCTTCCTTTGCAGACATTTACCAAGTTTGAAATAATTTAATGCATTTTTTAATATATTTATCACAATTTAAGTATTTAAAGAATATATAATTTGCTAATTTATACATTCTTCCAATATTGTTAAAACAATTTACGTAAAGAATATATTTAAAGGCGACTTTTAATGCGGAATTTGTTTAGAATATTTTTGCGATATGTATCACACAATTAGTTCCATACAGGCTCGGACTGGCCCATCGGCCGGTGCGCCCTGAGCCAGGGAAAATTTCGCGCCCCTAAGCCGCTCCAATATTTTTCCACACACATTATATTCTGATTAGTGTACTAATAATAGTGGATAATTATCAACTAATAGACAGATAGCAAAAGAGAGGGATTTTTATTATCATAAAGAAATTGAAGATACATCGAAGGAATTTTCAGAATAGGAAACCAAAGCGGACGTGTTTGCATATGATTGAGGATAGAAAACGGGTACCTAGAGAAAGTTTTAATAGCCCTGGCTACTAAAGCTCACGCCCATATGCTACTCCCGCGCCCTGAGAGAGATTTTTTTTTCATCGGTTCTTAGGATGGTATTTTTTAGGTCTTAATCTCAGATCAAATATTTTGCGTACCCTCCGTTGTAGTACCCAGGGGACCTTGCGCCCTTTTAAAGCCGTTCCTGAATGGACCTATAATTAAAATCATGCTTTTCGAAAAATAACTGTATAAAACAAAGAGATAAATAGATATTAGAAGGCAAAAACGTTTTGTGTAGATTTTGTTGTTGACTGGAAAACATAATTTTTTCGAGGAATAAATACAACCTCGATGACACTTCTGGATTGCAATTCTGCAAGCTGGGATCGCGCGGCCAGCCTTTTTTCATTCAAAATACCTACCAAAATTTTCGATTAGCTTTATTTAATGACAGCCTTTCCGTAATTAAATAACTATTCGGAAATTCTGGTACGTATTTAAAAAAAAATGTTTTATTTAATCACGGAAAAATTGATCATTAAATAAAGCAATGATTACTACTTAGGTTTTTTTTAATTATAAAACGCTGGCAGCAAACTCCTGTTACTTGCAGGATTACAATCCCTGGAGGATTTCTTTCAATTATGGAAAATTAATTTCCTTTGATCTCTAACTATGATAAGAAATTTGCAAATCATGGGAAGAGTGTGCTGAGAAAAGTAATTTTTTTTTAGTCAATAATTTTAGCGATTTAAGCTACTAATCGCTATTTTTGATGTCATTTTTTAGTAGAAGCCTTTTTATAGTGCCATATCAATTGAGCATTTTAAAGATGCATAAAGTAATTTTTAAGCACACAAAATGCCTCTTCCTCCTCCTGCCTCTCCCTATCCCAAATGCTGCAAGTGTAATAATTCACAAGTTAGTATTATTTTCTCCTTCAAATACCCCTATATTTGGACATTCAAATACTGCTATAATATGAGAAATTTTTCAAAAGAAAAAAATCAAGCATGAGTTTTAGTTTCAAAATTTCTATTTCTGTACTGAAAGTACATTTTTGTTCTCGATATAAATATTTTTTTAACGAATTTTGCATACTGAATCATCAGTCAATCTACCGTCAGAGACCACATTTAAATATGCTTCTTTACTAAAGAAAAAAAAAAGCTGTTGTAAATAAACAGCATTTTCTGTCAGATTATATCATAAATTGCATCTATACCCTGTTTATAATTGACTTGATAACTAATTTATATTACGTCAAATAAATATATATTTTTTAAATTGGAGCTCTTAGCACTGATATTCTTGCATTTTAGTAGACATAAAAGTAAAATTTATTTGCATAATAGTTTTAGAGATATTTGTTTAAATACAAATGGTAAATGAGGAAACATTTCAGAAACCAAGGAAACCAAATTAGAAGCAATTTTAATAGGTAATTCTAGAAGCATAATTAATTTTTGCCTAAAAAATCAACAAATTAGTTGAAGTTTATAATTAAAATAGGATTAATTATTTGCATATTTTAATATTATTATTAGCGCAGTTTCGCCAGCAAACGAGCAAACATAATTGTTGGTCAAATGGGAACTCATATCTTTAGACCGACGACGATCAGCTAACCGTTGGACTATAATGGACTAATGATACCCAACAATTCTGTGTTGCTTGAGTGAAAAAAAGAATCGTATAAAAGGGAAGAGTTAGTGAAGTCATATCTCACAGCACGATGACGGTTTAAAAAAATCATAAATATGGTCAAACTTGTAATAATGTCTAAAATTGCTAAAAAAGTAAAACAAGATTTTTTTTTTTTTTTTTTTTTTTTTGGCATTAATGGACACAACTATGGATATATCAAGTGTGTTAATTTACAATGATGGGAAAAAAAAGAGTGATCACACCCTACCAATTCTTCTAAAACTAATTGTAAAAAAATCTATAGGTACTAATCGATTGGAAATAATGTCTACTAATTTAAGTATGTTATAGGATGAGTCGTCTACATATTAAAAATTATACCAACTTTGAATTTTCAAACAATAACCCCTATTTTTGAGACTATTTGAGTTCCTTGGATCGCGACAGTCCGCAAAAAGGTATAGTTTAAATACTTTATGTTAAATTTTCATAGAGCTAGAAGAGTTTAAAGTTTGGGGATGCTAATTTGACAAATGCTCCATTTGACAAACTTATAAAAATCATTCTATTGAATTTTTATTAATTTTTTTAATGAAATACACTTGAACACTTAATAGACCCAAATATATTCCAGGTTTTTTTTGTATCCTAATACATATTTTTAATTATGAAAATGAATAATAAATTCATATTAAAAAATTGTGAATTATCACCTATATTAATTTTTGTATAAAAAAACTGTGTGTAAGTGTACCGCTCATTTGAAAAATTACTTTTCGACATGCAGAGAACCTTCCTACAGTCTAAGGTGATCGCCTTCTGTTTTCAAAGAATCTACAGAAAATAACACGTAGACACTTACAAGAAACATTTTGTAGTATTTAATTTTATATAAAGAAAGTATATCATAAAGTTACTGTATAATTTTACTGTTGACTAAATGAGTGTTTTGTACTTTTTCTTGTAAGATTTAAATTTTATTTTCCGAAATTTTTAGATAAATCCCTAACACATTTTCCTTTATAACTCTATGAAGAATTAAGATAAGTATATTTTTAGGCTGTCTTGATCCAGGGAACTCAAACATAGGTGTTACAACTTGACAAATCAACGTTCGTGCATTTTTTAATGTGTAAACAATGCCCGAAACAAAATTTTCGAATAAAATTTAATTTTAGAAATTATTCTCAATAAATTGGTACCTATGTATTTTTTTATACCTTATTTGCAGGATAATTAGTAAGGTGTGATCACTTTTGTACCATGACTGTTCTAAGGTATTTATTGACAAAAGTATAAAGCAGGATACAAGGTAATCTGTATTCAACTTTCTGGAGTTTTTGAATATAACATGACATAGTTTGAAAAACTGTGTAGAATTGTGTAGATTTAATGGAACTTCAAACATGCACGGGGAATATAGCAAAGTCGTTTACCTAAACTCAGGAATATATTAAACCCTTTTCTTACTTGGTGCTATGCGAATATGTTAAACTTTGTCAAGTCAGACAAAACACAAGTAAGTAAAATTGATTTAAGTTCGTTAAAATTGTTGCGCCCTCTGAAAATCCAAGGTCTGCGCCCTTTCCCCTGACCCAGTCCGACCCTGGTTCCATATTTAATAAACTAAAAATGTCGATGTCGGTGATGATAAATATTTTTGTATTTCAGCAGTTAACATATTTCAATATATTTAGAACAAATCAAATATTAAAAGGATATATTATTTTGTTAATTTTTTCTTAATCATTTAAATTTTTTTAAATAGAAAATGCAAATAAAAAAAAATGCATTATTTCATAAATACGGTAAATAAATAAGTAAATATACATAAATGTAAACAATAATCATTTTAAAAAGACGAGATATCAAGACATAAATTAGTTTGGATTTTCGTCAACCGAAATATTAGAATAAAAATTGCGCAAAAACTATAATTTTTCACGAAAAATTCGAAAATGAAATAGAATTTATTAGGAAATTATCAAAAAGTTCAAAGATGCAGAATTCATTATTCTGCATAAACCTTACAACGCGACAAATATATAAAATTTATTTAAAAAAGGTAAAAGCCACAGGCGAGGACAGAACCCTCAGCTCCGGCTTACAAATCCAGAGCGCTAGCCCTGCACCGCGGAGACCTTGTTCAAGATTGCGAACTAATATGGGTATTTGAAAAGTATGCTGAACTTTAACCCGAAATTTCTCGAAAACTAAAGCCCATTTGAAGGAAACCTTTGACCTGAATAGTTAGGGGTATGACCCCTACAACATACTTTAAAATCATCAAAATCTGTGCGCATCATGTTTGACGGTCTCCTTGTTAGTCACGCAAAACAAGACTGATAAAGGCAGAAAAGGGCGGTAGAAGAGTAAATTCCTTGTGTATAGATCACAGAAAGCATTATTTCGGTGAATGCAACATGAAATGGCGCACTAAAATGTGAAGTTGAATCAAAGTACAGTTCTGTAGAGAATGCAGTATTTTGGTCCAAATACTAGACTTTCGTGAAAAAAAAAAAATTATAAATCAAATAAAGGTTGAAAATATTAGACTGGGCTAAAAGGCATGTTTACTAGACAGAATCATGTTATTTGAAGTGTTATTATTATTATTTTTTTTAATGGAATTCTAGAATTTAGACCAAAATACCGTACTCTGCACAGAATTGTACTTCGTTTCAGCTCCCCATTACTGTGCATCAATTCATGTTGCACATACCGAGATGATTATTTTCTGTGACCTATACACAGGGACCTTACTTTTCTACTTCCAATTGCTCTCCTGCACCTTTCCCTGCGTTTACCAGTCTTGTTTTGCTTGACTAGACATTCCTTTGTTTATTTACATCTAATTTTACACGGAATCTGTCTGACAAACCAAACATTCATATGCATTGGTTACATTCAAGAAAAAGAAAAATAATTATCATCAACCTAACCAGGTTTTAGTGTCTTTTTCTGATCATTTGGCTATAACGTTTCATAAAATAATTATAATTGATCAAACTGTATTGCATGATATTCTTGAGTAAATTATCTTTCTAGCGGTATATAGCTGTTATGGTATTACTAAGAAATATTGTGTGTTATGAGCCATCAAACTTCAAAAAAGCATTTTTTCCAAAAGGTTTCCACAATTTTGGCCACTACTGTATTTGTGAAGGACCGTTTTTAAAAATAGCTAAATAAGAACCTAAATATAACAATAATTTCTAATTCAAAAAATTTTGATTATCTTCTTTATGACAATTTTAAGACAATATTTTTTTTATACAAAATGTTCACAAAAACGGGTTCGCATGAAAAAAAAAAAATGTAAACAGACTCATGCAACTTCTCTTGTTAAAAATGAAAATTCATGTGCAAAATTATTTCAATAATATACCATAAATTTAATATAAAATTTGAAACATGCATTTATTTTTATTGGCATAGCTGTGTTTTTTCATGTAATCAAATAATAATCGCCAGAAATATTTAACTATTAGAAAAAAGTTATTTTTTAATAACATGCAACTGAAATTTATTTAGTCTTTTCAGGCTTTTTTCCCTCCTCTCTTCCTTTTGCTTAAATATAGATTTTAAGACTTGTCTCACTGTATTTTTATCTAAAATATAAATGAATACTTTGGAAAGAAATTGCAAATTTTCTGATAAAAATTATTTTCAACTAAATTTTTCAAAGTATTAAAAAATCCACTTGTTTTATAAATTTCATTAAAAACATACGTATATATATATATTACTTTCATATTACGAATCTAAAACTTAAATTAAAACTAAAACATAGGGTTGGTTTAGGTTTAGACTGGAAAGCTATACCAAAACTAAATACACAAGAAATGAAAATTCTAATTGTACGGGGGGAAAAAATTGTAATATTGTAAATTATTACCAATTTTTAAACAATAGAAGATATAAAAATAATAATATTTATAATGTCGCAACTACGATTTGTTTCTTTAAAATGGTGTCATTTATATACAAACCAATACTATAGAGGGGATTTAAATTTGCTTTGAAACTGCAGTAATATTGGTTTAAACTCCTAAGATTTATTTTGTTGTTATTTTTTGAATTATCTCTACTGGTAATTGAACAAATGCAACTGAAAAATCATTTCAACAGAGACATGATATATTACAAATAATGGTGTTAAATTAAGCAAGAAAAGCTACTGTGAAAATTCTGAGACTGAAAGACTGATTTTTTTTTTCTTTTTTGTAATATATTCATATAAAGTGAAAAAAAAATATTTCTTTGGTATGCAGAAATTTAAAAAATGCTTATTACTTTATATTTTTTTTTTAAAGAAAATGTAACTTATTTTTGAGAAACATTTGTAAAAAATCAAATTTTCCAGAAAAAAACTTTTTTTTTCCGCTACTTCAAAATTTCCGGAAATTTTACATCTCTAGTTGTGTGGCTACCCATTGTGCTGCATTTGCATTTAAAAAGATCTTCCAAGATATTTTGGGGAAAATACTTTCCAATCTAGTCTTTAAATTAAAATTTATAAGTCAGTAGCTAAAAATGTAATTAGTATCATTCATAAATGTTAATTAGATCTTTCAATTGACATATCTTAAAATAGATCCATTAGTTCCTATGTTTTTGAGCATTGAAAGATTGGTTGATTCTCCCGGTTTCCCCTTTTTTCTCAAAAACTATTTTATATATCAAAATGAGACAAACTGCAGATTGTAGCCAGAATTATCATTAATAAATCGTAAACAGACCCTTTTGAAGTTTCCCCTTAAAATTGATCAATTACCCGAGTTTTGAGTATTGAAAGATTGGTTGATTGACTGACTCGAACGGTTTACTCAAAACTATTTTAGATATACAGTCAAAGCACCTTATAACGAAATCGAAAGTGCTCCGAAGATTTGCTCGTTATAACGTGCTTTCGTTAAAACGTTATAACGAATTATTTCGTTATATAGTAAGAGCTCCAATTATCCGGCTAATGTGGTCTGAACTTAATCTGAGTATGCAGAAGTCCGGATAATGGAGACAGTCATATAAAAGACAGTTTATTACATAAAGATATTTCTTAAAATCGCTTTTGTTTAATTAAAAAAAAGCTAGGCCTTATGTATTAGTAATTAAGTAAGCATTCACATTAAGCCTTCATAGGAAGTATAACTTTTACTACAAACAATAAAAAGAAGAAAATCGCTGATTTAAAAAGGAATTTCCAAGATAATTATATTTTTATAAATGTATACTTACAATTCATATCACAATTTTATTTATATTTTTATTTATTTATTTATTTATTTTGTAATTGATTGATACATTTAAGACGAACAGAACTCACATGCGAAGAGACATTGTCTAAAATAAGCAGAATTTTTCTTTTGGCTTTTCATCTCTTTATCAAAATCTAAAATCCATTCTTCAAAAAGACATTTCGTCACCCAAGCTTTGCAATTATGCCAGTACATGTTACAGGCAAAGTTTTCATTACGTTTTATGGGATACACCATGAAGTCTTTACTTTTCCAACTAGAAGAGTTTTTCGCCCTACAGAGTTGTCGGCATTGCGGCATAATTCTAATAAAAGTCGATCTCTGCTCCTTTTACCACCGTGACAAGTTTCATTTTTCAAAGTTAAAAAAATTATCAGGCATCAAACGGAAAAAGCAATCCAGCTTCATCTATGTTAAATATATATTTTCGATCGTAATCCTCAAATATTTTTGAGTTTTCGCTTTCCATTATTCAATTGTCTTTTCTGAAACAGAGGCTATTTCTCCACATCATTTTTTACACACAATTTCATATATTTTTTTATTTACTCAGCCAACCATCACTTACATGAAAGTCTTTATATCCAAGGTTTACGGCAAAGGCATATGCTTTTTCTTGTAAAATAATTCAACTATAGGGATGCTTTTTGATCTTGCATCTTTAAACCACGAAAATAATGCTTCCTACATATTTACGTATTTCGCTATGCGTATACGTTTGTTTAAACGATAAGGAAACTGCACCCTTTTCAAATATTTTAAGAATTTTTTCCCAATCTTTCAATATTGCGCTGAGAATGCTACTTGGAAACCCAAAATTTTTCGCTTCATCACTTTTTTTTTTTTTTTTAAACATTATTCAAGACGCATTTTATAATTTCGACTTCCTCTTCTAAACTGAAACATTTTCTTTTGCCAGACATAACTAGCGTACAAAGAGTTTTAAAAATGAACACACGATAAATTTACAGGAAAAGCAAATGTGTAAATGAAGTCAGTCATCGAATAAAAAAGGCACATAATCCAGCTAAGCCGTCTGTCTTAAAACACTGTCCCCCTTCACCAAAATCTCTCTTAGAAGTATTGAAAATATGTGATTGGCCGCAGAGAATAAGATTGAAGGTTATATCATGGCAAAAAGCTGGTATTTAAGAAATAAAATTCCTTTTCTCGTGTTAATTATTTTTTTTTTTAAAAGCGAAAAATTCGCTAAATCGTTTTTTCCCACTTTTCATGATCGAATTCTTTTCGTTATATCGTTTCGAATTCAGTATTCTTTAACATGCAGACCAATTAAATGGTTATGAACATTTCGTTATATAGTGCTTTTCGTTATATCGTAATTCGTTATAAAGTGCTTCAACTGTACTAGAGACTGTAGCCAGAAACTTTATCTGCCCCTGATAAGCTTAGTGTTTGTTATGCAACCATTTCTGAATTTATTCTGGACAAACAGACAGATAAGAAAAAAAGTTTTTGTTATTTTTGACTATATGTTGTCTAAATAGTTGAATGGACTTAGAAAAAGGTGTTTTTTCTGAAAATCGCAGGCAGACACTCCAGTTTTATATATTAGTAGATATTCACAAATCTTCTAACTATGGTAATTAGGTATATAATATACAAGGTGTCCCAAAACAATGAAATGCACCTTAATTTTTTACCTGTTGGAGATAAATAGGCAATATAAATTTGAAAAGTGTTCAAAATAAGATTGTGTTAGTAATATAGTCCGTCCCCTCATAAATTTTCAGAAAGGTACACGTCTTAAATTTTTATACTGATTTCCACTAGACAAAATTGGTCAATTTTTCCTTTTGCTGCAATAAGATCATTTCCCAAGCATATTTTTACCCGTTTTCATCTTCCTTGAAATATCTTGCTAGTTTAATACATTTCTAATTTGGTATGTGGTCCCCATTCATAAATAGTTCATAAATATTATTATTAATACTAGGGCATCGAACCCGGGCTTCCCGGGATAAAGAATATATGTAAAAACCTTTTTTTTTTTTTAATTTGAATAGATTTTTTACCTGTAATAATTTTTTTATATTGCCCGCCAACAACACCAAAGAGCATTTTTATATGAAACATGTCAGTTATATATCCAAATAAAATTTTTAAAATTTAATAAAACTGGTAATTTCGTATTGGCCTCTAGCCATAAGTTAATTGCCGAAGAAATTGCTAAAAATTTCGTTATCTACAGCAGTTTTGAGCGCTTATTTCAATGACATGTCTGTTAAATCTGTGTTTTATTTATACTATTTTAATTATTCCTTAATGAAGTTTTAATTTCGTTATTGAATATTAACTGGAAACAAATGCTGAACTTTTTATATTGTTTAAACTGCAAACGGATTAATATTTTGTAATCGTCTGCAAGCGATAGAGATAGATTTTTTAAAAAATCATGCCTGAAATTTAATCTAATAAGTCAGTCAATTAAGATACAGTTTTCAAACAAATTGCATCTGAAAGTAGATTTTTTCCCCCCTATATAACGGTGTAAAATTAAAAATGGTCGATGTTTAGAAATAAAAAAAAAAAAAAAAAATTGCAATAGAAAAATTGCAAAACCGAAATTTCATCGTCAACTGTTGCCATTCCCAAAATGACGTCAGCGTTACGCACGGACACGTTTGTCCTTTATAATATAGATATATAGCTAATTAATATATATGCATTTTATCAAATTCAAATTAATTTTTGTGAAGGGACTCATTTTATCAAATTGATTTTTGTGAAGGGGCTCATTTTGTCGTTCAGGGGTTGATGCAGTTTTTTTTTTCCCTTGGGGCCCATTTTGTAACGAAAGTTGAAATCCTGTTACTTAAATTCGAACCAAGCATTTATAAACAAAAACTTTTTAAAATCCTTTTGCTGAAATTTTCCTCTTTGGTGAACTTGTTTACTTACAAATTACACATTTTAAAACATCACAAAATAATAAATTAAAAGTTTTTATGGAATAGAATTTTGTGAAAGGGCCTATTTTAGTAAAAGATATTTTATAATGGGGGCTTTTTAATTATAAAGAATTTTGTGAAGGGTTTCATTTATCAAATAAATTTTTGTGAAGGGGCACATTTTATCAAATAGATTTTTGTGAAGGGGCCCTAAATAGGCCCCATATTTTGCCTGGATCGATGTTTGCTGTATCGTCAAAATTGAATGATTTGTGCTTAGTTAAAAATTGACTATTTATGAATGATGACCACATATCAAATTAGAAATTATTAAACTAGCAAGATATTTCAAGAAAGAGGAAACAGGGGTTATAATACTTTAAACAGTTCATCTTAAATGATAATCACAGCATGCAACAATGTATTTTGTGAAGAACTGTAAAATATTTACAGAAGCATTATTGGAAGAGCTCGGTTTATACTAGAGTTGAGAGAAAACATTTTCAGAATGCTTTGTGAATCCCCTTTATTTAAATTAAATTATGTTTCTACTGTTTAAAACTACATTTTTCTCTTTACATGGTCTCTGCCTGTGTAATGCTTTATTTGGATGTATTTGTGATGCAATTTCCCCCCACTTTTTTCACATCTAAAGTATGCCATGATTAATTTTTACGTTGTCTTCAACTCGGGGGCGAACCACCCCAACAAAACAGCCTTAGATCCTTTTGCTCTTAGTGTTTAATTCTTTTAAGTCATTTGAGATGAATAAATTTTACTATATTTTTTTAAGTGATAGAAAAAAGAAAATTTAGTTAATTAGATTTCAAAATGCAAGTCCATGGTGTGACTTTTATTGTGTATTTCTGCAAATTAAAAGTATTGTTTAGTGGAATGTCGCTTGATTCAGAAGGGGAGACATGTACTGTATAAATTCTCCCCTTATAATTTGTTTTTCATCATTATAATCTAATATATATATATATATATACAGTGCTGTGTGTGTAGTTGGAAAAAAATATTTGTGGGAACTCACCTTTTCATAGAGTAGATTAGGAGTGAATTTTTCGCATCGGTCATGATGTTATTCATGCAGATGAATGCTCGTTCGCATTCAGACATTGAAATGGGTACAGTTTTCAGTCTGAAGAAAAAAAAGGCTTGTGTTTGTACGCGTTATTTTTTTTTTTTACAGTAACAAACCAAATATTTCTGGGAACGGCGTTCCCACCCAACTACAACACTGTAATATATATATATATATATATATACTATAGCTGTTACCCGTGACTTTGTTCACGTATCATTAAAAGAAGAATAAATGCATTAATTAAGCAAAATATTTCATTCCCGATAATTAGAAACGTAAATAATTAACTAACTCTTTATCACATTCCATAGGAGACAATACAGTATTTCTGTGTTATAGAGGCCGTGACATAACTAAGTTTTAAAAAAGTGAAATTTTATGACAAATAATCACGAAAAGGAAACTGCATCCAATGAAAAAAGGCGGGCCAAATAAAATCGTGGCAATCGGCGAATTGTGTAAAAACATATGTCAAGTTTACCTGGTAAACCATTTTACTTTAACGCCTTTGTGAAACGTTTTAATAGCCATCCTTCAAAGATAATGGAAATGGTATATTCTTTTTCATTAAATTCAATTTTTGTGAATAGGGAGCAATAATTGTAGACCTAAATGCAAGGAGCTTAAATTTGCCTCCTTGATTTAATCTATAACTGAAAAAAAATCTGTATTTCTAAGTGAAATTATGTTGACAGACGATTTTTGTTCTCCAGAATAAATTGATTCATGAAGTTATGTGAAAATACGTTTTTTATTTTTCAAAAATTTTACTGCATTCAAGATTTTTTTTTCTTTTACCATCTATTCAAATTGAAAATAAATTCTTTTTTTCAGTTTTAATGAGAAAAAATATATTAATCCGTTTTATTTCTTCTATCCACAAAAATGGAATAATTTAGTTGCCATTTTTAGAGAAACTTCGTTAAAATTTACAAATAATAATAATAATAATAATAATAATAATATCTCGGAATTTAAATCATTTTTTTAAATTCTGAGAGTTTATAACATCCTCGGGTCAATGATAACCAGTGTTAAGTAAATCGCGTTGCGTTCGACAATCTGAAAGGAGTAGTTGCGAAATACAAACATCTGGTCAGATTTTAATATAATAGATTCGTATTTATTTTTATTTTCTTAATAATCATGGTGTGGTTTTTGGCAAAAAACTCTCATCTGTATGTAACTGATATTCATGTTGTATAATCGGTATAGATAAAAAATATATATTTTTAAATTTTTCGTTTTAAATATGCCGTGAAACTTATCTACTTTCTAAACTTACCGATCTTTGTAGCATTAATGTAAGTAACTAATTCACGCTCCTTGTAAAACACATTTGAAAATACCCGTTTTATTTCAAATATGACGTCACTTTTTCCTCAGAGAAATCTCTTTTTAATGCCATGATTCTTGTTAATTTTCTTTTTCTGACAATCAGGGCGTAAATTTTAGCGGAAAACTCACGTTTGTATGTAACTGGTATTAAAGCTAATTATTAATCAGTATCGATAAAAAATATTTCAGTTTTTCATCTTAAAAATATTACGTCCATTATCTATCTACTTTCATTATACATTGATATTCATGCTCCTTGTATTATTACGAATATTTGAAAATACATGTTTTATTTATGACGTCATATTTGTCCAAGCCGAGGAGGATCCTTTTCATAGTTCCATGGTCCAAGCGAAATCTATTTTTAATAATATAATTATTGTTTATTTTTCCTTCTAATTACAACGCAATTTTTGACAGAAAAACATATTTTTAATGTAATCGATATTCATACTTCATGTATAATAACAAATACTCCATATTTTTGTCTCAAATATCACGGAAATTCATCTTCTTTTGAATTCTTTTGAATTTTCATTTTTCACGTGAAAATTTTTCAATTGAAAATTAATTGTTGAGGAAAAATTATTTTTCCGTGTTTTTATTTATTGGCAACGATCAAAGCGCTAGCAACGATAAAGTGAAATGGTTAAATTTTAAGGAAAAATATCCATTTATTCTCTATGAAAATAATGAAATTTTTAATTATTAAAGAAAATATTTGAATAAAATAAATAAAATCTAGCCTATGTTCATTTGAGAGTTATAATCAACCTATATGCAAAGATACAGGATCATTAAATGCTGCACTTTGACGCTGGCTTCAGCCTAACATTTGCGCACAATCGGATTTATAATACAGGGTCATTCATAATTCCCTCCGGGGTTTCGAAACGTTATAGTAAAAAAACGAAGACGAATATGAAAAAAAGAAACATATGAAATTATTCCGAAACTATTCAAGTTTTACTTACATACATTACAGGTGTTCTATGTGTGAACCCTTGGTCACACGGCATACATCCATGCGATAGTCCAGTTCCTGCCATACTCCGTTTCTTTAAATTTCCGGTACCACACATGAATTGTTTTGTCAGTTGGTCCCTGTTTTCGATATTTATTACGAAAGGCCCGTTGAACTGACACCACTGATTCAGAAAACGGATTTAAAGAAACGGGGTATGGCAGGAACTGGACTATCGCATGGATGTATGCCGTGTGACCAATTCACACATAGAACACCTGTAATGTATGTAAGTAAAACTTGAATAGTTTCGGAATAATTTCATATGTGTCTTTTTTTCATATTCGTCTTCGTTTTTTTACTATAACGTTTCGAAACCCCGGAGGGAATTATGAATGACCCTGTATTATTAGGATATACAGTCGAACCTCGTTAGCGTGAACACTCAAGGGGAAACTTTTTTTGTTCGTGTTATCCGAACTTAAATACATTATATACAACTAAACGGGACAGTCAGAAACATTTCATGCTAAAAGTAATTCGCGTTAAGTGTGTTCGTGTTAACAAGGTTTGACTGTATATACCGTATATTCTGGCATATAACACACACTTTTGAAACAAAGTAATTCATCAAATTTTACTGGTATGCATTATACAAAAATGAAAGTTTAAAAATTAAGCATAAGAATTGAGATTTTTATATTAACAGGATTGCCACAAACAAATATTTTTATATCTTGTCCCACCACTATTTAACACATTGACCGCCCAGCCTGAAATTATTTTTTCGAAACCACCAAACTACTCCTCACTTATGCATTTGATTTCCCACAAGCAGCAGCTTTTGCCTGCGAGTTATATATGGGTAGCCTGGATAGACGTGTTTATTGTGTAATCAAAAAATCCAATTCGATATGCATCCACTGAAAGTTGCGAAAAAAGCAGTAGACTGTAGAAATAAATGCTCTGAAATGATTCGATATTTGTTTATTAAAAGTTCGAATTATAAGTGTACGATTACAAAGTACGTATATAAAGGGATTAGATGGTGTCTGAGAGCATTTTAAAGCAACGCGAGTTTACATTATTGACTTCTTGAGGAGAGAGTGAGTCAACTTTGCCACATGTTGATTTTTGTAATACTCATATTGGCATCACGAAATTGACGAAAGAGCATATAAAATGAATGATGTCATACAAGCTAAAATTATCAGTTACCCTTTAGGCAATTAGGAGAATTTTGAATTTCATGACAGGACAACCAGAATAGCAGTCCTAAAAAATTAAGCCAACAAGCATTCAAACACCAAATGTATGTTGAGAGCAAGGGTTTTGAGAATGTAGCTGAAATAGTCAAAACAAATCTCATGTACTGGAAATGTTTATGGTTTACCGAGGAAGCTAAACTCAAAAATTAAGCAGACAAAAGACATTTCTAACGAACATTGAACGGAATGCAGGCCAAATACAAAGTCAATCTTTATCTATTTTCTTTTTTTTTTTTTTTTGGATACCTAGTGCGGGTGAAAAATAATATAAATGAATTCTATCTATGTGAAAGCAGTTTTATCCATAATGGCATATGTTAAAAGTTAGGATAAAATAACTATCACACATGGGCTCAGCAATCTTGTGCCATAATAATCTGCCATGAGCTAGATCCACATTTGATTTTGTGGGATTTAGGTCATGAGGCCGTATGGTCTCACTGTGCACAGAATGGAAGTCACGTATGAGACCAAATAGATTCGTGAGGTGGTCAACGTCGTAAAAAAAAAATATTCTTAATATACTTAATTTAAAGTAATTGAAGCAACTTCATAATGGATAACTCGAGGTGGACTTTAAACATGTTTAATTTACAATTTAAATCACAACACGTACATCTACACAAAACACGTAACAGATACATTCTCAACAGTAAACAAAACTTAATACCGTTAGGTGACGTAGTTCGCTGTGGTGCTGCCATCTATTAATTACATTTCTAACTAAACACCACATACTCTCCCCTCCTTATTTGGGAACTTACATGGAGCTTTTCTTTTCCTGGTGGATCTTCTAGGTACCTGTTGGGAAGAAGAAGAGTTAATTAAAGTATCTTTAGCATCATCAATAGAAGTATTGGGCATCATGGTTTTTGGAACTGAAGGGATCACTTTAGAGTCCACTGGAGCAGGACTTGGAGTATTTGGGAGGACAAAGTCATCTGGTTTAGGATTTGGAGGATATGGGACAACACAATCATCTGGTTGAGGATTTGGAGTAGATGGGACAACAGAGTCAGCTGGTCGAAAATCTGGGACACTAGGAGGCATTAGCTGAGAATCACTTTGATTAACAACTGCATTATCACTTTTGTGACTTTCTGTACCACTCTTTTCAGAATTTGAATCATTAGTTAGATGTATCTTCGAACCGACATTAGTTATCTGATCAACATGCCTTTTCCAAATATTCGAACCAACTTGAATTCTATAATGCAACTTGCCCTCTCTTGCAATAATGCGACCAATTTTCCACTTGGCTTCAGGAGTATAATTTCTTACATCCACTTTCTGGTTAATTTTAAATTCTTTTACTTTAGAATTGGCCTTTCTCGCATTTTGTTTATTATGCACAAAATTTGTAATATTTGGAATAATCAAATCTATTTTCGTTCTTATATTTCTTTTTAGAAATAGAGATGCAGGACTTTCCCCCGTAGTAACATGAGGCATCTTTCTATATTGTAAAAGAAAGTTATTTATTTTCATCTGTAAAGTACCAGCTTCAGAAGATAAGGCTTTTAACCCTTTTTTAAGAATCTGCACATATCTCTCTGCCTGACCATTTGTAGCTGGATGGTATGGAGCACTAAACCTATGTTTAACCCCATGATTCTTCAAAAATGTCTCAAATTTTTCAGAAGTAAATTGTTTTGCGTTATCAGATACCAGAGATATAGGATACCCGTATCTGGCAAAAAGAGAAGAAAAACAAGTAATTGTATGTTCTGACGTTGTATTAGGAACAATAAAAACTTCAGGCCATTTGCTATGAGCATCAACCACAAGCAAAAGCATTTTACCCATAACAGGACAAAAATAATCTATGTGAATTCTTTGCCATGGAGCTGTAGGCCATTCCCAATGATGAGTATCTACCTTAGGAGGATTATTTTTTAAATTGACACAAGTAGTGCAATTTCGTGCAAGATCTTCAATATCTTGGTCAATCCCTGGCCACCAAACAAAACTGTGAGCTAAAGACTTCATTTTCACTATACCGAAATGTCCATAGTGCAAATCATGTAAAATTTGTTTGCGGTGAAGTTCTGGGATAATTACTCTACATCCTTTTAAAATACAACTATGTTGAAGAGTAAATTCTTCTTGTTTGCCACCAAAAAGTAAATTTTTAGAATTGGAGAACTAGAAATTAGATGATGAAAAAGTTGACGTAATAAAGGATCAGATTTTGTAGCTACAGCAATTGATTTGGCGTTTAAAGGCAATGTAGAAATTTGGTTAATTTGAAAAAATTCAGATTCATCAATTACATTACTTGAATTTAATTGTGGGGGTAAATCTTCACTACGTAATGGAAGTCGTGAAAGAGCATCGACATTTCCATGTTCGGATGTTTTCTTATAGCGAATATCATATTTAAACGCTTGTAAGTATAATGCATATCTTTGCATCCGAGCAGCTGAAAGAACAGGGATACTTTTATTTGGAGAAAATATGGACACAAGTGGTTTGCTATCTGTAAATAAAGTAAACCTATTACCATATAAATATTGGAAAAAATTTCTTTACTCCAAAGATAATAGCTAGTGCTTCCTTATGCACCTGGCTATATTTTTTTTCTGCATTCGTAAGCGTTCTGGACACAAAACCAATTGGTTTTTCCATGTTATCTGGCATCATATGCGAAAGAACGGCAGAGATACCATATGGAGAAGCATCTGTTGCTAACATTAAAGGCAATTTAGGGTTGAAATGTGTAAGAACTCTTTCTGAAATAATTTCATTTTTTATATTTTTAAATGCTTGTTCACAAACAGAAGACCATATAAATTTTACATTCTTTTTGAGCAATTGATTTAAAGGATGAGCAATTTTAGATAAATTTGGTACACATTTAGAATAATATGTGACTAAGCCTAAAAAAGCTTTAACTTGTGACACATTAATTGGTCTAGGAGCATTGCCAATAGCTTCAATTTTATCTTGCGTTTTATGAATACCTTGCTTATCAATTTTATAACCACAATATGTAATATGGTCAGTCAGAAAAAATGATTTATCTTTATTTATCCTAATATTATATTCACGTAATCTTTCTAAGACTTGTTTTAGTCTTTTTAAATGAATTTCATCCATTTCCCCTGTAACACCAATATCATCAATGAACACAGTGACACCATCAATACCACTTAATATTTGTTCAATAGATCTTTGCCAAATTGCTGGAGAGCTAGTAAGACCCATTGGTAACTTTAAAAATTGAAATAAGCCCTTCGGAGTATTTATAGTTAACAATTCCTGTGATTTTTCGTCTACAGGTAACTGAAGATAAGCTTGATTTAAATCAATTTTAGTAAAATGTAAACCACCACCTAAAGTAGCTAACATGTCCTCTACCCTAGGTAAAGGATATTTTTCCACCTTCAAAAATTTATTTACTGTAACTTTAAAATCTCCGCATAAACGTATTTTCCCATTTGGTTTTACCACTGGAACTATAGGAGTTGCCCACTTACTACTGGTGACAGGTTTAATAATACCCTCATCCTGTAACCTTTGACTTTCATCATTTACTGCATTACGTAGAGCATACGTGACTGTTCTAGCCTTACAAAATATGGGCGTAGAACCTTTTTCTAGGTAAAGTTCTGCTTTCAAACCTTTTATTTCCCCTACTTTATCCGAAAATAAATCAGAAAAATCATTTAATAATGCTTTCAATTGATCAGTAGAATTTGCAATTTCATTGACATACACAGATTTAAAATTAATGGGAAACAAATTAAATGCAGCTACCCAGTCTCTGCCAAATAAAAGTGGGAAATTATCTTCTTTAATTAAATACAATTTAAGCTTTTTAGTAATATTTGCATAAGAAACATCTACTGTTACATACCCCACAGGTGTAAACACTTCACCCGTTGCCGTTATCAATTGAACGTCTGGTGGAAAAATTTTATTATTCGGAAAAATTCTCCAAAAACGATTTACAGGTGCCGCAGAAATTCCGGAGCCCGTGTCTACCTCCATTTCAGCTTTAGCTTTGTTTTCAATTAAAACCCACACTTTTATAGGTGTAGAACTTTTATCATGGCTGACAGATAAAATGTCGACAGTTTGCAATACATTTGTTTGTTTCTGAGAACTACTTTTACATACTTTACCAAGATGGCCTCTTTTTTTATATATATTTTACAAATTGTATTTATATGCTTACACTTGTTTGCAAGATGGGATGGATTTCCACATCTATAACATTGTAATTTATTTTTATTTACTTCAAAATTCCCCTTATTTACATTGTTAATTTTCGGTTTCTGGAAATTATTTGAAATTTTATTCGGTTGAACATTTTTAGAATATGCCAATTTATTAACATTTACATTCTTGTGTTTCAATTCAGACATATCATGTTCGTTATTTTGCAAAATAATTGCTTTTTCAATGGCTTTCTCAAATGTTATATCATCTATTTGTGAGAGTAATTTACTTTGGATACTTTCATTTTTTAAACCTCGTAAAAATTGTTCTAGCAAATTTTCATTAAGTGTTTCACCAGCAAAAGCACAGAATGTAGTTAACTTCTTTAATTTTGAAACAAAATCTTGTATGGATTCGTTATCATTTTGATAAGAATTACGAAATTTAATTCTAGAACAAAATTTATTAGGGGCGGGGCTTAAGTGCTTTAACAGAATTTCAACTATTTCCTCATATTTTAATGCTTCCGGATTTTTAGGAAACGTTAAATCAGACAGAAAATTATACAATTTAGGCCTGTGGTGAACTTTCCATTATCCTCCACCAGATGGCAAGGAAAAGATAAATTTTGTGTTAGTGGCAACAGGTGTTTTCAAGAACTTTTTACCTTCATGTTTGTGGCAACAAGATAAGTTGTTGACACTCTGGACTGTTTTCCCGACTTCGCTTGCAGTGACTCACTTTTCTAATCTGACGCAAGGATGTAGCTTGCATTTTTCCTTATTTATTTGTACCTTAATTATTTGTGTATTTCTTTTGAAAAGATTAAATAATCTTTAATTATAATGAAAGTTATTTTTACTTTAAGTTAGGACATCACTTATCAAACCCTAACACCAAATCCTAACACTGGTGACCCTCGTGTTTTGAACACGCATCGGATCGAGAAGATGCATAGCTGATCGAGAAATCGTTTTACATCGCAATATGATTTCGTACTGAAGCATGCAATTTTGCAAGAATACATCGTCTTATTATCTGGGTGATGCAAGGAGATTTATATTTTCGCCAAAATGTGTTTGATTTTGTGCTGATAACGCCGAATCTCACACGGATCAAGTAAACGGCGTATGTGATCTTATAATTTACCAGGATGTGGTCAGTAATCGATTTTGTTGGCATGGTAGCGGTAAGCTTTTTTCAATTTATTCGTATTTTTTAGTAAATGTTATTTTTTCGCACGATTTTATTGCCATAATCTGCTAATATTCATTTTTGTTGCACTCATGTTTATATAACCCTAGAATATTTTTGGAACATATATTAAAATACTATCAACAATCCCTAAAATTTCGTATGTCAACTAGTTAATGCACTCAAACATTTGTAACTTTAACTTGTATATATAATTTGTAAATTTTTATTTCTGTGTTTTCATTCTTATTTTCCATAATTTTTCAAACTGCATAATCATGTCTGATCCACCAGACCCAGTTACTGCAAATAATCAAATAGCCCACGTAACAGTCAAACTCCCACCATTTTGGAAATCCAACCCTACTTTATGGTTTGTTAGGTTGGAAGCTAATTTTAGTTTGGCAAACATAAAGTCTGAAATTACTACATTTAACCATGTCGTGGCATCGATTGATGCTGATGTTTTGATTTCTGTCAGCGACTTAATTGTTAATCCACCGCAAGTAAATCCATATACAGAGCTAAAAAAGCGATTAATCGATTCTCATTCCGAAAGCGAAGCATCGAGAATCCGCACTCTACTTCAAGGTCTCGAACTTGGCGATCAACGCCCTTCTCAATTGCTTACACGCATGCGCGCCTTAGCAGGCACATCTGTTGGCGAGCCGCTACTTAAATCTTTATGGTTAGGGTACAGTGCCTAGAAGTAAGTAGTGTGCTTATCGCCAATACAACCGCAATAAAAAAAATGTCCCTAACAGGAGGAAAACCAGATTCTCCGCGAGAGGGCGTCGAGTTCCCACCGCCGTTATTAACGTTTGAAGTTTCATTTAACAGGCTTGATCCTAATGTTAGTTTCAATGTAATTAACGCTGTATTTTCAAACAAACTATACGAATGTTTCTATTTCTATAATATTTTAAAGTAAACATATATTATGCCTGTTTAATGATAAATCAGTATGGATAAATCTGCAAATACTAAGAAAAGAAAAGCTGATCGAACATGCTCCGGGCTTAATTTCTAAGAAAAAAAGTTCCGGAGCCCTAATATTCTGCGGTACTAACACGCACCCCCCCCCCCCCACCGTCACTCCAGTCTGCCTATTTATATTTCATACATTATCTTCAAAATTTAAAACACTTTTTTTTTTTTTAGCAAAATAAAAATAATTAAATACATCTATCTGCGTATACTTAGATATCAACTGTTCCATTTTTTTGTTATTACTACTTCCAAATAGAAACCTTTGCTTTACCTAATCTTAATGTTAATTAATCGCAGAATTCTGCGATTAAATAAGCTCAGGATTATGATTCGGAAATAGTGTTAACACAAAAAATTAATAGTTCGCAGCTATGCGGAATAGAAAAAAGACTATTTCTGTTTACTCGTTAGTCTGATCAAAATAGCATTAAAATGATTTGAAATGGAAATAAATAAAATTTGAATTCAAGACAGATTGAGTTCAAGCCTCCCAAGACTGATATAAAAACCGAGCCCGTTTTATCTCAATCTCTTACGTGAGCGACACATTACCTCACTTATAAGTGTTTTGATACAAAAGCAGGCAAAAAATTAGGGATGGGAGGGAAAGGAAAGGGTAATTTAGAATTCGTTTTTCGGAAGCGTTATTGCACTGGGCTCCGGAGCGCAGTGTTTATGAGCTCCGGTGAATTCTGGCCAATATTTAAACATTTACTAAAAATAGAGAAGTACCGGAGCTGAGGTCTGGTGGGCTCCGGCGCAAATTAAGCCCTGAACATGCTTCGTTCCCGGATATACTAGTGGATATAAAAGCAACAAAACTAACATAACTCTATATCCCCCCCCCCCCAAAGACTAAAACTAATTTGAAAAATGGTTAAAAGTCATTCCTCGTGCCGACAAAGATCTAAACCAACATTCAGTTGCATGTGAATTAGAGTCCTGCACGGGTCGGGTTGTACCCGACCTGAACCCGCAAATTTCATTTGAAGTCAACTAGCAACCCGACCCGAACCCGACAAAAAATTTACCTCGATTTCCTTAATTTGAAAAAATATTGGACATTCTTTTGAAAAAGCGGGTCATCCCGAACCCGACCCGCAAGAGTAAAAACCCAACCCGAACCCGAACCCGAAAAAGTGAATGTCAACCGGACCCGCAGCAAAAAGCCGAAGTGTAAACCCGAACCGCGGGACGGGTCGGGTGCGGGTAACCCGACCCGATGCAGGACTCTAATGTGAATCGCATTTTCATGAGCGATTTATTGAGAGAAATTACAAATACACTATTGAAGGGAAAGAAGATTTGCTCAATTATTTTTAATTTAGTATTTTAATTTTTTTATCTAAAATAATTAAAATATTTATCTTGTGATAATGACAATAAATAATTTAAACAATGAACATTATCATAAGTATTTTATTAATTATTGATATCCTAACTTTAAAATTTATTTTAACATGACTATTTTGTTTCATTAGTATGCTTTCATTCAATCATGGTTTTAAATACATTCACAAAATCAATGTATTACTTTTTGTAGGGTGTCTATTACTCGAAAAAAACTGGAAAGTGTTTGATTTATTTCTGTTATTAAAATTTTGATTCACATTTGAGAAATGTGAGCATGAGAATGGTTAAATATTGTTGATAACTTAATGTAATAATAATAATAATATATATATATATATAATAATAACTATTAATCAAAAATAATTTTTAAATAATTTTTTAAGGATGATTGGCGTATCTACCCTAATTTAAAGAAAATGCATTCTTGTCATACTTTCAGGAGAGTAATTATTTTTTTTTTCTAGATTTGAAATTATCATTAATTTAATGTTTGATGTTTGCTAGTATACCTTAAATTATTTTACTCAAAACTAAAGCTCCAAAATGTCAGAAATTTTTAACAACTCAATTTACTCTTAGTTTGTTAACAGGATGTAAACAAGTTATGTAATAATGAATACCGATTAAAAAGTTGTCAAAATAGGGACATGTTTTTGCAAGAATTCATCATAGTATAATGTATTTATCCAATATATTGTATTTATCCAATTTTAGAAATAACTAAATATTGTAGGAAGAAAAACATTGTCCTATGATAAAGTTTGTAACTGTTTGAGTTCATTACAATTAGTTGTTATGAAATCAATTACATTTCTCTTCAACTGTATTTTCATTATTAGAATTTTTTTCCTTGTTTATTTTTTATCTAGAGCATTTTAAAGTACTGATTTATACAGAAAAAAAATAGATTTAAAATGAGGTGTATGTAAAAACAAAAGTTACCATAGCCGCGGCGAGAACACTGGCGCCATCTATCGGCGTCCTCTATTTCTGAAGTATAATATTGACGCCGATAACAACACTATATACTTCTAGGCACTGTAGTTAGGGAGACTTCCGAATAATACTCAGTCCATCCTTGCTGCTCTTAATCAGGACCTCACCCAGTTAGCAACAATTGCTGATAAAATTCATGAGTTCACTTTTACTCCAGCGATAAATGCTACAAGTTCAGTCAAACCGGAATCCTCAAACAGTTTAGAGTTGCAAATCGCGCAGTTATCAAAACAAGTGAGTGAGCTGACACATCTTGTAAACAAACGCGACACCACACATGAAAGAGTACGAAACAATCATTTCCGAAGACGAAGTAAATCCCGTGATCGTTTTCACCAATACAAGGAACCAAGTGATGGCAAATGTTTTTATCATACCAATTTTGGCAAGAATGCTCGAAAATGTACACAACCCTGTTCTTTCCGACAAGCGGAAAACTAAATTGGCGATCGCCGGATAGCCAGGATCGTGATCGCCACCTCCAGCGTATTCTCCTGGCCGATACTAAAACAAATTTGAATTATTTAATTGATACTGGAGCAGATATTTCCGTTCTTCCAAGGAATTCTGCCTCTCAGCCTAGAGTATCAAGCGACTTGGTACTTTATGCCGCAAACGGTACAATAATAAAAACTTATGGCACTAAACGCCTTACACTCGACCTAAATTTACGCCGTAGTTTCACATGGCCATTTATTATTGCAGATGTACGTCAACCAATTATCGGAATTGATTTTTTAAAGCATTTTAATCTATTAGTTGATGCTAGGAACAATAAATTAATTGATGCTACTACTCAAATTTCTTCTGCTGCCGCTTCTGCTACTCTAAGCTCTGAAATTTCTAATATATCTTTTGCTTTTGGCGATTCACCATTTCAAAAAATTCTTAAAAAATATCCAAAAATTATAAACACTACACCATCCAAATTGTCTTCAAATTTGACAACATTTCATCATATTGAAACAACAGGTCCGCCTGTGTTTTCTAAGCCAAGACGTTTAGCCCCTGATATGTTACGCGCTGCACGGCAAGAATTTGAGTATTTAATGTCTCAGGGAATAATTAGACCCTCAAAAAGCCCGTGGGCTAGTCCGCTACATATGGTAAAAAAACAAAACGAGGAATGGCGCCCATGCGGTGATTATCGGCGTCTCAATTCTGTCACTGTACCTGACAGGTACCCAGTGCCACATATTCATGATTGCACACAACTCTTATTCGGCAAAACTATTTTTTCTACCATAGACTTGACCAAAGCATATCACCAAATACCTGTAAACCCATTAGACATACAAAAAACCGCTATCACAACACCATTCGGTTTATTTGAGTTTGTTTACATGCCTTTTGGCCTACGCAACGCTGGGCAAACATTCCAGAGATTTATAAATGAGGTACTATCTGACCTAGAGTTTTGTATACCTTATTATGACGATATTTTGATTGCTTCTGCTAATGAAGCTGAGCATATTAGACATCTCGACCAAGTTTGTAGCCGTTTGAATTTACATGGTTTAAAAATTAATCCCACCAAATGCGTTCTAGGACAATCCTCGGTAAAGTTCCTTGGCTGTCTTGTGACGCCAGAGGGAGTTCAACCCCTCCCTGAAAAAGTGTCTACAATAAATGATTTCCCAAAACCGGAAACACTTTCACAATTAAAGCGTTTTGTTGCAATGTTAAATTTTTATCGACGATTTCTGCCAAAGGCAGCTAAGAAACAAGCACCTCTTAACAATTTACTTCGTGACTGTAAGAAAAATGACAAACGTCCTGTCCCTTGGACTGACGAGGCACTTCTTGCTTTCACTCAGTGTAAATCGGACTTAGCCAATGCCACAACCCTCGCTTATCCTGCACCAGACCATGAACTCCACTTAATGGTTGACGCTTCTGACATTGCTGTTGGGGCAGCATTAAATTGCTTAACTCAAAGTGGCACAAAACCACTATCATTTTTCTCCCGTAAACTGAGTGCAACAGAAATTAAATATAGCACATATGATAGAGAACTTCTCGCTATCTATTTATCTGTCAAACACTTTCGGCATTACCTGGAAGGCAGAAATTTCATAATATTTACTGACCATAAACCTTTAACACATGCATTTACTAAAAACTCTGATGCAATTTCTCCACGTCAACTCCGGCAGCTGGATTTTATTTCCCAGTTTTGCACGGATATTCGACATATCCCTGGCTCAGACAACGTAGTAGCAGATACGTTGTCAAGAATAAATTCTGTCAATGTTCAGTCAACTGATTTGGCTACAATTGCAGAAGCTCAACAACATGATGTCGAGCTGCAAGAGCTGTTAAAGAGTGACAAGATCTCCCTGTGTTTGAAACCTGTTGCAGTGACTCCAACCTTAAGTATATACTGTGACAGTAGCTGTGATACAATTCGACCTTATGTACCCAAAGATTTTCGCAAAAGTATTTTTGCATCCCTGCATAACTTATCACACCCAGGCACTAGAGCATCCAAAAAACTCATCCAATCTAGATTTGTTTGGCCGTCTATGTCAAAAGATATCAACACTTGGACTCGGTGTTGTATAAAGTGTCAAAGGGCAAAAGTGTCTAGACACACATCCAGCCCTCTCCAAAGTTTTCAGCTACCTCACCGCAGATTCGACCATGTGCACATCGACATTGTGGGACCTCTGACACCATCAGATGGTTTCCAGTACTTACTCACCTGCATAGATCGCTTTACACGCTGGCCTGAACCAATTCCTATTGCTGACATATATGCAGAAACTGTTGCAAAAGCCTTTGTTGCAAATTGGATTTCACGATTTGGAATCCCTACCCTCATAACTTCAGACCAGGGCAGACAATTTGAAAGCAACCTATTCTCCATCCTTAATAAGATGTTGGGTATCCAGAAGACCCGCACAACACCATACCACCCAAAAAGCAACGGTTTAGTTGAGCGATTCCATCGTTCCCTAAAACAAGCACTTCGATGCCATGAATCTAAATGGACTGAATCACTCCCTATTGTCTTGCTTGGACTTAGATCTTCATTCAAAGCAGACCTCGACTGCACCAGTGCTGAGCTCGTTTATGGTGCACCACTAAGACTCCCATGTGAAATGATCGATCACCCACAAATTGATATCCAACCTCATGACTTTTTACAAACATTGCGAGACACCATGAACTCATTAAAACCTACTCCAACTTCTGCACATGCCAAGCCCGCTGTTTTTGTTCACCCGTCCCTCAAAACATGCACTCATGTGTTTGTGAGGCATGATGCTGTAAAGAAGTCACTTCAAAGTCCTTATGATGGTCCATTCAGTGTAATGCAAAGAGGCGACAAGACTTTCACTATCAACATTAATGGCAGACAAACTGTTATCAGTATTGATAGACTGAAACCCGCCTTCTTAGAAACTTCTGATTTCTCCACCACCCCAACTACCCAGCAGTTGCCTATACCACAACACTGTACCGAACAATCTTCACAAGCTAATGCCTCAACTTCCCGACCTGACCCAGTGAAGACAGATCCACTTCAAAAGACTCTTGTGACAATTCGTTCTGGTCGTCGTGTCCGATTCAACACACGGTACCTCTGAACTCAGTGCCTGAGGCACTTGGGGGGGGGGGGGAGTACTGTGGTGAACTTTCCATAACTACTCCACCAGATGGCAAGGAAAAGATAAAATTTGTGTTAGTGGCAACAGGTGTTTTCAAGAACTTTTTACCTTCACGTTTGTGGCAACAAGATAAGTTGTTGACACTCTGGACTGTTTTCCCGACTTCGCTTGCAGCGACTCACTGTTCTAATCTGACGCAAGGATGTAGCTTGCATTTTTCCTTATTTATTTGTACCTTAATTATTTGTGTATTTCTTTTGAAAAGATTAAATAATCTTTAGTTATAATGAAAGTTATTTTTACTTTAAGTTAGGACATCACTTATCAAACCCTAACACCAAATCCTAACAGGCCCCATACATGAAATAATGGCGGGTACCTTTTTTTTTTCTTCAACATCATGTAATAAAAAACTCTGTTCCAACCTCTTAACATATGATTGAAACGTTTCAATGGAATCATTGTATTCCTTAAAATTAGCAAACATTATTACTTTTTATTTATTGCAGAGAAGAAAAAAAAAATGTCAGCACTTACCACCCTCGAAACGTACGTATTCAGAACATTACTCTACAGCGTATACTCTTGTAGGTGTAAAACCCGAAGCTTCGCCATTTTGCGAATCAGGTGGAATTTCTTGTAATTTGAATTCCGGTAAGAAACTTGATTTTCATCGTCGCCATAATATTATATATTATATACTTAATTTAAAGTAATTGAAGCAACTTCATAATGGATAACTCGAGGTGGACTTTAAACATGTTTAATTTACAATTTAAATCACAACACGTACATCTACACAAAACACGTAACAGATACATTCTTAACAGTAAACAAAACTTAATACCGTTAGGTGACGTAGTTCGCTGTGGTGCTGCCATCTATTAATTACATTTCTAACTAAACACCACACTTTACTTTAGATTTCTCTTGCAATTGTTATTTAAGTATATGGCAAGGCCTATAGTGTGGAAAAGTGATATGAACCCTTTGAAATAGAATAAAAAAAGATATTGCTTGTAGCAACCCTGTATTAATGAACAAGAGAAGAAGTGATTATTGGAATGAACGATAGTAAGATGCCAAACATTTTTGTGGGGACTCAAGCAGACAGACTTGGCAGTAGCGTATGTCCTCTCTTTGAATATCTTATTTCCTTTATGTTTGTACTAGGTATTATACTTTTTAATGCTTTTTGTTGTATTTTCATGTTACATGAAGGTTTCTTTGGAAAAAAGAGAGTGGTCGGCAAATATATCTAAAAATAGGAAAATACAGTCTCAAATCATATATTTGTGTCAAGGAACTAGGAACAATATTGTTCTTAGTTCTATGGTTTGTGTCATACAACGGAATATACAGTATATATATATGCATTGTTTGTTATCTAAAATTAGTTATGTACATTATGTTTTCTGTTGACAGAGTAAAATGATACACTTGGAATATAATAAAAGAAATTTATTTCTACATACAATTACGTACATTGTGCTATAATACAACAATATTCAAAATCTAAATTTTATAGTACATTTCAGTTTTTACATTAATACAATGAACATTCTGATATATTTGCTCGAAAGCCCATAAAAGAAATTTTAATTATTAAATTATAAAAGCTTTCCCAGTGGTACCAATGTCCCCATTTATTTTTTTCTTTTGAAAGATTATTATTATTATTATTATTTGAGTGGAATGTTAGTGATGTTAATGACTTTGAGTGGAATGTTAGTAACTTAAAATACATTAATAATAATTTCTTAGAACAGAGTATCAGTGAAATAGATTAATTCATTAGATTAAAACGTTAGTAATTTGCATTAGTTTTTAAAATGGGATGTTAGTAATTTTCATTAGTTTTCTTGAATGTTAGCAATAGCATTAGTTTTTTAGCATAAAATATTAGTAGTATGTAGATGATTAATGTACGAGTGTAAATTAAAAGATAAAAGTGTGAAATTAAGATAAAATAATCAAAATTTCAGCTTATTTTTTTAATTAAATCAGTGGCTTTATTAAACATTGTTTTACTATATTGTAACCATCATGTAATTAAATCATTTCAGGTTGATTACCATTCAATCAATTAATTTTATAGTTTTTATAGAAGTTTACTAATAGATTACTTCAACATTCATCTTGAATATTAAAATAACTTTCAGGTGGTAAAAGATTTTTTTTTTTTTTAAATTATTATTGCATTATTTTAGATGTAAATAGAGAATAAAATGAAATGTTTATAAGTATGGTTACCGCAAAACAAAATCAATTAAAAAAATAAGTTTGGAATGATATCTCTTTTGGTTTTGTAAAAATATATTTAATATCACAGCTTTTTTTTCAAAAAAGGTTTGTTCCAACATGATATCATGTATGATAAATGAAAATATATGGACTCTCCATTTTTTTTTCTTTTTGAAGGAATTTAAGTATACGAATTCCTTACCTTTTACCATTTTTCTGTTTTATCAATTTCTAATTTTCTAACAAAATCAGCAGCTATGGATTTTCAAACTATCATTTTCCCTAAAACTGCAGTACAGTACTATGTTACCCCTCCCCCCTTTTTTTAAAAAATTTTAACAATAATGATTTGGGGTTTCATAGAAGTTTTCAAATGTATAGAGACTTTGGATTGACTTTTATTGGGAATAAACCAAGTATAGCGCTGTTTTTATCAAAATAACTCTCATTTTCTATAGTCAGTATTTTGAATTAAATTCTAAGGATAACTTCTTTGGCATCTAGCTAAAGCAGGTGATTTCAACACCCAGAATAAAATACTATACATCACTGACATTTAAATTTGAGAACACCTGTTTCCCTGGCTTGTTTATATAAGTTGATTAATTCCTTTTTTAAAAATGTGTTCCATTTCTCTGCTAGGAACAAATTAGTTGTTTCTCCTTGATCTAATGATAATTCTATAGGCATTTAAGCCATTTTGTTAATACACGGTTACAGATAAAAATTGCTATGATGGTGGATACGAATTTCTTCATTCGTAAACATTTCAACATAAAAATCAATGAATATGAATGTTTGAACTTTGAAAAAGAAATACGTTAATTTCCTAAATATGCTGCGAACAATCGTGATAACACAGAATCTGATTTCGAACCCTGAGGTGGCGTTCCAGGAGGTGGCAATAATGTGTGACATTCGTGGTTCTCGGATCCGTATCCTGTGCAGACGATTTCTGGCAGACGGGAGACGGCATTTCGCAGTAAAAGTTGCATAAAGTCGACAGCAGCCTTGCCACATTTCTTCTCCACTGTGTTTCTAGCGCATGTCATGTACCTCTGATAACCACTAATTTGAAAGAAAAAAAAAGTGCATAATGCAAATGATGATGATTATAAAAAAATGCAATTGATGGAATTGTACTCTGTTTTAAAATACAGGATGAACATAGATTAGTTGGGTAATTTCGTAACTTAATAACTTGCGAAATATTATTTGTAAGATAATAAATACTAGTTCAATGGTTGATAAGTAATACTGTATCACAAATTTGTGGATGTACGTTTTATTTCAGTGCTGAAATTTCAATTTGGATTAGTCGCGGAGGTATTATTCCATGACCACCACAATCATCAGTTCTTTCACACTTAGGTTTCAATGTATGGATCAGGGTTCGAGTCCAACGCTTACGAAATCTCCTAAATTAAAACCACGAACCGGTACACCGCCTCCTGAATAACAGACCTATACGCACTGACACAAAAATGGCGGCTGTGGCAGGCGGATTATTTTCAGCGTTTGTACAATCCCTTGAATTTTGACACCAGTATTTTATGAAAGTATTCTTTGTATTCTTTTTCTGAGATTAAATAGGGCGCAAAAATACCTTTATAAAATATTGGTGTCGAAATTCAAGGGACCATACAAACGCTGAAAAAAATCCGCTTACGACAGCTGCCATTTTTGTGTCAGCGCGTGGGCCTGTTATTCAAGTGGCGCGCAGTGACCAGTACTGTACTTGGTTTAATCGACGTGAACATGCTGGGCATATATGGCAAATAGCTGATTTACCGATCGGACATTTAAAGAGTAACGAAGGGCAGCTAAATCGGACATTTGTGAAACAAAGTAAACTTTGTGCGTTTCACTATCTTATAATCTTGTGTGCTGTTATGTTTAGCCGTATAACTACTCGTAATAAACCATTCTTTTTGCCCAACTAATTTTGTACACACCGTGTATAATGTTGATAACCACTAATGAGGAAAAAGATGCATACTAATGTAAGTAATGATGATTATAAAAAATGCAATTGCTGAAATTGTACTCTGTTTTAAACAGGGTGTCTGTGGCCACTTGGATAACTAGGACAAGTCAGGAAAATTTTTATGGACTGGAAATTTACCATGCCTGAAGAAAAGTCTAGAAAATTTGAAATTTCTGAGAAAAGTCGGAGAAATTTGAAACTTTCGAGAAAAATTCAGAAAATTTTTTTGATCATAAAACTAAAGATTTGAAATTGCAGCGCTAAGAAAATCTAATTTTGCCCATTATAAATATTGTAAAGAGTATTTCAACTTCTCATGCATTTCCTTTTGTCTAGCCCGTTTCAATCCTTCCTTGTAACTGAAAGATGTTCAATGCCAGCTTCACTGGAACTTTGTATATAGTTTGTAGGATGGATTAGGTGATCCAGTCTGTTTACCTATCTTTGTTTGGGAACTGAACATTTGTTAGCTTAATTTGTTGAATATTTATAATCTTTAAATTGGGTTAATTACTGAACAAATATATTACTTTTTTTTTTTTTTTTTTTTTTTTTTTTTTTTTAATTATGTCTGAACAATCTGTATTTAACTGCGACTGATACGATTAACAATTTCTTCCTAAATTGGACAAAATGGATGGAACCTGGTGCTAAAAGTGTATATCTGTAAAATGTTTAGCATGTAAAAAAAAAAAAAGTAATAATCATTAAGAAATATAGGGTTGTCAAGCAATCATTAACCATGAAATAAATGTCTTATTGTTTAAGAATATGTACATTTTGCAAAAAAAAAAAAAAAAAAAAAAAAAAAAAATCAATAGTTTGTGTTTCAGAATCATTTGTGAAAGTTCCACTGTCAAATTCACAACTTTTAAGATTTTTTTGTATGTAACATCACAAAATTTCGATACCTGAAACTTTTAATTGGTATCGAAAACCTGGAGAAGTCAAGGAAAATTTGTAGCTCAGCTGTAATAGACACCCTGTTTAAAGTTAGAGTTGTAACCAAATTGAATGCTATGCTTACCAGCAAGCCATGGGAATTCTGTTTTGGAACTCAGAAGTTGATATAGTTTCTAAACCAGCTTGTAAGTCTGTGAGGCAATCCTTTTGCAAAGTATGGGCATCGTTGAGGCAAGGAGCGTGTTTAAGGTAATCTAATTAAAACATAAAAAGGGAATAAATTAGAGGGAAAAAAATAAGTATCTATTTTGCCTGATTATAATAGTATTGGGATAAAAAACGCTTTTAATGATTATAATTTAATCACTAAAAGCGATTTTAAAATGAGTGTGTTGTTAATATCTTTAACCACAAAGAAGGATGTAGAATATAAATAAAAGTATTTTAAGTGACGACAAACTTTACAATACACAATTTAAAACTTTCATTTTCTCGGAGTTCTATGGTGAGTAAACTTGATGCAATAGTACTTACAAAAAAATTAATTTTTTTTTTTTTTTTTGGTAAAATTAATTGATTTAGTCTAATAATTTGAACGCCGTTCTCACATAAATCTCAACATTCTTGAGATAACTGTAACATTTCCTCAGAAGAATCTTGGATAAATAGAATTTCAAAAGCTGAAAAATGTTCATATCACCACGGAAATATACATCGTCACCTAAACAATAATCATCCTTATACCACGTATCTTAGTTATCTTATTCAAGAACAAACATATGGGGGAGGGGGATCGAGTTTATTAGGGTAAAACCGTAGCTTCTAACTCACGCTTTTTTTTTTTTTTTTTTCGCGTCAAATAAACTTGTTTTGAACCAGAAATTTATTTAATAAAATGTTTCTTGTTTCAATGTGGCACTTTAAAAAAAAAAAAAAATCATTTAGAAAGTAAAATTTCTGGTTCAATAGGATTTTTAACTTAAATTAAAATTTGGTAGCGATGGCAATTCTCTACTTTAGATTTAAAAAAAATAAATAAATGAATAAAATGTACAAGAAACAGGAAAAAGGTGAAAGGTTGAAGACCCCTATTTTACAGTATTGCGAGTTGTACTCGATTGCAATGAAATGGATTCGATTTTGGGAAGGGGGAAAAGCGCGTCTTAAATTATGGTAAATATTACGGTATATTGCGAAATAAGTTAATTTGAATTTAAATAACATTTTTTTTCTTTTTAATAAGAATCTTGTATTCTTCCAATGTTTAAACCCATATTGTCATAAATAGGGTGCGAATTGTCGAAAATTTTTTTATATTAATTCGTAAAAATTTATTCGAATATAATATTTTATTAAATTAATTTATAGTTTTATGACAAACCATACACAGACAAAAAAAAGTCTAAATTAACAAAGATTTTCTACACTATATTGCCAATGAAGATTGCGATTTTAGACGTTTTGTTAAATATTTGAAAAGATATATGAGGAATTATCTGGAAACTTCAGGAGTGTAAACAACATGATAGACGTCATATATTTCTGCGAAGATTTTTTCCCGAAACCCCATAAGGGGCCGTCAACAAATTGAAGAAAAACGAATATCTTTTGGATAACCCTGTAGAAACTAATATTGCAAAAGCATTAAAACTGTAGATTATGATTAAGTGGCTTATTGTAATAATTTGGGTTCATTTTTATGAAGATAGCATGTATACTCGAAGAGAAATTCAGGTTTTTATAAAAACAGTCCCAAATTTTACCAAGTTTTTTGCTTATAATTTGCAGAATTTTTTATATAAAAACAAGTTATTTTCAGAAAATATGACAAACAAAATTGTACACAATACCCTGCAATCAGAATTAAAAAATAATAAAAATTTTATGAGAAATGAGCAGGTTTACTAAATATTGTTTCACTGCGCATGCGCGAATTCAATCAAAATATACTGTGCATAATATATTAGCTAAATGTATAGACCAACTTTTATGAAAGTCTCAAAAACATAGCTTGAAAATTCTGATAGTAATCGTTGATAGAATAAGCTCGAAATTCGCTGTTCCCAAAAGGAAGCAAAAAGATGAGGGGTTGTATCAAATATAGAATGAGAAACACTTCATTCTTATTATGTCAACTTTCATAAGCTAGTATATTTGGATATTTTGCATTGGCAATATAGTGTATAATATCGTCGCTACCATGTCAAACTATCGAATGTGCAAAAATGCATTTTTCATATCTTTAAAAAATAGTCCGATTGTCACCACTAAATTTTAATAGTACTCTTCAGCAGGGTTGCCAGTTTGGCCTCATTTTATAGTCAGAAATTTTGAATCTATACCAGAAATTTCAAATGGAAATTTTTGCTTTATTTAATAACAGACATTTCGAGATTACTCAAAGCAAAAATAAATTTCTCAAAATTTCCGGTATGAATTTAGTATATCTGAATAAAAAATAATGCCAAACTGGCAACCCTGTCTTCTGCAGAAATTTAATTAGTATTTTTACTAGGCGAAGAATTCTAATAAAATTTAGTGGTAACAATCGGACCATTTGTAAAAGTAGTGAAAAATACAATTTTTCATATTCGATATTTTGACATGGTAGCGACGAATGTATGTTTTTAAATCTTGCTTAATTTATCTGTCTTCGAGCCTACATCTCTATTATTTGTGTGTCTTTTAACAGGTGTGTGCATAGAATTGCGATAAAAATTGAAAAATCAATGTAAACACATATTTATCTCAAATTGATAACAAGTTAAGTATTTTAATTGTGTAACGGGCATCTTTAAAAATGAGACAGGAAGTTCATGTTGGCAATTGAACCTTTTGCATTTCAGACGCATTGCCTTTTTAGTTTCAAGGGTGCGGTCAGAGGGGGGAGGCAGGGGACATTGCTCCTCTCTAGATTTTCAAATTTAATTATATTATACATTTTCTTTTTCTTTGATGTTTCTTGAAAGATATATATTATCTCAAGTGACTTAAAATAGTAAAAGAGGAAATTGAATTAAAGATTTAACATTACGGGCGGGGGGGAGGGGGGGTCAGAACTTCTCTGACGTAAATAAGAGTTAACTGTTTCAATTTTCCCTTTCGTGAAAAAAAAAAAAAAAAAAAAAAAAAACTCTAAAAGTTTATTTTTGGATTTTCAATAGTTCTTATTTGTGCATTTCTGTATTTTTTTTATGCTATAGTATGTTTGAAAAATATATTATCTCAAGTGATTTAAAATATTTAAACACTAAGATAAAAAGGGAACTAATGATTTTTGGTTACGTGGGAAAAGAGCCGAGCCTCCCTGACGAAAACAATAATAAAACAACTGTTTCGATTCTCAATTTGTAAAAAGGAAAAAAAAAACGTATTTTTTATTTGTTTAATTCTGTATTGTTCATATGTTTGAAAATTGTATTGCACGGGGTTTTCTGACAAAAATTTCTTAGTTTAGCTTATTTCATATGTATATTCCCAAAAACGCGGTCTTGGAGAGGACCACAAGCACATCTACTGCGAAAACTTGCCCCTCCTTGGATTTCGTTCCGCCGGCGCTCATGTTTAGATTAACACATGAAAAAAAAAGTGTCGTATTTCGCATGGAAATAATTAATAATCTATCTAGAAGAATTTTCAAGCGTATTATTTAAGAAAGATCATAATTATATTTGATGGAATTATTTTCCCCGTAAGTTTAAATAGAGGCTTTCGTTTGTAGCGGCGTTTGTTAACGGAATCTTTATAAATTTATTTTGGTTAAAACACGAAATAAAAAATATTTTTTTATATCGACTATTTATTTTTTGTCATATTAATATTTCTTACTTTAAAATTAAGATTTTTTAAAATCATTTTTTTCCCCCTCTTAAACTGCATTAATTTCTTTTGCTGAATCTTCATTTGTATTCAATTGCCGTGATCACTAATGTTGTAACACTGCTTGAGAACATATATATAATCTGGAAAATGTTGTACTTATTGCATAAATATTGTAATGTGATATTCTTTTACACGAATTTTAATTATTGGTTAAGAAATGTTAGAATTTTTAATACAAAGCTAATCCGGCCGAATTTTATTGATCTTTGCTCCGAAAAAACTGAACTACGAAAAAAAAAAAAATAATAATAATAATAAAAACTTAACGTGCTGGCCTGGCATAAAAATTTCAACCCGTACTGACTGGCTTCTAATTCGTCCTAAATCATTAGTACCTAATTGAACTATCGCTGCGGTTTATTGAATCTTCTTTTTGCTAAATAAAAAATTTGCTTATGAGTGAAACTTTGTGTTTTTGTTACATATATACAAACAACATAACTTGGCTATGAAATTTTATTGAATGTCGAAATTATAAAGATATTTCTCATTCACCCATCACTCTGTATTATAATCACAAACGAAAAACATCGATTTTTTTCATAATACTGTCTATTATTACAATCGATAATCCATACACTTAATAATAACATTTGATAATCCAATTAGCAGTAGATAAAATATTGAATAATTCCAATATTTATTTTGACAAATTTTCTTAAGTACAAATTAATATGTGAATTTCACAGATACTGCCAAATATTACATTTTCAAAGGGAGAATGTAGGTAAACATTGCTCTGCATCTTAAGGCTGGTCTCTAATCCAAACTGGTTATTTTCTGACACATTTTTAAATTCATTATTGTTCACAAACGTATCAAATTGGCAGGTGCACCTATTAAGAAACTGTGTAATCGAACTGTTCTGTTTTTCCTTTTTCAGTAAAGGTAAAAGATTTTTCAGAAAATGCTGTCAAAGTTGGTGTTTTGAACGAAATTACGGAACGCGACAGTACAGGAAAAGAAGAAAAAAACTGTCGTTCTGAGACAATAGTAGCTTATAACTCAAAATAAAATTCATTTATCGGAAAATGAAAAAAAAAAAATGTTCGATTGCAAATCACTTCAATAATCATGCCTGCAAGTATCATGCTTGTATGTTTAAAAATGTGTCTCGTTGTTAAGCGTGGAAAAATATTTTTTTCAGAACCTCATTAACGAATATTGTTTTTGAAGACAGGTGCTATTTGCGTTTACCACTGAATCAATAAATATTCTAGTCACTAATCATTAGAGACTCATTACGTTTTGAAAGCGGAAAGAAATCTTATAGATGATTAATCGGAAAATTGTCACTTTTCCATCATGCTCTGAACAGTGACGTAGGAATTCAAAAATTATGGGAGGGGCTCAAGTAGACATTTTCATACAGCAATTGAATAGTTACGATTGTCTATCTATCTATTTATTTATCTCTCTATTCCAAGAAAAAGTAACTAAGGCTGTCGTCGACGTAAAAGACGTTTTTGTTTACCGGAAGTCTTTCTTGGCTATATTAAGAACTATTACATATAAAAATTGGTAGTTTTATAGAGAAATATTCGACAAACACGCTGAAGCAGATAGTTTTTAAATCGAAGAATTATTTTAAGCGCTGTTTAATGTTGAATTGCAGTCAAACTAAGTTCCAATAAATAAGTTTTATAGGATCAAAAACTATGCACAGCAATTTAACATTTTTAGCAGGCACATTTACTTGAGGAGCTTGCGGTGTGCAGTGTGCAATAATTTTTCAAATTTGACTCATTTTTTGAGGGTTTTTTCTGTTTTCAAAACTTTATTATTTCAGTACAGATTTACTTCATATTTCGAAATGGACATTTTTTTATACTGTTGCTAAATTGAAAAACAGCGCAAATGTTAATATTTCATTTCAATTTAAAAATGTATTTATACGTGACTATTAAAAAAAGGTAGAAAACTTTAACATAATAATTAATTAATCACGTGTTAAAAGCAGTCAATGGGGAAAATTCCGTCATAAAAATGCATTTTCACGTGAATATTAAATAAAGAATCAAAACTTTGGTGAAAATTACGTCATATTTGAAACGTCTTATTTATAACACTTTTCTTACAGCACCATTATAAAATTCTGCAGAGACACTGTTTACTTTATCAATTTTATACAAGCTGATTTTCAAATGCTTAATTGATCTTCCTTAATCAATCACAAAACAGCCGTTAGCTGTCGCGGCAGCAGTTGATTCGGCTTTAAAATCCCCCAGTCAAATGGAGATGAATGGAAACCCGATTACAGAAGATTGCCATTGGTTGTTTAATTATAGTTCAATCTTCAGTAACATTTTTAAAGCAGAGCAAATTAGCGTGTTTTTAGAGTCTGCGGTGTCTGAACGAGGGTGAGCGTAGCTCGTAGAGGGCAGAGCTCCCTAGTATTATCGACGAATTAGCAAAAGAAGCGGCTAAAAATAAAAAAAATGATAGACCCTACCACGTAGAAAGACCAATATCAAACCTTAAGCGTATATTAAAAGAGTTAACAATAAAACAATGGCAGTTCGAGTGGGACTACGGGGATACGGGTAGAACAACCCATGGATACTTCCCAAAAGTAGACACAAAAAGGCTTATAAGTTGTAAATTACTGAGCCAAATCTACACAGAACATGGAGCATTCCCACAATACTTACATAGATTTACTAAATTTAGCTCTCCAGAATGCATATGCGGTGAATTAGGGTCCATAAAACACTACCTTACGTCCTGCCCACTCACACAACCACACCATCTGGTCACCATTACAGTTAATAACAAAATACTATGGCACAGACAACTTGCAAACAACAAACATGTACAAAACAAAGGTAAGAGCAGTGATCAGATGGCTAATGAACAATGTAGACGACATGAAACAGACAAACATAGACTAATACAACAACAACAACAAAAAAAAAACATAAAAGTCCCAGCAGCCACCATACCTCTATATTCAAAGTGTGTATAACCTCTGCCTAATTTATCTTATCTTTCAGGGGGAAAAAAAGGGGAAAAAAGGAAATATATATATATATGTATATATAATAAAAATAGCAGTGTAAAGTATACCTCTTTCCTACGAAAAAAAAAATCGTTCTTTTAGCGTCTAAGAGGGTGGAAGTTAATAAACTAATTAACGGACTAATGGCCAAGGAATATGCCCCACACCATAGCGCACCAAGTCCTCAAATAGCTTCATCGAGTTCATGAAAACAGCCATAAGGTATATATTGGACTGATCGCCACTAGAGCGCATTCATGACAACAAATTCAACGGTTACCAGTGATGCAACAGAGTATAAAATCAACAGAGAAATATGAGAAACACAAATCACAATGAGAAACCTGCAACAAATGAGAAACCAAAATAAATGCAACAAAAGAGAAGCAACTGCATCACATGAGAAACCAAAAAGAAACGAGATAAACTTAAATGTGCAACAAAAATCAAGCAGCAAAAGAAAAACAACAGGTAACTGGAAAGTACAGTAGAAAAAAGTAAGGGAAAAAAACAATCCAACACAGGTAAAAGTAATCATTTTCTTCTATTTTTTTATGTAAAGTTAAATAAACATGTATTAACCCCCTTCCCTTACAGTTTTTTTTTTTTTTTTATCATGTACGCTAATGGCGCCCGGTGCATGTAAAATCCGTCGTGGGTGTAAAGTCCTCCAAGTTCCCCGTGAATTATACCTCTGGGGGTGCCTAATCAGGTGAAGGTCTCGTCACCTGATCAAGGCTCTAAATTACGAGACCAACTCGCATAACGATGACATGACGTATGGGTGTGATGCCAAGCGCAGGTCCATATAAAAAGAATAACATCAATTAGCAGCAAAACAAAAATGGGAACAAAACTAAGTCCTCCACATAGCCGTCCTGCCAGCAACGGCCAGCCGCTACGCGCCCCGGTGCCAGGCACTAAACCCGTTTAAGCTAGGGAAACCTGGCAGGTAGGGGCCTGGTCGCCGGTCTCAAAAAAAAAAAAAAAGCAAAAACTTGTCCGTGAGTAACGCTGGTGTCATATCGACGGTGGCAACGGTCTAAGCAATCTATCTCTTTTTTTCCGCAAATTGAATTATTTTTAAACATTGCACAATTTAAATTTTTACACCGTCGAATAGTGTCAAAAACGGGTGAGATCTCGGAAAGCAACTAAGAGGAATAACGCATAAATGGGGAAAACAGGGAAAAAATACTTAAGATACGGTTTTCGGAATTGACTTTTCAAATCATTCGGAGGAATAGAGAGTGAATGGGGGAAAAAAATGCGTTCCGATACATAAACCCAAAAATGTACTTTCAAATGCAATTTGTTTGAAAACTGTATCTGAATAACCTGTTTTTTATGTATTTTAAAATAATTTCCAAGCATGATTTAAAAAAAAAAAAAAAGAAAAAGAAAAAGGGGCTATCTCTATCGCGTACAGCTCGATTATGGAAGATAAACCCATTTGCACTTAACACCATATAAATAGATCAGCGTTTGTTTCCAGCTAATATTTCATAACGAAATTAACACTTCAATATTAAATAAATAAATAAAATAAAATAAATAAAACACACATTTAACAGATTATGTAATCAAATTTTCCCCTAAACACTGAAATAATCAGAATCAAAAAGGCTGCTGTAAGTAGCGAAATCTTTTGTGAATTCACCGGCTTTTAACTTTTGGCATGCGGCTAACACGAAAGTATCGCTTTTAATAAATTTCAAAACTTTATTTGAACATATTGAAAAATAGTTTTTAAGAACCTGTTTAAGGCGTCAGCGATCCTCCACGATCGCAAAATCCCATGTTAACCTATGGAGAAAATTAATTAGGTTGTAACTCATACCTCAATATAATTATCGAAATTCGATGTTCACCAACCAAAAAAAAAAAAAAAAAAAAAAAAAAACGTCAGATGGAGACAAAGTGCGTTTTCAAAAATTAATTTCCTACATTTTAAGTGTTTCTAAGAAGACGATACATTTCGAAAATTTTGCCCAGGTAAAAATTTCGAAATTTATCGCGTTCTTAAAAATACCTAATATTAGAAAAAGATATGTGTAAATGAATCGGGCGTTTTCTTTCTTATAGTGAAAACCGAATTTCGATAATTATTTTACGCAGTGAGTAATCAACTGCTCAAATTACTCCATATGTTAACATAAGTTTCACCGCTAAGACGCCCTTAAGGCGGTTCTCAAAAAGAAAAAGAAAATAAAGTCCTCTCTGAACAACACGAAACTTTCTGACTCATTTTTAAACATAAAAAAATTATTGTTGAAGTGATTTGTAATCGAACAGTTTTTTCCCCATTTCTTTTAAACGAATTACATCATAAGCGATTTTTGTCTCAGGACAGCAGTTTTTTTCTCCTTTCCTGTGCTGTTGCATAAGGAAATTTGTTCGATATGTCAACTTGAGCAGCATTTTCAGGAAAATCTTCTGCCTTTACCAAAGAACGAAAGAAAAAAAGGTTCGATTGCATAGTTTCTTAATAAGTGCACCAGCCAATTGGATACACTTACCATTAACAATGGATTAAAAAATGTGTTAAGAAGTAGACAGTTTGGATCTGAGAATAGCCTTAAGAGGCTACTTCACTCACGTGACAACACTCGCTCGCTAATGTTCATCCTATGGGACAGTTCTTTTAAAATATCTCGTTTGCATTTCAATATTTTCAAACGATTTTTTATTATTATTATTACTGGATAGCTGAGCTCGATCTCTACGATCGCCGCTTTTTACTTTTTCGATATTATTTGAGATTTTTTTTTCTCTATGAGGATACTTTCACTTTCGGAACCGGTTTCAAAAATTAAAGTAATCTTGTTAAAAAATATATAAAAAGTTTAAAAATATTGAAATGCAAACGAGATATTTTAAAAGAACTGTCACATAGGGTTAACATTAGCGAGTGGATGTTTTCGCGTGAGTTAAATAGCCTCATAACGAATGTAATTACAATGAATGTGTTTTTATCTTTACAATGAATGTGTTTTTATCTTACTTGCTCTAAGGTCCGTGCCTGGGGTGCAGTATTCGTTGAGCAGTTTTTCGGATCCTTCGCTCACGAATCCGAGCAACTCCCTCTGGAGCGGCGTCATGCATCGAAGGGTGAAATTCCTGAAACACTGCTCTGCTTCGTTGATGTACCTGGCAGATTCGAAAAGGGTAAAATAGGCCATACAATGTTAAATTTTCACAGTAAAAACAATACACCAAAAATTCATGGCGAACTTTTTATTTTTGGTAAAGAAAACTACATTAATTTTATGCATTCATTCGACTATGATTTATTTTGAATATTTCAACAGGTTATTTTGAATGAATTTTTTTTTCTAATGCATGATTAATCTTAAAAAATAATTGAGTGCTCGCATATTATTAATTAATGAAAAGAGCGGAAAAAAGATTAACGTGCATGATTAAGTAAAAAAAAAATTAAATAGGCCTCGCGTTATTAATTAATGAAAAAAGCAGAAGAGAAAGATTAAATTAACTGGATTTTTTTTTCTAGTGCATGATTAAGCTAAAACAAAGCAAAGCGTCCACGCATTATTAATTAATGAAAAGAATGGAAAAGAAAGATTAAAATAACAGATTTATTTTTAATTTTTTTTCAATTTCTAGTGCATGATAAAAATTATAAGATTTTTTTTAATGCATGATTCAGCTAAAAAAATATTAAAGCGTCCACACATTATTAATTAAGGAAAAGAATCGAAGAGAAAGATTAAAATAATAAATAATAATAATAATAATAAAATCGAGTGCATGATTAAGCTAAAAAAAATTAAAGCATCTACACATTATTAACTAATGAAAACAACAAAATATTAAAATAATACGATGATTATTATTTTTTTTAATTTCAACTGCATGATTAAGTAAAAAAAATAATAAATAATAATAAATAATAAAAAAATAAATAAAGCGATCACACATTATTAATTAATGAAAAGAGTGGAAGAAAAATATTAAAAATGATAGGATTTTTTTTTAGTGAATGATTAAGCTAAAAAAAATTAAAACGTCTGTCCACACATTATTAACTAATGAAAAGAGCGGAAGAGAAAAATTAAACTAATAGGATTTTTTTTCTAATTTCTAGTGCTTGATTAAATAATAAAAAAAAAATAAAATAAATAAAAAACCCGCCCATTATTAATTAATGAACACACATTATTAATTAATGAAATGAGCGGAAGAGAAAGATTAAAATAACAGGAATTTTCTTTTGATCGAACTACTTTGAAATCTAGATTTAAAATAACTTTTGAAGTGAAAATCTACAAATTAAACTTAATAGAAAATTCTATTCCATCAGCTTAATACTTTCGTGCAATAAAATGGGTAATATATTTATACTTTATTTATGCAAGTTTTATTTTTGTGGAAAAATACGTGAAGAAATATAACATTAGTTCAGGGCCAGATTTATGTACAGTGAGCAAAAAAGTATTTACACGCCAGGCGAATTTGTTGTATCACACATAAATAAACACAAAATGAACCACAAATGAAAAGTATAAAAAATATTTAAAAAACAAGTAAACATATTTAACATTTGACTTTGTCTTTATTTCCATTAAACAAATATGAAAATATAAAAAAGTAACATTTGTGATGCCAAAAAAGTATTTGCACACTAGCAGTGAGAATAAAAATATAGTAAATATTTAAAAGTAAAAAACAGTACTAGTATTTAGAATGCATGCCCTTTGCTTCAATTACAGAGTGTAATTAATTGTCTGGACATTGATTCGATCAATTTGTGACACATTTCGCTGCTGATTTTTTAGCCCTCTTTAAGAGCTTGCTTAACCCATTAAAGCCGGAATTATTTTTCTCTTTAAAATGCAAAAATTGCACTTCATACCAACTTTTCAAAGTAGCAACTTTAGTCTCCTTTTATTACGGAGTTTCTGTCATCAGATAAAGAGAATATTTCTCTTAAAATATACCGGTATACAAACAACAAAATGAAGGGCAGCTATTCCGGTACCATATGGTACCAGTAGGCTTTAATGGGCAAAGATCAGCTTTGTTAGCTATTTTCTTTTTTTTGTACTTGCATATCCAAAATATGCCATAAATTTTAAATAGGATTGAAGTCTGGTGATTGTAGTGGCGTTTGCAATCGATGATTTACATTATACAGCAATCATAACCTCGTAATGTTCACCGTGTGTTGGGATCATTATCTTGTTGAGAATAATATGAATCAGTAATTCCCAATTTCAGAGCACTATTAAATAAATTATCTCTCAATATACAAATATATTGTTTGGCATTCATGTTGCCTTCAATGAAGGTCATTTCACCAATTCCATTAAGAGACATGTATCCCCAAATCATTATATGACCACCGTCATGTTTTACAGCTGGTTCCAAGTTTTTATTTGAAGCACAGTTTTCTTTCCATCTGAGCCTAAAATATTAAACTTACTTTCATCGGAAAAAAATAACACTTTTCCACAAATCTAGTCGTTTGCCGGCATAAGCAAGTATTTTCAGCCTATTTGTTTCACTGATAAATGTTTTTTTTTTTTTTTTTTCAGGCTTTCTGCCTCGAATATTTGCATCATGAAGAATATTTCTATTAGTATGCGGTGTAATATTATTGTTTCCGAAGTTGAAAAGGCATCAATAGCCAATTCTCGAACACTTAGGAAGGGTCTTCTTTGCAGATTCCCTTATGATGGCCCTCCTTTGCCTTGCATTTAGCTTTCTTGGACGTGCAGTTCTCAGCTTATTTGTTGTCATACCAGTCTCTACTTTTCTTCTTCATTACGTAATGAACACTAGAAGAGTTTAAATTTAACTGTTTATACATTTCTCGGTAACTTAATTCAGAATTGTGAAGAGTTATAATCTTCTCACGCATAGCTACAAAAAGTTCATATATACGTTTTCGGCACCATGGCAATAGAAACTGTCAGTATAACACCATTCCTGTTATTATATTATGTGACTTCAATGTGCGGAACTAGTGTAGTGCGGGACTGGTGTGCTAAAAATTTGCGTAATGTTCATGTTTAATTGTTTTTTAAACTATCAATGTTTCGTGTGCAAATACTTTTTTGGCATGAGAAAATAGCTGTTTAATTTTTTTAAATGAGTATTATTATTTTTTAAGGTTAAAGATTGGTTGTTTGTGTTTGTTTATTATTTAAGAGCCTACACTGGTCACGGGAAGAAACGCTCAAGCTAATGTTAAGTCTATGAGAAGGTTCTAGCGCGATTTCTTGCTCGCATTTTAATATTTTTAAATGATTTTTTTTGCATAGGATAGCTTATGTCGATCTCTAACGTTGTTAATTTTTACTTTTTCAATTTTATAAAAAAACTGTAACCAAAATCAAAAAAGTAAAAACCAACAACGTTAGAGATCGACCTCAGCTATCCTATGCTGAAAAAAATAAAATAAATAAATAAATAAAATAAAATCATTTAAAAATATTAAAATGCGAGCGAGAAATCGCGCAAGAACCTTCCCATAGATTTAACATTAGCTTGAGCGTTTCTTCGCGTGACTAGTTAAAACAATTTCGTCACATTTTCTGTCTGGTGTTACTGTTACTTATATGCAAAAAATTGCGTGTGTGTCTGTGCTGCAAATACTTTTTTTGCTCACTGTATGATCTGAACCAGCGGTATCCAACCTTTTAGCTAGGATTTTTTTTTTTTCTAAAGGTTTATAAAAAGGAAGTCTTATAATCTCGTTTCGGATAAATTGCATCTGCCGCTCCCCTATTTATGAAATTGTGGGCACATTGTCTTTTAGGAAAAAAAACCCTGAACTCTTTGTCTAAAAGCAGGTACAAATTACCGCTGCAGTTGCATAAGCATGGAAGATGCAACAGTATTTTCCATTAAAGAACATTAGGATTAGGTTCAATTTACTCTTTCTATAAGCATAATATTTTTTTTTTAATTTGTTTTTTTTTTTCATAAACTCACGTGCACTGTCGGTTGAGGTCAGGTTCATTAGTGGCGACACCTGTCGGACTTTGGTTGAAAAGAACTAAGGTCGCTGCGCATAAATCCAGCTCTCTCAGATGGCATGATTGGCTCGAACTTCCTTGAAAAGCTGTAAAAATAAATAAATAAATAAATAAATAACACAAGACAAAAAAAAACATTAAATTATAATTTTTTACGAATACTGAAAGATGTATTAAGTTTTATCTAAAAAAAAATTTGCCATATTTATTTTAAGCATCATAAAATAGTTTTATATTTGTCTTACAACATCAGAGTTTTTATGAGAATTAGATGTATTAGATTAATCTATTTTAATTAGATTTTAATATATTAGATATATACAGGGTGGTTATAAAATAAGTATCCCTATTTGGAGCTGTCTGTAGCTTAAAGGAATAACCCGAATGAAACCAAAATCGGTACACATACTATTCAAGAAGGGGGAAGAAGAATGGAATAATAAAAAAAATAGTTACAATAATTGGTAACGGATGGCGTTACGGGTCCTGTCGGTGCAAACGCCGTTGTAATCCTTAGTAAAATCAAAACGCGGTCATTTCTGCCATTAACGTTGTACGACATGGCTCTCAGTCTACCGGATCGCGCTTTAATTTTAAAACTATTCTACGTTAACAGCTCAAACAGTGCAGCTGCTTTATGTGAATTTAGGCGTGTGAAAGGAATGCGTAAAGGAAAAGGTCCTCTGACACCATGTGCAGAGAGAAGAATGGTAAAAAAAATTCGAGAGACTGGATCGTTTACTGTAAAATGAGGACCAGTACCTCTCCGCACGCAAGAAGAAATTGCCACTGCGATTGTGGAGTCATCAGGGACTCCGGAAGCCGGTCTTAGTGAGTTGCCCGAAATTTGGATATTACATATGCTACTGTTCGAAAAGTCCTAAGAAAGGTAATCCAATTTTATACGTATAAAGTTAGTTGTCATCAACAACTGTTACCAGGTGACGCGCAGCAGAGATTGGATTTTGCTTTAACGTTTTTAGCACGAATGGAGGTGGATGATGCCTTGCCATAGAAGATTTTATGGGGAGATGAAGCCCATTTTCATAAGAATGGGACAGTCAATACGCAGAACTGCAGAATATGGACTTCAGAGCCACGAACTGTTATTCACGAAATACCCCCCACTCTCCCAAAAATCACTGTGTGGTGTGGTTTTACTGCAAGTTTCATTCTTGGTCCTTATTTGTTTGAGGAGTTACGGCCAATAGGCCCTGTAACGTGTTTGGTTACTGCGCATGTTACAAACTTTCGTAGTTCCTCAACTGCAGCAAAGACAGTGCCTGTCTGAAACAATTTTTATGCAAGATGGAGCCCCGACCTATATTGGGCGAGCAGTACAACAGTTCTTACGACAACATTTCACAGATGATAGAGTAATAAGCCGGTATTTTCGTATGACGTGGCCTTCTCGATCCCTTGATCTGACGCCATGTGATTTTTGGCTTTGGGGGGTACTTAAAATCTATTGTGTACCGTGGAGGTGTCGGAAACCTCAATGACTTAAAAGATCGCATATCACAACATGTGCGAAACATCACTCCTGGTGCGTTACATTCCGCAGTTGAGCACGTCGTCCACTGCCTGGATTGTGTCTTGCAGCACAATGGTCATGTGGAACCTGAACTTGATCGGCACCGCCATGTGAAATCTTAACCCCATTCACTGTGACATTTTCCAATAAATTAGGTATGCCATCCGGTTTTGTGCCTTAATTCTTTGTTCTTGTATTGCACATTACATTTCACACACAAAAGCGCCATCTGTCGGCGAGTATTGCAATTATTTTTTTTATTGTTCCATTCTTCTTCCCCCTTCTCAAATAGTATGTGTACAAATTTTGGTTTCATTCGGGTTATTCCTACAAGCTACAGAAAGCTCCAAATAGGGATACTTATTTTATAACCACCCGGTATATTTGAAATTAAAGATTCACGAGTTCTTCGTGAGTTATTTCTTGGTAAAATCTTGAGACATTTACATGTTTGGTATAAGCAGAATTGTCTAACCTTCGCATAGTTATAAACAGGGCCTTGTGTCCCCGGGAAAGCATAAATCTGTGTGTGTGTGTGTGGGGGGGGGGGGGGGGGGCTTCTATCTGTCCATAAAAATTGTTCACAAATTTATGGACTCACTATCACTAGTACACTAGTATCACTAGTCATATCACTAGTACTAAACTTCAAGCCTGTGTATAATATTGCATGTATACATAAATTTCGCTCAGGCATAATTCATATCTGTATACAGGGTATCACAAAAAGAATGGTCACAACATAAAAAGAGGATAGAATACACTACTACTTTTGGTATAGGAATATAAGGACTCATATGAACCTTTGACATGTAAATACAAGTATTTTGGTCACTCTTGGCGACAGGGAGGACCGCACTCCCTTCCTAAATCTTTGAAAATGTAAGAATTTTGGTCACTCTTGGCCAATTTTAACCATTTGGCAAAGTTTTAACAAAACTTCTGATTATGTCTATGGGGGCCCCCTCAAATGGAGGGGACCGGGCAGCTGCCCGCATGCCTGTGCATTAGTCAGTGTCAGTCCCTGATTATAAAGATAATGAAAAAATAAAGGTAAGAAGCTTCTATTAACTAAAATTAATTTGAATTTTACTTTTTGTTTAGCTAGGTTAATTTTATTTTTTCTATACTTTTGGAAAGCGTAGCCTTAAAAAAATCCCCTTTAAACCAAGTCCTTAAACGCATACGAATATTATTATATCTATGAGAATTATATTTTTAATCCCTAATTGTGGAATAAATTATATATTAATTGTTTTGAATATAATAACAATTAACAACTTCACTTTCTCTTGCATTTTAATTATATATATATAATACCAAAACCATACACTATACATCTAATCCCAAAACACCTGAACAACAGAGAAAAATTAACAAATAACCATGAAAAATTCATACTAACAAAACTTTAAACAAAACTATAAACAAAAAGGAACACAACCATTGGAGACAGGCTGCAAGGCTAAAGACTTGCATGCTGGGTTATACCGGTAATTACTCATGAAACTTCCCACATTCCTGTCGCAACCAAACTGACCATAGAAAGCAAAGCATTAACCCAAGTTGAAAAGAACGACACAGCCATACAGAGCTCCTTATAAAACCTACAATTATTTGACGATATTTTTAATCGCCAAAAGAAGAGTGTCACGGTATTCTTTATCTTTGACGAAATCATTTGTAAAACTATCTAACAAACCAATAGGATAACTCTGAACCATTGCATTATGATATAGATTTATAATGTCACTCAGTGGCGCAGCCAGAATTCGGTTCTAGGGGGGGTTTTGAGTTTATAATAAAGATGGTCGCCGGTTATATGAATCATCGGTTAATGGAATCAGTCTTTTAAATGAATGAAATCATAATGCTTTTCTCCTCAATTACGTTGGTTATGATTATGTAAACAGCGTTTACAATATTAGAAGCGTGATAGAATTAAAAATAGCTAAAAGAGGAACCACAACTAATTTATAAAATTTTAACGATAAATATACGAATCTCCATCATAAGCAAGAGGTCTCTGCAACATTACCAACAAATGAAATATAGTCTTTAAATTTGTGTACAGACCCCCTCAGGGCTCGGAAGTAGCGCGCTACAAGTAGCGAAACTACAGTAGCCGCTACTTTTTCCAGTAGTTTGTAGTGTAGCGTGCTACATTAAAAAAAGTGTAGTGTAGCGAGTAGCGCGATACAAAATATCAGTAGTTTGTAGCGCGCATCGACGCTACTTTTGGCGCTACTTTCGGAGGGAGGAAAAAAAGGTCCCAATCTTCAAATCACATGATTATAACTCGTTTCTTTCGTGCGAAATATGTTCTCTGCAACAATTTGCGAACGTCAGCGACAAATCTCATTTGCAGTGTCATATATTTCTCCATAGACGACGGGCACGGTCACAAATTAGCTGTCATTTTCACAGTTTGGGTGTCAGAAACTTCGTGTACTGTTATTTAAATCCATAGAAATCTTCTCAATATAATGTATTTTTATACGACTACGATTTTTTTCACCAAAATATAGTCGTCTGGCTATGTTAAATCTTTATCTGACTAATTTCTTCTACCTTTTGCCTCCCACCCCTAGCAAGCAAAGAAATGTAAAATCCTTATTAAAAAAAGAAAAAGAATGGATTTATCTAAACATAAATCCTCTAAATTATCCCTAATCTCTCAAATTCACGCTTCCCCATAGTAGCATACAAAGGAGTTTAAAATATTTTTAAATCTTTATTTTTATACAAAAATAAAATCTTTCACTCATTTGTCTAATGACAACAAATAAAAATTATTTCCTTGTCCCCAAAATTTACGCTTCCCTTTTTGCCCCTCCTCCAGCATACAGTTTCAAATATTTAAAACTCTTTATTTTAAAAAAATGTCCACATTTGTTTCTACCTAATAATAATATATAAGTAACTATCTAAATTGTCCCCTAACTTCCCATAATTTACTTTTCTCCCCCCCCCCCCAAAAAAAAAAAAAAATTAAGTTGTTTTTATTTCTATATAAAAAAATCTTCTGCACATGTTACGTGTGTCTAGATTTAGAGGTGGCCGCTATTCAGAGATATAAGCGTTTTCAAATATATAAATTTTAGGAATTAAAAAGTGGCGCTAAATAGAGGTGGCCGCCTTTCGGAAGAAAAACCAGAATGGAGGTCTTATTGTACATAGATTTTTAACCTGATAAAATATTTTGGACATTCTTTTGAAATTCGGGTCAACCCGACCCCTACCCGCTAGAGTCAAAACCCAACCCGAAATCGATCCGAACTCGAAATAATGAAATTCAACCGGATCCACAGTAAAAAAGTGGAAGTCAACCCGATCTGAATCCGACCCACAACAGAAAAAAATCTAGAGCCGGGTCGGGTCGGGTGCGGGTAAACCGACCCGATGCAGGACTCTAAACGGTATAAAACTAAAAATCTAATCTTTAAATGTTTTTTTTAAATTAGTTGCGGTTTCAAAACTTCCATTTATAACGAAATACTATAAGAAGCAAAACGCTAAATAATCGTTTCCTGTCTTCCTGTCGATCACACAGTTTTTTGCCATAACAAAATTAGAAGTATCAAGAATTAGAATTGTAACAATTCAGCAGAAATGTTTCAGCTGTGCAGGAGCATTCGTTATAACCATTATCGTACCAGTAGTTGAAAAAGTATGTTTATATTAACTTCCTGATACGAATTCTAAGATTAACAAACAGACAGGCACGCATTTTGCTTTTGTGAAAGTGTGATCTGCGGTTTATATAGACTTTTAATGTGAAAAAATATTTTGGACATTCTTTTAAAAAACCGGGTCAACCCGAACCCGACCCGCAAGATTCAAAAAGCCAACCCGAACCCGAAAGAATGAAAGCCAACCCGACCCGCAACAAAAAATTTGAAGTCAATCCGACCCGAACCCGAACCGCAACGGGAAAATATAGCCGACCCGAACGGCGGGTCGGGTCGGGTTTGGGTAAAAGCGGGTAACCCGTCCCGATGCAGGATTCTAAACGCTACTGTGCTACATCACTCTCATAATTGTGTAAGATTATTACAATTTTTATTTTCAAATTTCCTCTTTAAAAAAATATTCCAACATAATTAAAAAGGTTCTATGAATTTGCTTTGTTTGTCTGTCCGTGCTCTAACTCTCATAAATATATTCCGACTGCCATGAAAGTTTTATATGTTATTGAAGTTTACCATAGAATGTTCAGTATTGAAAATGAAATGTGTAGCATTTATATCTCGCTTACAGGGACGTTCAAAAGAATTCTGTTACATTATGGTCTATCAGGAAAAATCGTTTACGGTGTATTTAATTAGCGATGATTACTAAAGTAGCGAAGTAGTGACTACTTTTGGAAAGTAGTTTGTAGTCGCTACTTTTAAAAATAAGTAGTTGTAGTTGTAGTTAACTACATTTTTTATAAAGTAGTTGTAGTTGTAGTTCGTTACAAACAAAAAGTAGTTTTTCCGAACCCTGGGCCCCCTACGAAACAAATGATTCGAAAGAAACACCGATTGCAAAAATCTGCTCATAATCGAAAAATAGCTTTTTATAACTTTAAGTACTTTTTTTAAATTCTTACTTTTGCAAAGATTTTTTTCCTGGGTACGCACATAGCTCGGTCTTAGATATAACTGAGAGCAAAAAACGCAAAAAAAGCCACTTGAAACTGAGATAGACTTACAATGTGTATGTTTTTTTTTCTCTGGAATTCGATGATCTGTTATTGTTTCGAACGTGGAACAAAGACAGAAATGCAATTAAGAAACAGACCACTGTATACTATATAACTCAAAGCGTCTCTGTGAGAGTATATGACCCATCTTTTACTATAAGACGTCTCGACAAAGTGACGCAGTCCAAAAATCAAGTTTTGACATAACCTATGCGTGTAATATGCGCTTTCACAGTTTTAAGTAGAATTTTTTCCGTTTAATTGAATCACATTGTTGAATAGAATTTGATTTATGAAAGTGGTGGATTCTGCCAAGGCGGAAAGGCCAAAAAACTTAATTTTAACTTTAGTTGTTTTGATTCATATAAGCGGCAATTATAGTAATTTTTTTAGCTCTGGGGGGGGGGGGGGGGTTAACCCCCAAACCCCCCCCCTTGGCTGCGCCACTGATGTCACTTATGATAGTATTATGATTAGAATTTAATTTTATTATCCTTATTAAACTATTAATAAATATATTTCTGAAAATAGAAATATGTCAATTGGAATTAAAATTTAATATATTTATTGTTTAAAAGTTGTAATCCTTTCTCTTATCATAAATGTAAGTACTTAAACCACCCCCTCGATAAAGATATTTAATATATATATATATTAAATATTACTTGCTATATTTCTGTAGCAGTATTTTAAATTTTGATTAATAGATGGCAGCACTAATCAAAATGAATTCTTTCTCAGGAGAATTTTCGAAAGAGAGCATTTGATTTTTCCGTCCCGAATTTCACGGACATTCCCAAAGTAAATGTTTTATGAGAAACAATAGTTGCTACAAAATATCATTTTACTCATTGAATAATACTTTATGCGTTCCGATGGTTGCATCTCTGCTATTGTCGGGTGTTAAAAAAATATTCATATACAGCAAAACCTGCTATAACGGAATCGTAAGGGACCGAAGAAAACTTCTGTTTTAAGCAGGTTTTCGTGAGGACAGGTTTTAGTAGACACACCGTCTATTGCATTTTGTGTGTGTGTGTGTGAACCACATAAACACCCAAAAAAATAAATCACACAAAAAAATAAAAATAAATAAATAAGTTTAAGGCGGTATTTCGTTATAGACAGATTCTGTTTTCATAGATTTTACTTTATTATAGATATATCCAGTGCTGTAGTTGGGTCGGAACGCCGTTCCCAGAAATATTTGATTTGTTTCTGTAAAAAAATATATATATCGCGTACGAGCACAAGCCTTTTTATTTTTTTTCTCCAGACTGTGTAAACTATACCCATTTCAATGTCTGAATGCGAAAGAGCATTCAGATATATGAATAACATCATGACCGATGCGAACAATTCACTCCTTATTGAAAGAGCCAGTTTACTTATATTCATAAGCCATGTAAGACGTCTCTTAAAAGAGTTTTGTCCTGAACCATATGTGAAATCTTGGTTGTGATCAGAAGAAGAATACCAGACGAGACAGCTTGTCATAAATCACAGATCACAAAAAACACTTCTTATTATCGTTCTTTATGGAAACTTCTAGGATAGATGTGCCAATAAGATATATATGGATTTTTTTCTGTTATTTCAATTCACTTTTACACTTTTAAAAGGTACAATACATAATGAAAAATGCTACTGTGAGATTGATTAAATATAGTTTTTAGATGAGTGCTATACAAACACAATACTATAAAAACTAGAATATATTTATTATAGCTGCTAATTAAAAAAGTCGGATTTTAGCTAAATGTTTTAAATTGGCTTTTGGCTTAGTAAAAATCCGGTAGCATCAACATCTACGCCCAGTGGCGCAGCCAAGGGGGGGGGGTTTGGGGGTTAAACCCCCCCCCCCAGAGCTAAAAAAATTACTGTAATTGCCGCTTATATGAATCAAAACAACTAAAGTTAAAATTAAGTTTTTTGGCCTTTCCGCCTTGGCAGCAGTGTTGAATCCAGGGGGTGGCCCGGGGGGGGAATGTCCCCCCGGAGCACTGAAATGTCCCCCCCGGAAGATTTAAAATTTTATACTTTTAATGGATAAAAAGTGCAATTTCCCCCCCGGAAATCTACAATGTCCCCCCCCCGGCGTGACAGAAATCCCTCCCGGAGAAAAGTGTCTGGATTCAACACTGCTTGGCAGAATCCACCGCTTTCTTAAATCAAATTCTATACAACAATGTGATTCAATTAAACGGCGAAAATTCTACTTAAAACTGTGAAAGCGCATATTACACGCATAGGTTATTTCGCATAGGTTATGATTTTTGGACTGCGTCACTTTGTCGAGACGTCTTATAGTAAAAGATGGGTTATATACTCTCACAGAGACGCTTTGAGTTATATAGTATACAGTGGTCTGTTTTTTAATTGCATTTATGTCTTTGTTCCACGTTCGAAACAATAACAGATCATCGAATTCCAGAGAAAAAAAAAACATACACATTGTAAGTCTATCTCAGTTTCAAGTGGCTTTTTTTGCGTTTTTTGCTCTTAGTTATATCTAAGACCAAGCTATGTGTGTACCCAGGAAAAAAATCTTTGCAAAAGTAAGAATTTAAAAAAAGTACTTAAAGTTATAAAAAGCTATTTTTCGATTATGAGCAGATTTTTGCAATCGGTGTTTCTTTCGAATCATTTGTTTCGTAGGGGGCCCAGGGTTCGGAAAAACTACTTTTTGTTTGTAACGAACTACAACTACAACTACTTTATAAAAAATGTAGTTAACTACAACTACAACTACTTATTTTTAAAAGTAGCGACTACAAACTACTTTCCAAAAGTAGTCACTACTTCGCTACTTTAGTAATCATCGCTAATTAAATACACCGCAAACGATTTTTCCCGATAGACCATAATGTAACAGAATTCTTTTGAACGTCCCTGTAAGCGAGATATAAATGCTACACATTTCATTTTCAATACTGAACATTCTATGGTAAACTTCAATAACATAAAACTTTCATGGCAGTCGGAGTATATTTATGAGAGTTAGAGCACGGACAGACAAACAAAGCAAATTCATAGAACCTTTTTAATTATGTTGGAATTTTTTTTTAAAGAGGAAATTTGAAAACAAAAATTGTAATAATCTTACACATTTATGAGAGTGATGTAGCACAGTAGCGCTTAGAATCCTGCATCGGGTCGGGTTACCCGCTTTTACCCCGACCCGACCCGCCGTTCGGGTCGGCTATATTTTCCCGTTGCGGTTCGGGTTCGGGTCGGATTGACTTCAAATTTTTTGTTGCGGGTCGGGTTGGCTTTCATTCTTTCGGGTTCGGGTTGACCCGGTTTTTTAAAAGAATGTCCAAAATATTTTTTCACATTAAAAGTCTATATAAACCGCAGATCACAGTTTCACAAAAGCAAAATGCGTGCCTGTCTGTTTTGTCAATCTTAGAATTCGTATCAGGAAGTTAATATAAACATACTTTTTCAACTACTGGTACGATAATGGTTATAACGAATGCTCCTGCACAGCTGAAACATTTCTGCTGAATAGTTACAATTCTAATTCTTGATACTTCTAATTTTGTTATGGCAAAAAACTGTGTGATCGACAGGAAGACAGGAAACGATTATTTAGCGTTTTGCTTCTTATAGTATTTCGTTATAAATGGAAGTTTTGAAACCGCAACTAATTTTAAACAAGTTGGAAATTGTACGTCAAACGTGACAAACGAGGTGCGTTCGTACTGTGGCTAGTTATATAAATATTCGACCTAGATGATTTTTAATTCTGTGAAATGAATTATATCGTCTGCAGATTAATTTCTGTAATATAATAAGTGTCTCGGTCGCTTGACGATTTAACATCCATCGGAAGCTCCTCTAACAAGAAAGCACCGATTTAAAAAAAAAAAAAATCAAATTTCTTAATAAATATTTTTATTAATATCTCCTAAAGTTTTGATTCGATTTTAATAAAATTTGAAATGTCTCGACAAAATTCTGCAAAGATAATATATCTTAAATCTCAAACCATTCGGTTGGGTAGTTTTTGCGTTGTTATATACGGACGGACGGACGGATAGACAGACGGACGGACGGACAGACAGACGGACGGACCAAGCGAGGACAATAGGTGCTACGTATTTATATAATTACGAACGCACCTAAAAAACATTTAAAGATTAGATTTTTAGTTGTATACCGTTTAGAGTCCTGCATCGGGTCGGTTTACCCGCACCCCACCCGACCCGACTCTAGATTTTTTTTGTTGTGGGTCGGATTCCGATCGGGTTGACTTCCACTTTTTTACTGTGGATCCGGTTGAATTTCATTATTTCGAGTTCGGATCGGTTTCGGGTTGGGTTTTGACTCTAGCGGGTAGGGGTCGGGTTGACCCGAATTTCAACAGAATGTCCAAAATATTTTTCCAGGTTAAAAATCTATGTACAATAAGACCTCCATTCTGGTTTTTCTTCCAAAAGGCAGCCACCTCTATTTAGCGCCACTTTTTAATTCCTAAAATTTATATATTTGAAAACGCTTATATCTCTGAATAGCGGCCACCTCTAAATCTAGACACACGTATGCTACGTATTTATATAATTACGAACGCACCTAAAAAACATTTAAAGATTAGATTTTTAGCTGTATACCGTTTAGAGTCCTGCATCGGGTCGGTTTACCCGCACCCGACCCGACCCGGCTCTAGATTTTTTTTGTTGTGGGTCGGATTCCGATCGGGTTGACTTCCACTTTTTTACTGTGGATCCGGTTGAATTTCATTATTTCGAGTTCGGATCGGTTTCGGGTTGGGTTTTGACTCTAGCGGGTAGGGGTCGGGTTGACCCGAATTTCAAAAGAATGTCCAAAATATTTTTCCAGGTTAAAAATCTATGTACAATAAGACCTCCATTCTGGTTTTTCTTCCAAAAGGCGGCCACCTCTATTTAGCGCCACTTTTTAATTCCTAAAATTTATATATTTGAAAACGCTTATATCTCTGAATAGCGGCCACCTCTAAATCTAGACACACGTAACATGTGCAGAAGATTTTTTTTATATAGAAATAAAAACAACTTAAAATTTTTCTATTTATTTGTATGCTTGTGGGGGGGGGGGGGGAGAAGAGTAAATTATGGGAAGTTAGGGGACAATTTAGATAGTTACTTATATATTATTATTAGGTAGAAACAAATGTGGACATTTTTTTAAAATAAAGAGTTTTAAATATTTGAAACTGTATGCTGGAGGAGGGGCAAAAAGGGAAGCGTAAATTTTGGGGACAAGGCAATAATTTTTATTTGTTGTCATTAGACAAATGAGTGAAAGATTTTATTTTTGTATAAAAATAAAGATTTAAAAATATTTTAAACTCCTTTGTATGCTACTATGGGGAAGCGTGAATTTGAGAGATTAGGGATAATTTAGAGGATTTATGTTTAGATAAATCCATTCTTTTTCTTTTTTTAATAAGGATGTAACATTTCTTTGCTTGCTGGGGGTGGGAGGCAAAAGGTAGAAGAAATTAGTCAAATAAAGATTTAACATAGCCAGACGACTATATTTTGGAAAAAAAAAATTGTAGTCGTATAAAAATACATTATATTGAGAAGATTTCTATGGATTTAAATAACAGTACACGAAGTTTCTGACACCCAAACTGTGAAAATGACAGCTAATTTGTGACTGTGCCCGTCGTCTATGGAGAAATATATGACACTGCAAATGAGATTTGTCGCTGACGTTCGCAAATTGTTGCAGAGAACATATTTCGCACGAAAGAAACGAGTTATAATCATGTGATTTGAAGATTGGGACCTTTTTTTCCTCCCTCCGAAAGTAGCGCCAAAAGTAGCGTCGATGCGCGCTACAAACTACTGATATTTTGTATCGCGCTACTCGCTACACTACACTTTTTTAATGTAGTGCGCTACACTACAAACTACTGGAAAAAGTAGCGGCTACTGTAGTTTCGCTACTTGTAGCGCGCTACTTCCGAGCCCTGAGGGGGTCTGTACACAAATTTAAAGACTATATTTCATTTGTTGGTAATGTTGCAACGAACTCTTGCTTATGATGGAGATTCGTATATTTATCGTTAAAATTTTATAAATTAGTTGTGGTTCCTCTTTTAGCTATTTTTAATTCTATCGCGCTTCTAATATTGTAAACGCTGTTTAAATGAATCATAACCAACGTAATTGCGGAGAAAAGCATTATGATTTCATTCATTTAAAAGACTGATTCCATACCGATGATTCATATAACCGGCGACCATCTTTATTATAAACTCAAAACCCCCCCTAGAACCGAATTCTGGCTGCGCCACTGTCTACGCCATGGCAAGGTGAGTTCCCACAGACTTTTTTTTTTCCAACCACAACACTGGTTATATCTAATATAGGCAAATGCGACTGTATCATACAAAACCTGTGAAAACGGAGCCTTTCTGAAAAGGGAATCCGACAATTAAACGATAAATTTCTTGTTTTTTGGTGAAAAGGTACAATTTTAACAAACTATGCACCTGCTGAGACAGAAATATGTACAGATGCTTGGCGCTTTGTTATTACTTCTCAGCAGGTTTTACTTTATATACTTGGTACAAGCGTCGGAACAACTCTAGTTGGCGCTTAGTACCAAAAATTGTGTTCGTTGTTTTATCGATCTCCGGTGCGATAGTGGTATGTTGTTGTTGTGGTTGTATTGGAGCCGAAGCGGGTTAAACCCATAATCAAACGTGCGTCCTTGAGTTGAAATAAGAAATCGAACCAAGTTGGTTTGATGTTTGATATAAAGCCAGAATACTTACATAATAAACAATATGCTAGCTAGAATATTTGCTGTCATTAATAACAAGTTGGAAATTGTACGTCAAACGTTACAAACGAGGTGCGTTCGTACGCACGTTTTACAATTAAATTCATGATATCCCGTGCGTAGAACGGGTTAAACAGCTAGTTAAGTATATATTTTATGACACTGTTCATACAAATATCTTAACTAGTTATATAAATATTCAGATATATATGTATCAGCTAGTTATATAAATATTCAGATCTTGATGATTTTTAATTCTGTGAAATGAATTATATCGTCTGCAGATTAATTTCTGTAATAAAATAAGCATCTCGGTCGCTTGACGATTTAACATCCATCGGAAGCTCCTATAACAAAAAAGCACCGATTTAAAAAAAAAAAATCAAATTTCTTAATAAATATTTTTATTAATATCTCCTAAAGTTTTGATTCGAATTTAATAAAATTTGAAATGTCTCGACAAATTTCTGCAAAGATAATATATTTTAAATTGCAAACCATTTGGTTGGGTAGTTTTTGCGTTGTTATATGCGGACAGACAGACAGACGGACGGACAGACAGACGGACAGACAGACAGACGGACGGACCAAGCGACGACTATAGGTGCTACGTATTTATATAATTACGAACGCACCTAAAAATGGATCTATTATTGGACGATAACTCAAACGTATGTAAAATATCTTTATATTTATGAGACAGCAAATTTGTTTCCATTTATCAATTTTCGAGTTGAAATTATTTAATTGTAATTTAATTTACTGTAAAATGTTTTTACGATACATGCTTTTTGTTGTATGCATAAACCTATTTTTGAATACTGAATTATTAAAATATCATTTCTTTTGAAAATATCGGTGTCTTTATATTTATGAGACGCATTGTACTTGCCATTGTAACTGAAGAGTATGTTTGTCTCTCTGTATGTCATAGAGAGAAGAAATTGAATCAGTTTTTTCTTTAAAGGGGCTCGGTACCCTTTGAATTTATTATTATTATTATTATTTCAGGGCTTTATCATTCCTTTTTGACACACCATTAAAAGGTTTTATGAAGGAAAATGATTTATTAAAGAAAGCATGATATTCTTATGGAAAAATTCGAAAAATAAATAAATAAATAAATAGATAAATGAAAAAATTAAATAAATTTTGAAACCTACAATTCTTTTACAAATTTGACCCTTTTGGTTAAGGGTTTTTTTTTTTTTTTTTTAATTACAAGTGTGTTGTATAACGCTAGGTATTAGATTCACAAAAAAATTATTTTGTTTAAGAAAATAATAAATAAAATGTCATGACCAAAATTTGACAAATGCACAAGTTTTTTTTTTTTTTTTTTCCCAACTAAGTTATTTAATCTGTTGTTTTTTTATTTATTTATTTACTTTTTGGAGCTAAAAGGTAGAAACCTGAGTCCCTTTACGAATGTCAAAAAATTGCCGCAAAAAGCGAAAAATCACTTCCAATTCAAAAAATTGCAGAGGAAAAAAATTACATACTGGATTAAAAAATTGAAACTGGATTTCGTTTACGAACGTAGAAAACTCCCGCGCAATGCGAAAAAAAAAGCTACAAATCGCATTAAAAAATCACTAAAAATTCAAAAATTGCACAGACAAATTTTAATATACTGGGCTAAAAGACTAAACCCGGATTCCTTTTACCACTGTTGAAACACCGCAGCGGAACGCGAAAATATCGCTAAATAAAATTTACTATACTGGGATAAAAGATTGAAACAGAAAGAACAAAGAATTTCAAAAAACAGCCACGAAACACACACACACACACACACAAAAAGCGCTAAAAATCGCATAAAAAATTAAATTAAAGAAATCCAGTACTATTCTAAACTGTGTAACTATTAATTCTAAGTTATTCTTGTTATTATTTTTTCTCAATTAATTCATAAAATAGTTTGGGCATTTTGAAAATCAATAATGGGAGGGGGGGGGGGGATGTAAATATTTTTTACCGGCGACTAGCATTTTTTGCTGGCTACCAGATTTTATCAATTCGTAAAGCCCTGGTAAGCCCTGGTTAAGCCACATTTAAAAATACAGTAATAATTTGCTTAACATTTATATTAAAAAAATAAATAAACTATTTATATTTCTGAAAATTCGATTCCTAATTTTTATGAAATGCACCTTAAGGATCATCCAAAAAAATTAGCGAGTCATTTGAAAAGTATACGTTGAAGTTTTAGTATTTTGATCAGATACTGATATATTAAGAAAACACAAACAGGCTAAAATTAAGTCAAATATTGCAACTCTGATACATTTAAAGGGATATGGATGCTGTAAAAAATATTTTTCACATATTTACTGTAATCGGATCTTTACGTAACTTAGCCAGAATATACTACCGGAGTATAGTGTTTAGAAGATAGTGTAGTCGTCTTTCTGCAATTCTTTAAAAAGTGCTAAAGATTGTTGTAAAGTATAATAATTACTATTGCTTTTTATAATTTCGTAGTAATTTTTTTTCTTTTTTGTAGACAAAATATCGTGTGCATTCCATTAGAAATCTTAGTTCTTTCAATCATCTTTTTTCCTTCTTCTTAATTTTCAATCTTTCATTTTATAACCACTAACCGACCGCACCTTTCGATCAATTTTCTTGTCTCAAAAGTGCGCGTTCTACGACTGAATATAGGATGTGTATTTTTCATAGAGAACTGAAGTTTAAAAATTTGTATTTGGGTTCAAGAATCATCAAATTTTTGTGCAAACTTTACTGTTAGTAGACAAAGAGGGGGAAGGAGATGTTGAGTTTTGAGCTTAAGGCTGCTCGTCAGTAAACTTCCCGATTCCCCTCGCTAATGTTATTCCTATGGGCGTAGGATGCATTCGTATTTTTAAAATATCTCCTCGGAAAACTAATATTGTTAACTTCTGTTTTCTTTGTATTGTTCTTAAAGAATGCTCTTTTTTTTCTTAGTTGTCAATTTTTTTCTAAAATATATACTTAATTTTATATGAAATGTTAAAATCGTATTCAGTTTCGCTAAGACTTTAACACAGAACAATATAAATTAAGCACATAGTTTAGAAATATTTTGATAACTAAGAAAAAAAGAGACATTCTTTAAGAACAGTACACAGGAAACAGAAGTTAAAAATATTAATTTCCCGAGGAGATATTTAAAAAATACGAATGCATCCTACGCCCATTGGATTAACATTAGCGAGGAGAATAGGGAAGTTTACTGACGAGCAGCCTTAAGGGGTTATATCTGCCTGTAAACTTTCAAAATATGCATTTTTTTTTCATTTTCTGAATGTATAAAGTTAGTAAAGAATATTCAGTTACATTCTCTAGTCGATATAAAATTAAAAAAGTTATTTAGTTCGTTCTTACATCATAACTTGAATCTTTAAACGCGATTATCCCAAAGCTATGTTTTTAAAGTAGGCGATCACGATAATTCGAACAAATCTGAACCAATCGCCTTCAAATTTTGACCAATTTTCAACAGTAATATGGTCTAGAGAGTGACAATCTGAGATTTTTTCTTTTGGCGATCTGATGATTTTTTCTATTTTTTATAAACAATTAAAGTTCAAAATTTTTTAAGAAAATCGGTACCTTATTTTTTAACGGCTGCCATTTTTTTCGAAATCCATTTTATTTAAAAAACGAACAATTACTTTGATGAATCTAGAAAAATATCTAGATGAATAAAAAAATCTAGTGATGATTTTTCTATTTTTTTTATAAACAATTAAAGTTCAAAATTTTTTGTGAAAATCGGTACCTTAATTTTGAACGGTTGCGATTTTGTTCGAAATCCATTTTGTTCAAAAAACGAACAATTATTTTCTAGTTTTAAGTGTTTGGAGGACATTATGCTTTTTTTTACGATTTCAGATAACATTTGGCAGAATTACGTTGATCACCGTGGACGGCTACCAGAGCAACCCCTCTCCCGGTGGAGGGTCTTCTGGGAGACACGCGACTTTATTTCGTCATTACAAAAATCAATTTCATTTCTTTAAAGTGTAATAAAACAAAGTTCAAAAAGAGTTTTTCAAATATCTTGTTTCACTTTCCTGTAAAAATCCCCAAAAATACACGTTTTTTTCGACATTGCAGATAGACATAACCCCTTAATTATAAAAATGGATGGGGCCCTTAAAAGAATACTGTGTCTAAGGGCCCCAAAATACCTTAACCGGGCCCAACATGGAACATTTTAAAGATGTACAGACTGCGCTAAAATTTTGTTTTGGGAAAAATGCATTTGAAATACATTCTGATAGGTTATTTCCATTATTTACCTTTCTAAAAAGTATATAAATACATTTTCGGCTATGTCAATATATTGATATTTTTAAAAATTTAACAACAATTTTTTTTCAAAAAAATAAAAACTCGTATCTTTTCTCTTTTCAAATTCCACCATTCTCTTAAAACCATTGTTAACCCCTTGAAGGGCGATGGTATATTATATATATATACCAACTACCTAATTTTAATCCCTAAATGCCACAATTGCACCTGAATTCTGGAATAACATTTTGCTTAGCTTATTTTTAAATAAATCTTTTCATAAATCCTGATGTCCTTCAACCATATCAACATTTTAGCAACAGATGTACTTTGCCCCCCAAAAGGTTAAATATATATAAAACAGAATTAATTATTCTTTTTTAGGTGCGTTCGTAATTATATAAATACATAGCACCTATAGTCGTCGTCGGGTCTGTCCGTCCGTCTGTCCGCATATAACAGCGCAAAAACTACCCAACTGAATGGTTTGAAATATAATATATATTATCGTTGTAGAATTTTCTCAAGTCATTTCAATTTTTATGAAAATTGAATCAAAGCTTAAAAAGAGATTAATAAAAGTTTTCTTTATTCTATTAAATCCTATCGTACGTAATCTTTATAATAAAAGCGCAAGTCATGTGACTGAGGAAAACAAATACCGGCAAACCACTTCTTTTTTTCATATGCTAGGCAGCCATTTTTATACAAAATTATTTTTTCGAATAAAATTGCTTAAAAGTGACATTTTTAGAAAGATCGTTGAAAAAAAAATGTTTGTTTGAGAGAGGAGTTACTTTAAAAAATGTATAGATTCTGAGATAACTTCAGTGGAAATTACGTTATCAGCCGCATATCTCAATCCATTAGAGTCAATAAACACAGGAGATTATTTCATTATGAGTCATAAAAATAATAAACCATGGACGTAATCATTTGCAAAACAAGATCTCCATGGTAAATTTTACAGTGCTGTCTGCAGCAGAAAAAAAAAATCGCATTTGTAAACACGGCATACGTAATAAGAAAAAGAAAAGGCATGTTCATTTCTCTCCTAGCAGACGATATAATTCATTTCACTGAAATAATAAGAATGATTTTTTCACATTGTGAAACTAGTTATAAAACGAACGCACCTCCTATATGTCATGTTTAACGTACAATTTCCAACTTGTTTAGTACTTTTAAAGACTAATAAGAGTTTAAAATTCCTTCTTGACGAAGATTCTGATTGCAACATTGTAACTAATAATGCATCCCCCCCCCCTTTCTTTCCACTCCTTCTAGATAAAGATTCTAGCCGCGCCACTGAAACCACTTTCTTTTTCGTTTACGTGTTTTCAATGCTGCTTCTAGAAGAAAGAGCCTATCCGATCTAGATTACGAGGGGGCGTTCATCCAAAGACGTCTGGCCCAGTTTAACTTTTTTCTTTTTTCTACCTGTTCGCTACAAAACACTCGAATTCTTTACAAAAATAGAAAGTTTACTGCCCTTTGGTATGGGTTATTGATCTTTTATTTGTTTATTTTTTATTTTTTCGTCTTTTATTGGATAGAAGGTCCATTTTTCGGTCCAACATGTTCTCAAACTGTCGAATAACATGTGGTGTTAGAGGGGAAAAATGTGTAGTTCGACAGCTCTTTTTTATTATTACTTAACTTCCTGGAGATCTCACGCCCCGTTATTTTGTGGTTATTTTTGTATTTAATTGCTGTTGGAAGGGGAAAAAAAACTATCTGGGTTATGCATGGTGGAAGCACATTCCGTGAACTTCTTGAGGTTAAAATTATTATTAGTATTTAGTTTCATTTATACACAAGCTCCACTTATAGAAGAGAAAGATAAATCTGTAATATATATATATACCTTACGGGGGTTCATACCTTCTGAACCGTTCCCACCACCAGTGAAAAGTGGTGTGGTTTCGAGTTCTCACAAATTTTTAAATACTTATTGAAATTACACAAAGATCTGCAACATATTTAAAAGGGCTCATACCTCCTGAAAGATTTTTACCGCCAGTGAAAAGTGGTGTGGTTTCGAGTTTTCACAAATTTTTAAATATTTATTGAAATTACACAAACCTTTGCAACATATTTAAAAGGGCTCATACCTCCTGAAAGGTTTTTTCCGCCAGTGAAAAGTGGTGTGGTTTCGAGTTCTCACAACTTTTTAACTATTTATTGAAATTACACAAACTTTTGCAACATATTTAAAAGGGCTCATACATCCTGAAAGATTCTATCACCAATAAAAAGTGGTGTGGTTTCGAGTTCTCACAAATTTTTAACTATTTATTGAAACTACACAAACCTCTGCAACATATTTAAAAGGGCTCATACCTCCTGAACGGTTCTACCGCCAGTGATAAGTGGTGTGGTTTCGAGTTTTCCCAAATTTTTAAATATTTATTGAAATTACACAAACCTCTGCAACATATTTAAAAGGGCTCATACCTCCTGAAATGTTCTACCGCCAGTGATAAGTGGTGTGGTTTCGAGTTCTCACAAATTTTTAAATATTTATTGAAATTACACAAACCTCTGCAACATATTTAAAAGGTCTCATACCTCCTGAAAGGTTCTACCGCCAGCGATAAGTGGTGTGGTTTAGAGTTCTCACAAATTTTCAAATATTTATTGAAATTACACAAACTTCTACAACATATTTAAAAGGGCTCATACCTCCTGAGAAGGTTCTACAGTCAGTGAAAACTGGTGTGATTTCGAGTTCTGATAAATTTTTAAATACTTATTGAAATTACACAAACCACTGAAACATATTTAAGGGGCTCATACTACCTGAAAAGTTCTATCACCAGTGAAAAGCGATATGATTTCGACTTCGAGTTCTCATAACTTTTTAAATACTTATTACACAAACCTCTGGAATATAGTTAAGCTATATTTCAGGTTTTATAAAATGTAAATATAAAAACTTATAAAACAATACAATAAAAAATACAGTTCAGTTAATATTGCAAAATTTTTTTCACATGGTATGTCACAATCCGCTCGATAAATTAACTTTGAATGTATATATGAACATAAAACTTATGTTAAAATGACCTCTAAACTCTACTTTATAAGTTGAATTAATGATATATATATTCTTTGACAGCAACTATATAAAAAATTCAATTAAATTTGAAAAAATAAAATTTAAATTTAATCATTAAAAAATAATGAAAATATTAAACTATCACAATAACATTAGTTCATTCCTTAAAATATAGTTTAGATGTCATTTTAACACAAATTTTATGTTCATGTATCCATTCTAAGTTAAGTTATCGTGCGGATTGTGACATACCATGTGAAAAATTTTTGCAACATTAACTGAACTGTATTTTTAGGGTTTCGTTCATCTCCACAAAACCCTATTCGTCCCGCTACGTTGTCTGTCCGTCACAGAGCCGGATCTCAGAAACTATATAACTTACAGACATGAAATTTTGTGTACTTATAGCTGGATACCTACTATGAAGCTCAAAATCATAAAATTTTGAAAAAATCGTATTATTTTAATATAGAGAGATAAAAAGTACCAAAAATTTAACAGCCTTTTCCTATTAAATTTAAACATTTTTTTGTTATAACAGTTGCCAACAATTAAAAATCCACAATACAATTCTTCCTACAGTAATTAATTTTCCATTGAAAGATTTGCACGTGAAAAATGAATTCCATTGAAAGATTTGCACGTGAAAAATGAAAATGATATAAAAAGTTTTACGAGTTGAAAAAAAATTAATATGACGTCATATTGGTAATAAAATTTTCAAACATTTCTCAATAATACAAGGAGTATGAGTATGCGTAAGTACAGAAAGTAGGTTAATAGGATGTCATTAGAGAATTAAAAAGAAAATTAATCTATATTGGAAGTTTAACGTACTTTTTCAAATGTTTGAGAATAATACAAAGAGAGTATCAATAATGAGTAATAGAGAAAGCAAGTAGATAGGACGTCAGCAAGTGATTATAACGTCATATGAGTTTGAGGAACGTATTGAATCATGATAAATACCCGATTATGGAAATAATTGGCATATTTTAACATTTTGAAGGTCTCTGTACAGCATGTTTAATTTTGAATTAGATTTTTTTTAAATATCGCATTTAGTCCACATGACAGATGTTATTATGAAACCGCTATCGGACCGGTTCAGATTTTTGAAAAAAACGAGAAAAATAGACCGGTAAAATTTTACTTTATACAAAACATGACTTTTTTTTTTTTTTTTTTTTTTGAAAATGAAACTTATTTGGATTCATTAAAGAAAGGATAAAGTGTTTTGAAAGGAATATTAAACGAAACCCTTTGTGCAATCTTCGATCACACTTACCCGTTTGTTTATTGTGTTATATTATAAGTGTTTATATTTATATTTTATAAAGCCTGAAATATGGGTTAAATATATTACAGAGGTTTGTGTAATTTCAATAAGTATTTAAAAAATTATGCGTACTCGAAACCCCATACACTGCAAAAAATAATTGTTGATTTTGCAGTATAAAACTGGCAACCCAGCTGCCAGTATTATACCGTAAAATTAACAGTATTAAACAGTAAAATAAGCAGTAATACGCTGCCGTGCAAGCAGTAATACGCTACCGCGCATGGTAATACTGGCAGCTGGGTTGCCAGTTTTATACTGCAAAATCAACAATTATTTTTTGCAGTGTAACTTTTCACTGGTAGTGGAATTTTTTAGGAGGCATGAGCACTTTTAAACCATACTTCATTCAGGCTTTATAAAATGTAAATATAAAACACTTATAATAGAAATATAAAATACAATTCAGCTAATATTGCAAAATTTTCAGTTTTTTTTTTTTTTTTTTTTTTTTTTTCACATGGTATGTCACGATCCGTAAGACAGCTTAATTTAAAGTACTTATATATGAACATAAAACTTATGTTAAAATGGCCTCCAAACTATACTTAATAAAAATAGTTAATGATATAAGAAGGTATTTAAAAAATCAAATTAAATAAAGCTTATTAAGCTTTTTATATTTGAATAATAGAAAAAAAAGTAATTGGTCTTTAAAAAATAAAGAAAATGTTTAACTGTCTCAATAATATTAATTCACTCTACACATAATATATTGATATAGCCACATCTAAATATTTTGGCTGATTACTATACGGATCCCCCCCCCCCCTCCAAAATAATAATAATAATAATAATAATAATAATAATAAAAATTCTGAAAATTTTGTAATATGAACTGAACTGTATTTTATATCATCGTATATATTATTTCTCCTGTCAACATCCCTTTTTCTCAGAAAATACGAAACGCAGAACGACGAATGAGATACCATATATGAAAGGATTTTGAACAGGCTGTTGACATAGCACACTTACATTTTTTTAAAACATGTTTTTCAATTAAAAATTGTTGTTAGTTAAAAAGTAAATCGACATTGTTTTCATACATGAAATGAAAGCTTTTTTCAAATCAGTGTTGCCACAAAAATAAAATACTGCATTATCAGATGACGTCATCTTATAATGCAATTAAAATACGATTGTAAATTTATTTCTTGCGCGTACTTTTTGAAAAAATATGAGCTTTTAATCGGGTTTTTATTTAATTTTTACGCGTGCGTCACCTATTGTTTATTTGTTTGCTTTGTTTAATCATGACTGTGTATATATGCGTACTGTATCGGAGCACCAGTAGATTACGTAATTTAAGGATTTAATGCCTGAGTGGGACAGATCTGTCCGGTAGAGCCAGACCGTGGACCTTTAACGTCCCACCCGGGATTTAAGGATTATCTTTCATTTAAATATACAGTTCATTAGGATTCACAAAAAGTGTAAGTATTTATTTTTTAATGTTTCATTAAGCTGTTAGTACACCAGCGAAGTCTGGCGTCACTTAAATGGCTACTGGACCACAAAGTTTGAACATCTCATGTTTAAGTTCCCACAGGCTTGCAAAAAAGTGCTGTGCCAAATATTGTTTTATGTATTTAAGACATTTCAGGAACAGTTTTGCAAAATCTGAGGAAATGCTTTCATATGAATTCCCTAAACGTCTGATTCAGTGTTTCACTTTTTTAATATTTCGTTTTTTTTTTCCAGTATAGGGATCTTGGCAACATAGATAAATGACCTTGGCGAGAAAAGAAAATTTGGCAAAATATTTTATGGCAATCTATTCCCATTTTCTTATACACAAGCAATCATTATATATATTATTTCAGCTGTCAACATTCCTCTTTTTCATGCACATACAAAACATACAATGATTAATAATGAGGTATCATTTTAAAAGTTTTTGAACAAGTTTTTGAGGTAGTATACCCACATTTCGTTAAAACGCGTTGTTTGATTAAAAAAAAAAATCAGTTAATTAAAAATTAGTGCTAAAACGTACCAGGAAACAATATCAAAGATTGCAGTGTGGAAGATTCGCACGGGTCCTTCTGGTATTATATTATAAGTGTTTATATTTACATTGTATAAAGCCTGAAATATGACTTACGTATATTACAGAGGTTTGTCTAACTTCAGTAAGTATTTAAAAAAATATGAGAACTCGAAACCACATCACTTTTCACTGGCGATGAAAAGGTTTCAAAAGGTATGGGACCCCTTAAACGGAAAGATTGGTATAGAGGGCTCCAGCAGACTTAAGCTGCGTTTATATTGGATTTCTGACAAAATGGTGTAAATCGTGTCCCTGGCCTTTCTTTTCTAAAGGTTCCGTAGTCTCCACAACAATAAAAAGAGGCGAAATAAACATGTCAACGACGTCCACTGATGACCTTTGACCTCTAGGTTCCCGACAGAAGTCTTCAAGGAGCGAACAGACTACTTTTCTCCTGATCGGAACGTCTCTTGTGGTCGTTCGATCTCTTTGCTCGCTCTCTTTGTTTCTCTAGCTTGTCTAAAGGCCAGAGGTCAGCAGGGGTCGTCGTTGGGATACGTCGTTAAGCTAAGGGGATAAACGTCGTTGACATGTTTATCACCGGCTCTTTCTTTTGTTGAGACTCCCCTTTCTTTTTTTGATGACCGCAGAACCTTTTTTAAAGAAAGACAATGCGGAATGATTTACGGGTGCTTAAACAAGTGTTGTCTGAAAGAGGGAACCTGACCACATGAAACGTTGCGACGAAAAGAAACGTAGTCTGTTTGATGCTTTATGAGCACAAATTTCTTACGATTTAGCTGAAAACTCCATTTTGTCATCAACACTTATGCTTGCTGATTTTTAGCATGACGATCAAGGACAGGCCATGGCATGCAGTACTGAAGCATTTTACTTTTTAGCTGCAAGCCCGAAGGATAAGCAAGAAATGTGCACAAAAGACAGACGAATTACCGAATAGTCAGAGTAGGCAATTGCCTATGTGCCCCGCAACCGGAATGTCTTTCCGCATTGCTGAAGACGAATACAGATACGAACGCCATTGTGCTATTATATTTTCTAATGTGTCTGACATAATTTGGGCTGTTCAGGACCAACTCTTTTAGTTAAACAATAGATCGATATAAAATATATTAAAACTATCGCTGAAAAATTAATGCAAGTCTCATCAAAATCCGTCCAGTAGAACTTTTTAAAGAGGCTGATCTTTCATAAACGGTTTCATCTGGTTATAGAACTCCCCCCCCCCCCCCCCCCAGAGCTCTATACCTAGGGAATGTAGAACGATATGCTATATAATAAAATTTTCCCTGAAAAAATATCTAACTAATAATGCAAGTCCCATCAAAATCCATTCAGAAGAACTTAAGTTATAAGCGGCCGGAAAGAAACGGCCTTTGAAGAAATCGACTTCACCTATCCAATGCAAAAAAAAAAAAAAAAAAAAAAAAAAAAAAATCATTTAAAATATAGAAATGCAAACGAGATAGCTTTAAAAAAGTTCTCCCATAAGATTAACATTAGCGAGCGGGTGTTTTCGCGTCAGTGAAGTACTCTCTTAAATGTGTGGGGATGGGTTCTTCTTTTTCTTAGTCTTCCTCTTTTTTTCCCTTCCAAATAGTGTCTATTAAATGTTTATATTTCCAATAGATGTCAGCACCAAAAATAAAAAACTTTATGAATATGCAGGTAAAGGACAACTTCGTTCTTCATTGTATTGAGTTGGTTTGTATCATGAGCATAGAACTAAAAATCTTTAGATCTATGTTCATGGTTTGTATACTGTTTTGTTCGATTATGTGTAGCGTGTAGGTCATGTGTCAGGGCCGAAACTAGGGAGTAGTGAGCTGGGCATGTGCTCTGGGCGCCAGAGCAGAAGGTGGTGCCAAAAGAAGATTTGGTTCGTCGTTAGTTACAAGAACAAATAATACAATTTGGAGGGGGGAAAAAAACATACAATCGCACAACCCAAAGTAAAAATATATTATTTTGTTAATTTTAAATTCTTTGCTCTGAATAGGACAGGTTTTATCATTAGCTAGAGAACAGAACACAGAAAAATGGGGCGTTTGAACATCAGATGAAAGTTTTCTGTTTATCAAATTTAAGATGTCGACATTTTATTTATTTATTTATTTTTCCGTAGTTGTAAAATTAAGCACTTATCTCCTGTTAAAATTTAAGAAATAAGTACAATTTGAAACTGATGTGTAAAATGTGCGAACTTTAAAAACTAAACGAATTGCCAAATTCGATAAAAATACAATATCTAGATAAGACACTTAAGATGTCAATAAATATTACAAATGAGTTAAGAAATCTACTAATATAACTTTTTTATGTCACATTATAGCCAAAAATTCATTTAACAAATCAAAACTAACATAAAGCTCTATATTGTTTTTAAAGACAATGGCTTGTAAAAATCACTCAGCAGGAGCCCGCAACCGCTAAGAAACACACACACACACACACACACACACACACACACACACACACACACACACACACACACACACACACACACACACACACACACACACACACACACACACACACACTCTTGAAGCCACCGCGGTCGTCGGACGTATTAAACATCCCGCTCACTGGTCGACGTCTTAAACTTATTGCATTTAGCTTGTAAATTTTTCCGGTGGCGCCTTCCGTGATCGGGTCTGCTACCGTTCCGTTCAGTAACTGAAGTAAAGGGACCTCCGATTCCGGTTAGTGTTAAAGCGGATTTTAGATTAACATTCTTTAAATTCTGAATAACTGGAAACATATACATATTTAAGGCTCTACATCAGTAAGATTTCAAATGCCCCTCGCTAATGTTAAACCTATAGACGTGTGATGCATCCGTATTTATAAACATGTCTCCTCAGTAAATTAATATTTTTAACTACTTTTTTCTATATACTCTTCTTGAAGGATATGCCCTTTTTTTGTAGTTGTCAAAATATTTCAAAAATATATACTAAATTTTATGTTATTAATGTAAATATATAGTACATTTTATTCTAAACTCTTATTAAGATTTTCGCTAAGTTTCTATCCCTTATATCTAATCTAAGTTTCGCTAAGATTTTAACACATAAAATTATAAATTTAGTGTATATTTTCGAAATATTTTGGCAAAAAAGAAAGAAAGAGACATACTTTAAGAAAAGTACGCAGAAAAAAGTAGTTAAAAACATTAATTTCCTAAGGAGATATTTGAAATATACGAATGCATCACACAGCCAATACGTTTAACGTTAGCGAGGGGAATTTGAATTCTCACTGATGCAGAGCCTTAAGTCCTAATCTACAACATCAGATTCTTCTTTGCTTAGTTCAAAGTTTGCTTAATCTATAATGATCTCGAAATCGCTTAGTGTTAAAATGAAGGGAGCTCCGACGACCGCGCGCACCGCCTGTTCTGCGAGTAACGGAAGAAGAATACGCAAACACTTACTCTGAACTTTGTGTTAGTTTCAACAGAATTTCTGTGGAATTTAAGCTAAATATTATGAGAAACGAAAGAAATTTAAAACAAAATTCTAGTTAACATTAAGTTACATCAGAATTTCTTTAGACCTTCACTTTTAATTAAAATAAAGTACTATGAGATGTATTATGAAAAATGTATTATGTAAAGTATTATGAAATAAATGCAAAATGAAATTCACGTTTATTGTAAGTTATATCAGAATTTCTTTAGAGCTTTATTTTTTATTAAATAAAGTGTTAGAGAAAAACAAAAAGAATGTAAAAGACAATTTTATTTAAAATTGATTTAAATTTTCTTTTACATTCCTTTTGCTTCTTCTAATTACTTTATTTTAATAAGAAAAGAAAATGAGAATTTCTTTAGAATGTAATTCATTTATTGCAAAATGAATAACAAATAAAAGATTGTTAGATTACAAATCATTTTAACATTCATGCATGTTTAAAAATGAGTTATAAAGTTTCGCGCTGTTGAGCGGAGAAAAATAGTTTTTTGAGAATCGCCTAAAATGCTTAAACTTCAACATTACATAATAGAAAAGATATATTCAATAGAATTAGGGTTTTATTTTGCAATATAATAAATACATTTTTTAAAAATCGTGTTTTTCAATCAATTTTATCATAGATAAATACGTTTGTACATAGATATATAGTATATGATCTATATATAGTTGTATATATACTACATACAATTATAAAATTTAGTTCAGTTAGAAACTTATAACACAGTTGAAAATTCATTTTCAGCTATCTCCGTCAATAAGCGGAAATGCACTCGAATTATTTTGTGCAACCCTGTATAGGATCTGTAGAATTTATAGACACCAAAATAGGTAAAAAATTAGTTTAAATTAAAAACTTGTACCACAACTGAAACAGCACTTCCAAAAATTATCGCTCATAGACAGCACTGTAACCGAATTATTTTGTAAATGAACGATAAATGCTACGCACACCCTATTCTATAGCAAGCATTTTGAAGTGCACCTCATCGATGAATATCAATTTCAATATATTTGAAATTGTGTAACTTCATTAAAATACACTATACAAACGATTTTTCCCCATAGACCGTAATGTAACGGAATTCTTTTGAGTGTGCCTGTAAATGAACCTTGAATGCTGCAAACTTCATTTTCAATACCAAACACGCCATCGTAAACCTCAATAACATATATCAATTTACATGGATATCCGAGTATATTTACGTGAGTTAGAGCACGGAAAGACAGACAGGCGGCCAGACAAACCGAATTCATAAACATTTTTCAACTATATGTTGGAAAGTGTTAAAATATAACGTATTAACTCCGACTTTGGACTCTGAATTAGTTTCTTACGAAATTTCTTTAAAATTTTATTTTCATTAAAATATATTAGAAGAAATAAAGAGAATGCGTAAAAATGGATTTTAAGCTAAAATTTTAAGTTACTGCAGAATTTTTTTTTAGTATTTTATTTTTATGAAAATAAAGTATTAAAAAAATGAATTGAACTAAGATTGGAATTACGCCGAGGACCTGCAAAATTTTCACATTTTAGCACCCTTTTTTTCTGTCATTAAATAAGATTTTCTGCCGTTAAATAAGACAAAGCAAATTATTCATAAACAAAAACGAAAAATGATGCGTCAAGCATAGATTATGCAGCACGTCCAAAATACTTTTAGAAATGTTTACCTTTTAATAAGGTGAGAGATGATGTCGAAGTAAACAATTTGGAAACCGCATACGAAATTAAAAACCCAATTTCAGGAATTGCCAACAATATTCGGAAAAATATCCAAATTATTTTGTGCAGCCCTGTATATGGTTTATAGAATTTATACACACCAAGTAATAGGCAAAAATTAGCTAAATTTAAAAACACGTATCGCAACTAATATTCCAGCAATTATTATTAACAGGCAGTATTTTAACCGAATTCTTTTATGGTTCCTGTAAATGAAAGATTAGAAGACATACCACACCACATTCTATAGTAAGCCTCTTGTAATCCACCTTAGTGGTATACAATTGTAATATGTAATATATCAATTGTAATATGTTTGAAATAGTGAAACATTATTAAAATAAACCGCAAACGATCTTAGAATACATAAACACTTTTCAACTATGTTGGAAAGTGTTAAAAATGTATTCTGAAGTTGTTGATCGAAAATAAGATTAAATGATGTTAAAGGTGTAAAAGATTAAACTATGTTCTGAAAATTAATGGGAAATTTATCATACATTATACGGTGAGAATGATTTTATACGAGTTTTTAAAGATATTTTCCTTCCTTTTTAACACTTTCTAACATAGTTGAAAAATGTTTATGAATTCAGTATGTCTGGCTGTCTAACCGCCTGTCCGTGCTCTAACTCGCGTGAATATGCTCGGATTATAATACAACTAGCTTATCCGCCCGGCGTTGCCCGAGCCCGTGTAATAAAATTAAACCTCTTAAAAAACGAGCCACGGTCTCCGATGGCTTCGGCACCGTATACCGGGCATGCTCGGACGTTCCGGAAAATCTTTTATTACCCCCTTTTACCGCCAGGGGAGCATTCTGCTCTAAGCAAACCTCTTTCCGAATGAGCCTTTGAGACAGGTCCACGCTGCCTACGGCACTGTATAGCAGGCGTGATACAAAATTGAGCTGGTTCGGAGATGATGGGAACATTATTAGCCGAGTTATTGATATAAGGCACAATTAGAGAAAATAACCTTGAGAGAGGTGCCGTTTGGGGGGGGGGGGGTGTTCAAGTGTCCTTCAGAAAATGACTAATTAGGAAAACCAAATTGGCCCATGAAATAAGACAAAACTTTATTTTGTTATACTGACTTAATTATTTCGCTTTTTAATATTAGAAGGTTTATCCTGTTCGATTTCAACAACATTTTTTGCATTTTGTTCTGATTTATATGACTTACACAAGCTCAAAGTTCGTATTATTCGTAGTTTTTGATGAAAAATACGCAATTTCTGCTAATTTTACCTCAATTATTTATAGGAGCGCAATCCTGCAACACTTTCTTCTTTACATATATTATAAAATACATCAAAATGTACAAGATATGTAAAAATAAAAGTGTTGCAGAGCTGCGCTCATAATAAAATATTAAAATATATATTAAAAATTGAGGTAAAATTAAGAGAAATTGCGTTTTTTTCATCAAAAACTACGAATAATACGAACTTTGAGCTTCTGTAAGCTATATAAATCCGAACAAAATTCAAAAACTATTGTTGAAATCGTACAGGATAAACCTTCTAACATTAAAAAGTGAAATAATTAAGTTAGTATAACAAAATCGAGTTTTAATCTTATTTCATGGGCCAAAAACACGGCTTATGAACCCTGATCCTTTGGTTTTTGAAAGTTCAAAACGTATGTTTGTTTATGCAAAAACATATCTATTTCTACCTCGATCCTAAATATAAATAAAACTTCATAAAATATGCTTATTTTTCAAGCAGGAAAAATCCGATGAACCCTTAATTGACTTTCAAAAATTCGCGCGGAAAGAAAAGCAAAATGAAAATCGAAAGTGTCCCCTTACCTGTAGCGACGAGGGTGAAGACCAGAAATAATTGGGGCAAGAAGCTCTTCATTGTTTATTCCACCTGTTGCAACTGAGGACAGACTGAATGGATGCTGAAAGAATCTTTAGTTTTTCTATCTTATACATACATCCCTCTGACCTACTCCCGTCTCTCTCAGAAGGCGGGGTTTCGAAGGATCTTTCACTTGCTTGTTCTTTTCTGCTGACTTTCATGCAATCGACCGTATAATTTTGGAATTATTTCTTTCTTTTTCGTTCTGATTTTCAGGAAGCTTGGTTTCGCTAATTAACGCACTCTCACAATGTCCAGTTCAGAAAGAGACCGAAGGTTGCCTCCGACCCGCGAAATGATTGCCCAAGCCCACACGCTCTAAATGCTATGCCTATCAAGTTGCAGAAATGACAATCAATACATGAATTTTTCTCTGATAACTTCCAGAGCCTCGTTTTCCATTAGACGTAGTAGGCCCGGGTCATGGGTTGGGTTCTGCATGGTGTCGGCTAACTCGATTTTACCCGACCCAACCAGCGGTTCGAGTCGTGCCGTGTTGACGTTAATTTTTGCCTGTGGGTGGGGTTAACTCTACATGCTTCAGGTTCGGGTTGGCTTGGGGTTGGAATGTGATTCTTTCGGTTCGGGTTCGGGTTGACCCCTTTTTTAAAAAACAGTCTAGAATACTTTTTCAGTTTAAAAAATTACGTAATTGAACATGTATAAGTTTATATATGTTCATTTTTCGACATGACAGATAAAATCCATAATAGAGATATAATTGTAGATAATCTTTTTATAGTTGTGTTAAAATATGGATTAATTTTCTTCCATTTCGGGTTCGGGTTGAAGTATGTTCGTCTCGGGTTGCCGAAAATTATTCTGTCGGGATTTCGGGTTGACGTCCCGGGTTGACGGGAATTACTTTGTCTGTTTTCAAGTAGACATTTTTTTTTTTTTTAGTTTGCATTTTATATATAATTTCTGATTTCTAGACTTGTACAACCTGATTCGTGCAGGACTCTATCAAGGGCTCCCAAATTCTTCAGGAACCCCCGAATGCCGAATCATAATTTTCTGGCTCCTGATCTTCTCGATAAAACATTTTTGAATATTACGTAGTGTATATATATATATTTTTAAGTATAACTTTAGATTAAAACTCTTGAATTCCTTACACACCCTTCCACATCCCAAAAAATGGGGGGGAGGGGGCTAGTCACGTAAATACTGTGCCGAAGCCTTATCAGAGCTTTGTCAAGGAACCTAAATTACATTTGCACATGTATATTTACGATGCATAAGAGACTACAGCCTACAGGACATAGAGAAGAATCACAGGGATTTCACTTGCTAATTCTTTTTTTACTGACTTTTTGCAATCAACCGTAAAATTTTGGAATTTTCCGTTCTGATTTTTAGGAAGCTTTGATTTTGCTAATTAACGCTCTCATAGGCGTAACTAGTGGGGGGGCCGGGTGGGCCGTGCCCACCCCAGGTAGTTCCAGTGCCCACCCCAGAATTTAAAGTTCACGTGAAAATTTTATGACTGCGATATGGTCAAAATTTTGATTTTCAAATATTTGAATGATAATACCAATAAATTATACTATATATTTCTGATTTGAGAACTAATGTAACGAAAACGGCGCGCACGTATATGTAAATGTGTGTGTGTGAGGTATAAAAGAAGCAACAGACAAAGAAAATCCTATTAGTCTTCTACATTCTTTGCAACAGTTATATAACCCGGAATCTATAGGGTTCCAAAAGGAACAAAGTGAAATATCTGAAAGCTCTAATTCTGAACGAGAGTTTTCTTTTTTGTCACGAGGTGATGGGGAAAAAATCAGTTCCAGATGTCCAGTTCCGTTTTCTTTCAACTAAGTCAAAAAATATCATCTGCTGTGGGCAGAGCCGATGAGGGGGGGGACACAGGTGTGCCCGAACGTTTTTTTTTTTTTTTTTTACAAAATAATGACCAATTTAAAAAACAGGATGTAATTGACAAATTACTGATCAATTAATTGTCTGAGTGATGAGATACGGCAAAAGTCGTAAATGAGAATATCATCGCAGGGAGCTTTACTTTGAGGGTTAAGGTAGGGCGAATTTTTTGCAATTTGCCTGCGGCTGTAAGCGTGTGGGATTATTTCCCTTTTCCAAGTTTGCATGCGTAATTATCAGTGCGCAAATAAATTCTGTAGTTTTGGAAATTTTTGTTTGTACGTATTGCTGCATGCTGCTTCATGGATCGAGGCTCTTTGCTTCATGTTTCTGAATGTACTTTTTGTGAGTAAATTTTTCCTTATCAATCTTTGATATTCTGAATAAATAGAAGGGCTTAGTGAAATAAGATGTTACGTAACAAAAATAAAATTCTGAGACAATTTAAATGAAAGCTTTTAGTTGCAATTTTTATTTTATTTTTGTTCTTGTACCTTGTATTTAGTAAGTTAACGAGTAGTACTAAGCTCTCTCAGAAAAACTTAGCAACATTTAATTTTCTAATATAAAAATTATTAATAATATTGAAGTTTTTTTTCTTAAAATATTAACTTTTAATAAATAATATATCAGATTTTAAAGATTAATTAAAATATTGGTATTTTACCTTTACCATATGACAGATTGTCTCATAACACCCTCATCGAAAAAATAATCTGTATTTTGAGAAAATGTAACATAACAGGTTCTTGCTCGAACCTCTTTAATTAATGTTATTTATTATTTTTTTTTAAAAAACTATTTGGTAAAGACAGAAATTTATTTTTGAAATTGTCAAATTTAACCTTAAATTTTTTTTTCAAAATTTTAGGAAAATCCTGTATGTTTGCAACTTCTAAAAATGATCGCCCGCTGTGGTGCATTTAAAAATTTCATTGATAAATCAAAAGGAGCAATAAGTTTTTTTTTTTTTGCCGAGTTGCCAATTGAATAGAATTTTTTTTTCTTACTGACTTACTGTTTCTTTCTGACAAATAACACTATATAACAGTAAAATTTTCCTTCTATGTCCTTAAAAATTTCTTTTCAATTTTGGAATATTTATTTTAAAATAAAGGAGCTCTTATAAATTTATTTTAATTTAGAGAAGAAATTATGGAATTTAACGTTTCATTGATTAAAAATTATTAAGATCATCCTCTTCTTAAAAAAAAAAAACAACTGAAAGCTTTTTTTTTTTTGTGTAAAGTTTACTTGTAAAATAACTCATTGTTGTACTCATTCCTCAAAACACAAGTATTTGTGTTAAATATGGTGTACAATTTACTTTAAAGTTCATTTTTGAATACTTTTAAATCTTAAAATACAGGAATATTAGGCCTACCGAATTTTCAGCATCTGGTTTACAGATGACGAATATTCGCTATTGGATCAAAATCACTAATCGATGCATCTCTATAAGCACCTTTCAAATGTCATAGAAATAATTTTGAAGAATACTTTTGTTTTTCCATGAAAAAAAAGGTAAAACTTAAGCTTTTTTATTTATTTATTTTGGGAGAAAATTATTTTAGGTAAAAATGTTTTCCATGTGAGTTCTCTTTAACAAATCTCTTTCTGCTGAATTCTGATGGAGCTAATTAAATTTAAAATCCATTCACTACTATAGAAATCATCGTAGTTTTACAATTATAATGTACTATTAAAATTTAAGAATATATATATTTTTTAAAAACTTTAAAATACTTCTGATTTCTTTTTCTTTCTTTTTTTTTTTCAAAATTTTATACACTATTTTATGTGTTATGTCAACTTTTGAAAGGACTATAACTTATACAGTATCGAATTTAAAAATTGTGTTCTTATAAACATATTTTGCACATATTAAAATTTGAGGATTTTATGCAATAAAACAGTGGAGTATCCACTGAATTTAAATAAATAAAGCATCGTTTTCAGTACCGGTTTCGAAGATAAAAAAATCCTCGTAAGAAAAAAAAACTGCAAACACATAAGAAAAAGTAAAATGCGGTCTATGTACAGATTGACCTCAACTATCCAATGCAAAAAATAAAATAGAAAATCATTTTAAAAATATGAAAATGCAAACTAAATATTGGATGTTTTCGCGTAAGTGAAGTACCCCTCCCCCTCCCCCAATCCCCTTAAGAGCTCAATCATAAATCCACCCTTTTCATTTAAAATAAACGATTTATGTGAATACTGTAAATTAAAGGTGAGTCAAATTGAAGTCATATTTTAATTTTTCTTGTCAGAATCTCAGGCTGACGTATCATTTTTACTGCAGTTAAAGGAAACATTAATTGTCTTTTGCTTATTTAAATGTATTCGTCCCTCAAAATAAAAACTAATCTTTTGCTTCCACTCCTCAAAATATTCTGTTTCACATTTTAGAATTTTTAAACAAATTTAGGGTTTACATTAATGATTTCAAGAAAAAAATTTCTCTATTTTTTCCGTTTATTCATTATTAAAATAAATTTAGAGTTTACATTAATGATTTCAAGAAAAAAATTTCTCTATTTTTTCCGTTTATTCACTCTTAAAATAAATAGATTCAGTTTACTTTACCTGCATAAAATTACAGTGATCGGAAAACTTCTACATTTATAGAGAGGTTTCAGTTGTATACATTTTTCAGACATGTATAAATTATATCTATATGGTATTCGTTCTATCGGAACCACGAAATTTTTCTCAAGACAGTTTTCTGTAATATGCTCAGAGTGAAGTATTTCAACATTTTGCTGTTGTAGAAGTGGAATTCGGTAAGAATCAAAACATTCATTTTTTAAAATGAATTTTGGAGAAGTGATAGTTTAAGTGCTGTGTTTAAAACCGGGACATTAAAGAGATGTATTGGGACACCCAGACATTATGCCTAAAATTGGGTCTCTCTCGGAACTTCTAGTCATCTTAAAAATTTCAATGTCACAATGAATAGCAGTGGTGCCGACTTGTATGGGCCCGTGGGGCTTTAGCGTCGAGCCCGCCCAATAATTTGCTCCCCTGACCCACCTAATTTCCCTTGTTTTATTTCACTACGTATTTATTTAAATTTTTAAATCTCTGAAACAAAATTTCATTTTCTATTTGTTGGACAACAAATAAGAGTGAAATATGCCATCTCAGGATATCGTCGGGATAGATCAGTAGGGAGAGCGTTGGTACGGCAAACCAAAGTACCCAGGTTCGAGTCCTAGGCGTTAGTCCTGTGCCTTGGATGTAATTTACTTAGTTGAATATACTTTCCTCTGTTCACTATGAAAATTTCATTTTGTTGACGTTGAAAAATAGCATTGACATCCGTAACAGAGACATCAAGAGCACTAAATGTTCTTTAGTACACATATAATTATTAAATTTCTCTCAACAGTTCAATTTCCTATATACTTGATCAGCAGTATTGTTGTCGTATGTAAACCAAAAGGTAAATGCTAGAATCATGTGAACTTTAATGACTATGCTATAGATTTGTTTGAGAAAGAGAATGTATACGGAGCATTTAAAAAAGAAAAGATTCTAAAATGCATACGGCGAGTAACTTCGTATGCCCTCTACTATACCCCTTTTGATCAGTGAGTATAAATCAGTGAGTGAACATTATCTATATCTTAGTGTCCCAATCCTGATAATTATAAAGCTCATAAATAACTGAAATGCTTTGCTTCTTGTGTTTTTAATTTGTATTGATATTTATGATATTATAGTAAATATTAACGTTATTATGCAAAAGAATTCACGAATAACATAAGCAAATAATAAAACGTGCCGTGCTATTTTGCCATATTATTTTGCCCGTGCTATTATTCCATATTTTAGGATGTAGTTGACATTAAACGTGGTATCGTTGACTGAATTACTGTGCATTTCCAGCACTTTATTTGACATCTAATTTCGTATACAGTACATTGAAAATATCTTCATTATTATTAAAGTTCTCTAAAAATACTTGGATTCGACTTGACTTCCTATATCCTATATTTTTCTTTAAATAAATGAATAGCGACCTGGTTTCCTTACAAAAATCTTTAATTGTAGTGTGCTCTACCACCTTTTACGGATTGTTCTACTTTTTTTAAACACATTGTTTATGTGTTAAGTATGTGTGCTTTCTAAATATTATTTGTTTTTAACCTTTTTCATGATGTTGGAGAATATTTATCTATTAAAACACACATAAATAACGCCTGCATTCAAGTCTAAACATACACACAAATACTATACACACATACAAACTATAAATACAATAAACCCAACAAGTGTAAAAAATTAGCCAGAGCCAGGAATCGAACCTGGGACCACAGCATACAATACTAATGCTCTAACCACTGAGCTACCCCGGCCACCTGGGTCTGCAATTTATTAGTGAGAAATTGCAGACCCGGGTATTGCCCGGGGTAGCTCAGTGGTTAGAGCATGAGTCTTGTATGCTGGGGTCCTAGGTTCGATTCCTGGCTCTGGCTAATTTTTCACACTTGTTGGGTTTCTTGTATTTGTAGTTTGTATGTGTGTATAATGTTTGCGTGTATGAATACTTATCTATATTTAGTTTTCTGTTAGAAACACCTATGCAGAATGAAAGATAGGTTGTACCTGCCTTCGGCCGTGGAAAAAAAAGAAAATACATTATAATAACATTTTTGAAAAAAGAGGGTACTTTTTAACTTTCTCTACCCCTCCATGAAAGTAGGGGCGAAAGGATTTACTTATATATACTTTTATTTAAATGAAATACATTACAGCTAAAACTCTTAAAAGATATTCCAGTTTTTACTTCTTATCTGATTTGTTTTTACTTCTTATCTGATTTAAACACGACTGTAATTTTGTCCACATGAAAAACAATATGTTATAATTTTGATGATATAGAGGCAGCATTATTTAAGATTTAATAAGTGTAGATCAATGTATAACTAATTTATTACTTATTAATTTCAGTTAAAGCATAATTAGAATTACGTTTATGGGTAATTATTTTAAATTTTATAAATTCTATGAAAATGCTTCATATTTAACGCTTTTCTTTTGAAAACCTTGCTCATAGGCATGTATCTGTAAGTCAAAGTCAAAAAAATTGCAATCAGTGCTTCTTTCCTCCGGGGAACGCGTGGCCTGAAGAACATTTCGAGCTACCTTACTAGCTAATGAACTACACTCTTTAAATATATAGTCCCCCCCCCCCCCAGGAACAAATTGTTCGAATGAAATACTACAATAATCTGTTCAATCAAAAACACATTTTACATTTATATCTTTACTAGCTGTTACCCGTGACTTCGTTCACGCAACATTAAAAGAATAATAAATGCATTAATTAAGCAAAATATTTCATTTCCGATAATTAAATCGTAAATAATTAACTAACGCTTTATCACATTTCATAGGAAACAATACGGTATTTCTTTCTTATTGGGATCTTGACATAACTCAGTCTTAAAAAAGTGAAAATTTGTACCAAATAATCGTGAAAATGAAAATGCAACCAATTCAAAACGGAGTGCCAAATAAAATAGTGGAAATCGACGAATTGAGTAAAAACAAATGTCAATTTTACTTGATAAACCATTTTAATTTTAACGCTTTTGTGAAACGTTTTAACAACCGTCCTTCAAAAATAATTAATTGGAAATATTATATGCTTTTTTTTAAATTCAATTCTGACTCCTTGATTTAATGTATAGCTGAAACAAATCTTGTTTTCTAAAAGACAATATGTTGACAGAAGATTTTTGTTCTGCAGAAAAAAATTTATTCATGAAGTTTGAATACGTGAAAATGTGTTTTTATTTTTCGGATAATTTACTGAAATCAAGATTTTGTTTTCACCATCTATTCAAATTGAAAATAAATTCTGTTATCAGTTTTAATGAGAAAATGGCGTAAAAAATATATTGATCCGTTTTATTTCTCCTTTTCTATCCACAAATATGGAGTAATTTACTTGCTGTTTTTAGAGAAACTTCGTTAAAAATTTACAATGATGATTTTAATAATAATATATCGGAATATAATTATTTTTTTCAAGTTCTGAGAGTTTGTGTGACATCCTCGGATCAATGATAACCGATGTTAAGTAAATCGCGTTACGTCCGATAGTCTAAGAGGAGTAGTTGTGAAATACAGAAGGTCAGATTTTAATATAATAGATTCATGTTCATTTTTCTTTTCTTAAAATTATGATGTGATTTTAGCAGAAAAATCTGATCTGTATATAACTGATAATTATGCTTAATAATTTGTATAGCTAAAAGAACATTTCTATTTTTCGTTTTAATTACGGCATGAAACTCATCTATTTTCTATGCTTACTGATCTTTGTATTATTAATGTATGGAATTGATTCACGCTCCTTTTAAAACATATTTGGAAATTCACGTTTTATTTACAATATGATGACACCACTTTTTCCTCAGAGAAATATATTTTTAACGATACTAGGGGGCTCTGCCCCCTGCTCGCTACGCTCACCAACCCCCGTTCTGATTTCACAGCCTCTTAAAACTGGTAATGTACCCTGTTTTAAAAAGATGATGATGATGATAATTACGAACGGCGATTATCTTCTGTAATCAGTTTATAATGCTTTTTCATTTAACTGGTTATAATGCTTTTTCATTTAATTCATCATTTTTATTTTTAATATTCATATTTTTGTAAACACAATTTTTATGACGTAATTTTCTTTATTTCATGCTTTCAACACGTGATCATTTAATTATTATTTTAAACTTTCATTTTTTTTAATAGTCTCGCGCAAATACATTTTTTATTGGAGATAAAATATAATCCTTTGCGCTTATTTAGAAATTGGCAACAATATAAAAAATGACTTTTTCAATAAAAGATTTTTTACTCGATTTTTAAGGATTTTTTGCGTTTTTATTGTCCGACCGTGATAATTTTTTGAATTTTTGAAAGCTTGTTATATTTCGCGTCTGGTGGTATGATTTTCGAATCCGTAGGATGGCTAGAAAAAAAGTAATAGCTCCTCAAAAAAGTCCGTAGTAAAAAAGCGATGAGACTAACCCGGAATATCTACGCAGAATTTGATTGGTCTAAATCGTTTTTGGCTCAGTTCCAGATTACTTTTTTTTTAATATAGAAGGATAATTCTTAAATTCGTGGTTGTACCCTGTGCAATAAAGTGATAATTCATATCCTTTGTATTTATATAATTCTTTTTAATGTTCTTTTCCTGGCAATCATGACGTAAATTTTAGCAGAAAACTCACATCTGTATGTAACTGATATTCAAGTTCAAGCGATCTCAGTATCGATAAAAAAAAATTCAGTTTTTCCTCTTAAATATTACGTCCATTATCTGTCTACTTTCATACTAACTATATACTGATATTAATGCTCCTTGTATTATTAGGAATATTTGAAAATACATGGTTTTATTTATGACGTCACATTGTCCAAGCCAAGGAGGATCCTTTTTATAGTTCCATGGTCCAAGCGAAATCTTTTCTTAAAAATATATTTTTTATTCATTTTTCTATCTAATTATATCGCAGTCTTTGACAGAAAATGTCTTCTCAACGTAACTGATATTCATACTTCATGTATAACAACAAATACTCCATATTTGCTTTCAAATATCATGGCAGTTCATCATCTTTTGAATTCTTTTTAATTTTTATTTTTTACTTGGAAATCGTTCAATTGAAGAATAATTGTTCAGGAAAAATTATTATTCCAGGTTTTGTATTTATTGGCAACGGTAATGCTTAGCAACGTAAAATGATTAATTAAATTTTAAAGGAAAAAATGACCATTTATTCGCTATGAAAATAACGAAATTTTGAATTATTAAGAAAAATATTTGAATAAAATAAACAAAAACCAGCCTATGTTCATTTCCGGGTTATAATCAACCTATATGCAAAGATACAAGATAATTAAATTCTCCATTTTGACGCTGGTTTCAGCCTAAAATTTGCACACAATCGGATTTATAGTATTATTAGGATAGGCTAGCACATTTCCTTAATTCTTACTTTGTCAAAGATTTTTACCTGCATCACTCATATTACATTGGTCTTAGAAATAACTGATAGCAAAAACACAAAACAAGATGCACATGCAGATGTCTGTTTGGGTTTGGTCCTGGCCCGAAACCGGACCAACCCACGGGCCAGTCTCCGGCCTATTTTCATTCATGGCAATCGGACTGGGCCTGGCTTCCTTTTTTCCAGGCCGTGCTGAAACTGGAATTCATTCTTCCTAAAGGTCTAGACGAGTTGAAATTTTCGGGTCCTGTTTTTATCAAACACATATGAAAATAATTGGCCCTGCCTACCCTGACCTGGCCAATGCAAAAATCAGTAAAATTTCGATCGGCTCAACAATAATTTTTGCAAAAAATGCATATATTTTTAAATCGTCATTGTTCTACATTAAAATTCTCAATTTATTCTTTTTAAAGAATAGTTCATTTTCTAGGCAATAAAATTAAAGTACAATAAAGCGTGTGAAAAAGAACCTGCCCATGACAGAATCCTGTTTCAAATGGAAAAATGTATTTATCCATGCAAAATGAACATAATAATAAGTGAGAAAAGGATGTAATATATTTACAACCGAGAGTGTATTTGCTAAGAAGGTAACTTTCCTATAACGGATATTTCTGTTCTCCTATGCGATTCCGTCTTAGAAATTTTTACGATACTATAAGAATTTTCAGATTTTTAAGTCTCCAAGCCATGGAATATGGATTAAAGTTATTAATAACAACTGCGTCATTTGCATACAAATCGAGATCCAGTAACAAAATAAATATCTCAGCACAAAGCGTTTTTTAAAAAAAATGAAGAATACAAACAACATGAAAAGAAAAACTAAAATAAATATTTTTGTCAGAACTCCTCGTAGAAGACAATTTTTAACCATACCAGTGTAAAAATATGTTTTTGTTGAAATTCAGGCGAGCTGGGAAGGGATAATTACGTTTTTGTATGAGCCGGGCCGAGATTCCAGCTTTTATACTGGGTCGAGCCAATAAACTATGTGCATGGCCCGGACCGGATTCGAGTCTAACTTTTAGCCTTTTTTTTTTTTTTTTTTTTTTTTTTTTTTTTTTTTTTTTTTTGTGCTAGGCCAGCCTAATATACATACACATATTTTTTACGATCCGGATCGAACTTTTAACTTTTATACCCGGCTGAAAGGCAAAAAATTTTCTACAAGTCGGGTCGCGCTCGAACCTAGAAATTTCTCCGGTAGAGACCTTAACAGAAAGTCTGAAACTGAGAAAATTCTATAAACATATATTTTATAGGGGTTTTTTCTTGTTTTTTTTTTTTTTTTTTTTCTTTTTTTTCTCCTGGAAATTGATGTCTTTTATGCTTTTGAACATGCATCAAAGACAGAAATTCAATTTAAAAACTATCCACTGTATAATACTCAAAGCGTATAATCATTCTTTTACTCTAAGATGTCTGTAAAATGTAATTTCTACCCTTTTTCAAAACAAATGACAGTTTTCACTTAACCAAGGCATCTAAGATCTAATATACGCTTCCACAGTTTAAATATAATATTCGCGGTCTAATTGAATCACTTTGTTGAATATAATTTGATTCAACAAAGCTGCGAATTTCAAATAAATTAAAAAAACTTAATATTAACTTTAGTTTCGATTCACAAAAGCGTCTAATTTGCTTAACTAGTGATTCATATAAGCGGCAATTATAATATTTTTTTTTAGCTCTGGAAGGGGTTTTACCCCTCAACCCCCCCCCCCCCCCCCTTGGGCTGTGCCACTGGACGCATGCACACATACAAAGGAAGTTGGGGGCCTGTGCCCACCCCACAAAATAGCTCTAGTTACGCCTATGAACGCTCTCACAATGTCCAGTCATAGCAAGAGCCCGAGTGTAACCGAATGATTGCTTACGAATGATTGAATACGAATCCACCTCTTAGAACACGCTCTAAATGCTATTCACATAAAATTAGAAAAATAACAATCAATTAACGAAGTGTGTTTGTTCCTTGATAACTTCATATTAATCTGATTGCATTTAATGGACCCAGTACTGGTAAAGGGCCCAAATTACATGTGCGCACGTATATTTGTAAGCAATGTGCCAGGAGTATCTACAGGGTGGAGATGGGAATCAAATGTTTTGTGAAATCACAGGCTTTGGGGGGGGGGGGGGGGGGCTTTAATAGGCAATATATCCTATATATTAAAACAAAAAGGGAATTCTCTAAGATCCCCACAAATTCGACCTATTTGCGCATGCGTGAGATTAAATCTAAAATCTGTTCAGTTTTAAGGTACACTCAAACGCGGTCAGCGTAGCCCAGTGGTCATGCATTAGTTTAAGCTCTGGCTCTCTTCGTAGAACGTGATTTCGAATCCCGCTTCTGACAGAATGATTTCTGCAATGCTTTTCAATTACAGTCATATTTTCCGGAAAAGAAATTATATGATTTGTATTTTTTTATTCGAATGCTTTTTAATTAAGTAAAGTTTAACACCCAACAATATTTTTCAAATTAACATTTATATTAAAAATATAATAATATAAATAAAAAATATTTATATTAAAATATTTAAATTAAAAAAGTTGCATGTAATTATTGATTAAACAAATTGAACTGATCTACATCTTTTGCTATATTTTGTATAACCATTATCAAGAATATATTTATATGGGAAAGGGAAATATACGTGATTATTTTCCATAAAAAAGAAAAAATAAAATAAAATAAACTAGAAAGAAGGGAGATTCCTCTAGGAACTATAAAATGAATTTTCTTGGTATCCATGATTTAAAAATTAAATAATGTATGAAAATGCTAAATTAAATTCAATTAATTGAAAAATATATATTTTATAAATTGTTAGCTGCAAGCAGCAAATTTTAATTTCGGGGTTTTAGAGTGAGACTGATAAAAATAAAATTAATTAAAAATATTAAAGCTCGCGTAGTTTTAAAAAATTAGAAAATACTAAGAAGGGCTCATAGGGCTTAATCCCTTCCCATTTAAATAAAAACAATTAAGTTACAGGAGTTGTTAAAAATCTATTTTCTGTCTTAAATGTTTGCTCATTCATCTCTTACAGAAAAAAATATATATAATATTAATGAAAGTTGTAGTAATCATGAAACAAGTAAATCTGCAGATCAGTGGCCTCAAGCATCAGTTCTACAGTTTTGTTTTGAAATAATTTTATTTAGTATTTAAAATATCCAACTCACAGTATCATTATTTCATATTTATAATATTAATTATTTCAAGTAATATATGAAGTAGTCTCTGGAAGTTTAATTGTTAAAAATAGTGAGACGAAACTATACACTAATACTCCAAAACTTTTTTTTTCTACTTGTTACCTTTTAAATCCCCCACTGTCTCAATAATTTGATAGCTGTAATTATCTGATATTTAGTATTTTAAACTATCCATCTATAATAATTAAAATATCGATCTTCTGATAATTACAATAATTGATGCAAACAGTGAATGATTTTCACAAATATTTTATTAATTACTGGTATCCTAATTGTTAAATTTATTTGTAAATAACTATCTTGTTTCATTAGTATGCCTTCATTAAATTCTGGTTCTAAATACAGTCATAAAAATAATTATATTTATTATTTTTCATGAGGTGTCCATTACTGGAACAAAAGGTGTCCATTACTGGCATTTTAGGTGTTTTGATATATTTCTGTTATTTGCAATTAAATTTTGATTCATATTGGGAAATGAGACTATGAGAATGGTTACATATTGTTGATAGATTAATATAATATTGAAAAACTGGAATATAATAAATATAACTATTAATTAAAAAAACAATTTTTAAAGAAATTCCTTAAGGGTGTCTATTACTGGCACATCTACCCTATATATCTATTGAAAAACTATAGAATGTGGAAGAAAACTTTCGTCGGAAACTCGATGAAGGGGAGGCAGACAACAGTGAATATGAAGCTAATGATAATTGTCCCTCAAGTACCGAAGATCGTGTTGTATGATGAAAAAGTGCTCTATAGTTAACAAAATAATGCTCCGAAAATATTTCTTACAATTTGTTTTAAAAAATAAATTGTCAACTTCAGTGCAGAAAAAAAAAAACTTTTAATTTTTTTTTTTTTTTTTTTTTTAACCATTGGGAAAATGGTTGTTGCTTTCGGTCGAGAATGGACCAAATAATGTTCGCATTTTACTGTTTTAACTGTTTTTAACGAAATTCTGTCACTTTAGAAGAATTTTTCTTTGAATAGACAATAGAAATGCATAAAATCGTTACAAAAATGTTAAAGTTACAAAAAGGATAGATGCAAACTATCAGATATGAAAAAAAGCCGAATTAAAAAATGGACGTCGGATGAGAAATCGTCTTATAAAGCAAAAGACGTGGTCTTTAATATACCTTTAGCTCAGACATCAACCTAAACAAGAGTTAAAGTTATTGTAGGAAAGACCCGACAAAATATTAAGGCTGTGTTTCAATAACTGCGGCGATGGTTAAATTGAATATTTTTGCGAGGACAGAGAATGCCAGGATCTCTTCAACTGTAGTAATGGAAAATGCGTTTATTTGTAGATGGTTCCGATGAATATTTTTGAATAATAAATATTTTTAATTAATTTTATTTATTTATTTATTTATTTTTAAGCTTTCGGAACATTTTCCCAATGGTTGTTGTAATTTGTTTTAAATAATAATAATAATAATAATAATAATAATAATAATAATAATAATTATTATTATTATTATTATTATTATTATTGTTGTTGTTGTTAAGAAATAAAGTTACATTAACAGCGGATGTCAGTGAGGTTTTTAATCCGTCAGTTAGGTAAGATAAATTATAATTCTTTTATAATAGTTACGATTAAAATATTAAAACTTAAAGAACGTAATAATATCTTATTTTTAACTAGTAAGTTCACAATAGTAATACACTGTATATATATATTATTTGCTGATATGTTTACATATTAACAGAAATTCAATATACGTGTAGTAATAATACATATTTGTATTCAATGTGCATGTAAATTTTCTTTTTTAAAAAATGCCGTATTAGAATTTCACATTAACGAATTTTTCAGTATAACGAATTTAATCGCTGGTCTCCAGAAATTCGTTATAACGAGATTTTACTGTATTCCGAGACTAATGACACCTTTGTTGTGATTTTATTGCGAATCATCTGCAAATAAAGCTGTGTCGTATTTTATGAAGTGGACTGTATATAGCCGCAAAAACTTTTATTGATAATAATTCTTCAATTTAGCTGTTCATTTTGAAAATGGGGACAGATCCATATTATATTATTGCTTAATATTTAAAGGTTTGCATTGGAATGAGTTTTAAAATATTCGGAATAAACTTATTTTACATTTTTTATGGTCATATTTCGTATAAATTTAATATGCAGTAATAGTTATCCGTGTTAGCTGAAAAAAAAAAACAAAAAACAAGTTGGAAATTGTACGTCAAACGTGACAAATGAGGTGCGTTCGTACTATAGCTAGTTACATAAATATTCAGATCTTTTCTGATTTTTAATTCTGTGAAATGAATTATATCGTCTGCAGATTATTTTCTGTCATAAAATAAGTATCTCGGTCGCTTGACGATTAAACTTCGGAAGCTCCTATAAAAAGAAAGCACCGATTAAAAAAAAAAAAATCAAATTTCTTAATAAATATTTTTATTAATATCTCCTAAAGTTTTGATTCGATTTTAATAAAATTTGAAATGTCTCGACAAAATTCTGCAAAGATAATATATTTTAAATTGCAAACCATTCGGTTGGGTAGTTTTTGCGTTGTTATATGCGGACGGACGGACAGACAGACGGACGGACAGGCAGACGGACGGACAGACAGACGGACGGATCAAGCGACGACAATAGGTGCTACGTATTTATATAATTACGAACGCACCTAAAAAATCTTTGTTTTGGTATGCGCCAATGAACTTGCCTCAATTTCAAAAACAAAGATTGGTTAAAAACGTTGTCTTCTTTGAATCGAATAAAATTATAATTAGCTGACTCCTGCCCGGCGTTGCCCGGGCCCGTGATAATAAATAAATAAAATAAAAAAAAAAATCAATTTTTTATTATTTTATATCTTTAACCCGAATTTGTATGAACTTATATTTTAAAATGAAAAATTCGCGGAAAAATATTGATATTTAGTGATAAAAACGGTCATTTTCTTCCTTTTTTTCTTTTTCTTTCTTTTTTTTTTTCTACGTAGGGTCGTTTTATAGTTTTAAAATAAAAAGTTATTTTTGTCCGAACTCTTTGAAATCTTTATGGGTGACAAATAAAACGGTTTTACAGCCCGTGTAAAAAATTCTTGAAAAAATAGTGTTATAGAGTTGTAAAAGAAATGTTTTCTTCGTGCTTTTTTGTTTGTTTTCGCGTCGGCTCCTTTAACATAGCAATAAAAAAAAAAAATAGTTCTCATCTTCCGAACTCTCTGACATTTCAATCGGTTATAAATATAGATGCATCCAAACTCTCTTTAAAAATTTGCAAAAAAATATGCATATTTAGTAGTGAAAACATGAGTTCTTAAAAAAAAAGCTTTAGCTTTCAACCACAGACCAAAAATATATTAGAAGATCTATGCTTTCAATGCAATGGCAGGCTTTCATCCGTTTTCAATCAACCCTTTTCAATCCCTCCTAGGTTTCCCGTTTCTGAGAGTAGAAGCCTTCCAAAAAAAAAAAAAAAAAAAACGCTGAAAGAATGCGCTTTTCGTTTTAAATATATAGATAACAAAAATTTGATTATTTTAAACTATTTGCTTATTTATTTCATTTCAATATGTCATTCTTCTTTAGGAAAGTTAGAAAAAAATAATAAATTAATTTAATTTAATAGGAAAAAAAAACAAGAAATAATATTCAGTAATAAGTTGTATGCATATTGTGACATTTTCCCATATCCCAGCTGAGTTACTTTACTATGGACCGCAGGAGTTGTCGGGCCGAACCTAAGGAAGCGATCCATCTCCTACGCTGAATGGTTTGGACATTAGGGAAACAATACTGGAGACTGGCTGGCACCTACCCGACGGTAACGAATTATTGATTCTACTTGTGAGGTCGCAGATGGAGAGATTCCCAGAGACTATCGGACGCCAAGGGAAGTCCTTTAAAATCTGCGAATGGGAACGATAGGCTGCCGTAAGTTTGAGAGGCCGGGATGAACCTTTCCCCCGCCCCCCTTTTTTGGGAGGCTAGAGAAAGAAGAGAAGAGGAGGGAGAGGGGTTCTTCGGAGGCAAAAGGGTAGGACGTGACCCTGAAAAAGCAGAGTCGGGCAGTGAAGCGAGCAGCGCAGGGGAAGCCGGAGGGAACGGACGCCCTGTCTGAAAGAGAGGCATCCCGGAGAGAATTCGAGTTGACATCCATTGGACACCCGGTCCAACGCGACAGCTTCACTGAAAGAATAGACTGAACCCACTATCTGAAGCAAAGATTTAGGACTTAATCACAATAGTTTAAAATTTCACCGAACTCACTCGTATCAGTATTTAATATATGAAACTAAAACTCTTAGAAGAATAAACTGTATTTGTTCTGTTGAATAAAATATTTTCTTCTAATGAAATAAGTAATGCTTCGGGCGCCACGGCTACCAGATCAACATTTCATTAATCCCCGAAGTCTTTACAGAAGATTGGTGGCAGCGTTAAAGGATTATTAAAGTAGTGAAAAGAAACAAGAGTGATTAAGGCTTATCAATTCGGGGCAGAGTAGGACAACTCGCCGAATTTCTTCAGAATCTACACCAGCCGTTGGGAACCTGAATCTAGATACCGAATCGGGGCAGAGCAGGACAACTCGCCGAGTTCGTACAGAATCCTGTGATAGAGAGACAGATCCCGCTGAATCGAGGAAGATCCACCGACCCCAAAGTGACCCGCCAAAACCAAGGCAGAGACCCGAGCTGATCTGAAACTGCATCCGCTGAACCAGCAACCAGAAGCATCCGAACTTTGCTGACAGTGTGGAAGGAAAAGAAAGGCTTTGTTCCCTTTCCCCTTAGCCAACGTGCAGGAGTAACGCATTGTGAATCTTCCATTAAAACGAAATTCGCGACGACCCCGATCCGCGCGACACCCAAAGCAAGGATGAAGGAAGAGGGTTATAAAGAAAGAGCGAGGGTGTCTTATTTAAGGAATGAAATCCGGGAAAGTAAGCATGGGGAAAAAAATAAAGACACAGTCTTAAAACGAAAGGAAGATTTTAGGTTTAAATCTTCGGGACAGAAAACAACAAAAGGGGTAAACCGTTATTGTGCGTTGGGAAGAAAACGAAAAACGTTTTTCGGATCTAATTGGTTAGAAACCCCAGGATACATATCGCCGCGTAACGAAACTAAAGGCAGCGATGTTAAGCAGATGAAAAACGACGCCGGAAATGACATCCGACTAATTAGAGATTTTGGAAAAAGGCAGGATATTCGCAGATCCTTAGGATATAGGCCAGGGATACCAAATTCCACATGTAGACTGTTTAAGTAGAATGGAATAAATAACATTCCACTCAGTAATTTTGTATATAGTTTTTAATTTTGTAATTGAAATAATTGTGTATTTGAATCATGCAATGAATATTGAAATTTAATTTAACTATGTGAGTCTGTAGAGTGTATTGTAAACTTGTGAATAATAATGTTTAAGGTAAGCCTCTATTGAGAATTAACATGTGTTGGGTATGGATGGAAGGCTAGCGCACCAGTAATGATGTAAGATTTTCCAAATGCTTGAAAAATCTCAACTGCTGGAGGGGGTAATGCTGTGACATTTTCCCATATCCCAGCTGAGTTACTTTACTATGGACCGCAGGAGTTGTCGGGCCGAACCTAAGGAAGCGATCCATCTCCTACGCTGAATGGTTTGGACATTAGGGAAACAATACTGGAGACTGGCTGGCACCTACCCGACGGTAACGAATTATTGATTCTACTTGTGAGGTCGCAGATGGAGAGATTCCCAGAGACTATCGGACGCCAAGGGAAGTCCTTTAAAATCTGCGAATGGGAACGATAGGCTGCCGTAAGTTTGAGAGGCCGGGATGAACCTTTCCCCCGCCCCCCTTTTTTGGGAGGCTAGAGAAAGAAGAGAAGAGGAGGGAGAGGGGTTCTTCGGAGGCAAAAGGGTAGGACGTGACCCTGAAAAAGCAGAGTCGGGCAGTGAAGCGAGCAGCGCAGGGGAAGCCGGAGGGAACGGACGCCCTGTCTGAAAGAGAGGCATCCCGGAGAGAATTCGAGTTGACATCCATTGGACACCCGGTCCAACGCGACAGCTTCACTGAAAGAATAGACTGAACCCACTATCTGAAGCAAAGATTTAGGACTTAATCACAATAGTTTAAAATTTCACCGAACTCACTCGTATCAGTATTTAATATATGAAACTAAAACTCTTAGAAGAATAAACTGTATTTGTTCTGTTGAATAAAATATTTTCTTCTAATGAAATAAGTAATGCTTCGGGCGCCACGGCTACCAGATCAACATTTCATTAATCCCCGAAGTCTTTACAATATAATATGCGTCATATTTCTTAATTTAGATAGTGAAGATTTTTAAAGTATTCACATGCCTGCCTACTTTCAACCAAGCTTCCGTACAATGTGAGTTAATTTGAACCAGGTTAAAGACGTTTTTAACCAGAAAATATTCCTGATAAAATAATGTATGTTTAGTTTCTTGTTCTATTAAGAAAAAAAAAAGTATGGTTTTTTTAGTGTCTTTTTTGTTTATGCCTTTTCACCACCTGGTATTTATGTGCTTTTTCACGAACATGTTCCGAACCCGATTTTTTACTTTTTCAACTTCCTTACTAGTAGTTTAGTTATAACTAAAGCTATACCATATCACTTTCTACCCAATATTTAGACTCTATCCTTAATCTCTTTCGCTTTACTTTATTATTCCAAATTTATTATCATCTCTTTTCTTAATTTTACATCTATCCTTTATATTGTAACTGTTCCTTTATCTTGTCGTTAATACTACATCTTAACTTTTCCCAACGGCTCAATTAATTACAAGACACTCTACTCACTGGGCGTAAAGTTGTCTGCAACTCGGAAACCACTTAACCGACATAACTGTTCGGCAACTGTTACGCGGAATCTATTTGAATGCATTTCTTAAAAAAAATTCTGATTTGAAACATGTTTAATCTGGGTTAAATTAACTTACATCGTACGGAAGTTTAGTGCGATGTTGGCAGGTATGGATTCATGATGAAATTCTGATTATGCTTGTTAATATTATGCAACATAAAAAATAATTCTATCCAAAGTGGATTTGCCTTATTTTTAAAATCAACGCATTTGAAATAGCGTTGACCCAATAAATTATTAGTAACAAAATTTTTACTGATATTGAAATATATTTATTGTGAATTGATTAAAAACATAAATTTTATGTTAATTTGTTATAAGATTTAGCTTTAACGATTTTTTTTTTTTTTTTTTACTAAATGAACTTTTCCCACTTTTAAAATCAACAGCTCAATTAATCATTAACCAGAGGATTTCGCACTGAAGTCTAATATTTTTTAGCATTATCTAATATTTTTTAGACTTAACTTCTGAAACTTACTATAACTATATACTTAAACTTCTGAAGAAAAATTAAGGATAAAAATATCTGCAAACAAAGTTAATCAAGCCAAAATATCATATCATTGATTCCATCAAAATTACAATAAAAACTGATCGAAGATAGCGAAAGGTACACTGTAAAAAAAAAAAAAAAAAAAAAAAAATGCAGTAAAATTACGGGCAGAGGCCGGCAGCAGAGATTCCAGTCATACCCCGTAAAAAAAAACAATCTATCCCCATCATTTTGTACAGCCCGTAATTTTACGGAGCAAAGTAATACAGCATTATAATGCACAGGATATAATGCACTTTAAAACACAATAACACTTTACTTACTGCACCGTAGCACGTAGCACGTTAGGTAATCATCACAGAATCGCTTTTTTGGCGGGTTAAAATTTTCGAAACACGAGTAAAATGAAGTGTTACACCGTAGCGGAGGACAACTTATGGGGTCGTACCATATTTTTGCTAACATATGGTCTAGAACTGTAAGAATATGTAGATTGCTCTTAATTTTCTAAGTATCTAACTGATAAGACCGCTTATTTAGTGGATCTGACCGTTTTTCATCAAATAAGGCTGTTGCCGGTGAAAATTGAAGGGCAAACGCTCATAAATTTACAGTTTTTTCTGAGAGTGTACGCACGAGATAAAAATAATAATAATAATAATCGTATTTTAACTGTATTAGAGGATGCCGTCATCCGCTTCGGGAAAAACATGGGGCAAAGAAAAATAAATTGAATACATATTAAATACAACTTAATTTAATATTACAAAGATGCTACACGTGAAATATTACTGCTTCAATTGATCGATGGTGTCTTTTTCTTCCAAACATTTGAATTTTGATGTTTAATCCTAAATATAAAATAAGCCCGTGCAGAGAAGTCGCATTTTATCTTTTTTATACTATATATTTTTTTATAATCATTGTTGAGCACGATATATAATGCTATACTTTATTTTTATCGCAACGTTGATTTGAGAAAAACCTTTCGTTTCATTCATGAAAACAATGCTGATTTAATTTTTAATTAACTATAATTTTTAATCCAAAAACATGTTTTAACGAAATGTGAGTGTGCTATGCCAAGAAGCCGGTTCAAAAACCTTTCGAATGATACCACATTCGTTGTTGAGCGTTTCGTAAATTCATAGAAAAGGGATGTTGACATTAGAAATAATATTTATGACGATATTTAACTGCAAATTACAAAATGATATAACCAGCTAATCTATATCATAGCAAAGAAACATTATTAAATTTCACTTCTAAATTCAAATCTACTCACAATAAGAATTCGTTCCGGAATCAACGGGTAACTGAGAAAAGATGGAATGGAATGCTTAATAATCAGAAAAAAAACAATGAGCCGGGAGTTTCTTCGACAATAGATATATTTTCTCATCGAAAAAAAAAAAAAAAGGTCTCCTCGCCCATTTGAGCCCAAAAGCGTGAAATAAATGTGTAAAAATTCCTTCTTCCGGTAACTATTGTGTGAAATAATCTTTGTATACGTGCTTTTATTGTTTAAATAAATGCTTGCCTTGTCGTTGACATGGATTGATTTTTTAAAGAAAGAGAAAAAAATGTTCCACATTTTGAAACCGAATTTGAATAAATATCTACGATTAATTGCTGATTATTCAAAGTTAGAAATATTATTAAAAAAATAATAATAAAGTGTAACAAAAACACAAATACATTTTTCCAGCCCACACCTTATTCTGGATTTGAAATTAGAATGTGTTCCACAAAGCTGATTACTATGGCATTTTAATATAAGGTTATTTTAATAATATGCCTTTGTGATGGGCGGTTTATGATTTCCAATAATTTACAGTCCATAAAAAAAACCAGCCGGATATGCCAATCCCAAAACTTTCTTCTATCTCATACAGGTTTTCACATACGCCAAAATCGAATCAGCCCCAATCTACTTATAATAAAATCCGAAGGTAAGAAAGTGTAGCTAACCATTCCGAGCGCGACCACTCTGGTCTGCGAATCGACTGTAGCTAAACGCCATGTTAGGCTTAATGAAAAACCTATGCTAACATATGACAGCTAAAGAATAATTTCTTCAGCCTCAAATCATGTCTGTTCAGCATATTTTCATATAAAACATCTATATCAACATTTCTGTAATCAATTTTTTCTGTAAACACTTTTTTCAGAAATAGCGGTGACAGCTGTCGTGGGGAATTTTTGCGGTGATCGATATTTTAGCGCCATTTACCGGCAGATAATACAAACAAATTTTGAAATTTTGTTTTCACCGTAAATAAAATGATTTTTTCTTAAGAAACGTAATTACATTATAAGAAATAAATAGTACCGAGTAATTTCCATTTAATTTTGCTTATATAATCAAAAAATGAGCTATGTGGGGAGTCAAGCTATTTAGAAACTCATTGATAACCCTTTTTTACAAAAACTTTCGACATATATTATTTTTTAATATTTAATTTGAATGTTTTGTCCAATCGTTGAACTATTTCGAAAATTTAATATTGAGTAATATATATATATATATATATATATATTTGTAGAAATCATTTGTCATTTTTAAAATGTACTTTTCTACAGTACATACCTTTCAATAATAAAATCTTCATGCTGTTTGTTTGTATGAAGTCTTTGGGAATTTTGGCGGTGATCGATATTTTGACGTCATCTACCGGCAGTTAACACAAAAAAATTTTGAAATTTTGTTTCCATCGTGAATAAAATGTTTTTTTCTTATGAAACGTAATTAAAATATAAGGAATAAATAGTACCAAGTAATTTCCATTTAATTTTGCTTATATAATCAAAAAATGAGCTATGTGGTGAGTCAAGCTCTTTAGAAACTCATTGATAACCCCTTTTTTACAAAAACTTTCGCACATGGATTATTTTTTAATATTTAATTTAAATGTTTTGTCCAATCGTTGAACTATTTCAAAAATTTAATATTGAGTAAAAAATTAAAAAAATCCTCATCATTTGTATTAGTAGAAATCATTTGTCATTTTTAAAATGTACTTTTCTACAATACATACCTTTCAATAATAAAATCTTCATGCTGTTTGTTTGTATGAAGTTTTATGAAAATGCAGCGCAGATCAACTATCTGTCATTTTTGACGGGGGTTATATACTAGTTTAGGAGAGAGTATCCGAATTTGGACCACTTCACTTATTTTCAGGTGTAACTCACTTCATTTTTGGAATATCTGCAAAATATCACTACACGTGATCTACTAACTAAATAAATTTTTAGAACAATTTCTTTTTGAAAATCTTAAGTTTTATTTTAATTTGAAAACTTTGTCAAAAGTGGTCCAAATTCAGCGACTGGTTGCCTAAATTGGACATCCAGTCTCCTAAACTGGACCAAACAAGATTAGGCTGTTTTCATGAGTAGGGAATATATAACTAATTTTATTAAAATCAAAGTTTGCGATAAATGAAACAATCAAACAAAACAACAGCAATGAAATATAATGAAATCAAATGTGTGAAAGTAAAAGTAATTGTTTTAAATTAAAATGTATTCAAAATATAAATTAAAGTTATGAGTAATTAAGAATAAAAATTATGGAACTAATTTTCAGCTACTTGAATATCATGCAAGAAGTGATACAAGGCTTACACATGAATTTCTTTTGTTCATTTTTTATTCCAGCTCACACAACATGGAATCTTATTTGGCCAATCTGAACACTGAATCATTTCTGTTATTTTATTTTTCTTACAAATTAGTCAAAACCTATCATCACTGTCTTGGTTTTTCTTTTTAGATTCTAAATCATTAGACTTTTTTTTTTTTTTTTTTTTTTTTTGCAACAGAAGTTTTTATTACCTTATGTCTGTAGTTCTTTCCTTCCATCATTTTCTTTCCAATTGAATTACTCCTATTTTTTAAAACTTGATGTTCCAAACTTTGTTGCTTTTGTGTTTTGAGAGTTTCGTTTTTGTAGTTTTTTTTTTTTTTCATATTAAGGTTTACTTTATATGGTGAAGACGTTAACACATCTGTTTTTTGGCTCCCTCCATATTTTTACTTAACTGATTTAGGCAAGGGAGATAACATTTAAAATGATTCTTTGACTTTTTGGGGAAGTTTTGTAGCTGCAACCTTTTTGCGGATCAATCTCTTCACAATTTATTCTTCCATTTTCGTTTCCTATATCTTTGACAAATTTTGCTGTCACTGATGCTTTTCTTTCAGACTGTTGGCTATGTCATTTTCATCTTTTTTTTTTTTTTTTTTTTTTTTTTTTTACTTTCTTAGTTTTAATAGGTTTTATGATTACTGACTCTGATTGAAAAATAGTGTCCAAAGTGTACAGCCATCAAAATTCATAATTTAATTTACTTTTCAAATTTATGATCGTTTATCTAGTCCAATTTAAGCAATTCAAATTGATCCAATTAAGGCAACTGCGCCATTTTTTTAAAAACAGATAATCTCAAGACTAAGAACAAAAACGAAAGCAAACAAATCCGCGTGGAAAATATGCGCAATAAGCACATGAATTTAGATATGTATATGAAAACATAACACCTTACCTTAGTTTTAAACTATTCTCTTACGTTTAGTAGGAAAAAATTAGATCAAAACATCTAATTATAGGTTTTTAAAAATTGTCTGAAAACAGCACGTGGAAGATGGGTGCTTCTTCTAATCATAGATGATGTCATTTTGATGAGTAGGATTTCAGCGGTAGATGGCGTCTCTTTCTGCAATTAACGATATCATTTTCAAGAACGGTATTTCACGGTCACGGTATTTCAGTAAAAATTTCAAATACATAACGAAGAAACACATGACATTCAGCATTAGCAAGTCATCTACACTGATGAGTTGAAGGGTTGCGTCAAGTATATTGAAATTATTGGTGGTTTGAACTATGGTACATTCAAATTATCGAAGAAAAGAGATCAGGTGGAGCTTCCCACAGCTGCAGCGTATTTGGAAAATAATAGTGGGACAAACAATCAGCGTAATAGTGGGAAAGTTCCAATGAAAGTAAATAAATAAATAAATAAAATAATGCAGGATATTTCCAAAATTACATGCACTATATACCTGAAGAAGAAAGACCATTTTATGATCGAATACTTCAGTATCCCAGGACCAACACCTGAGATACTGACGACTAGATAACTGCAAAAGTATCCACTTTTTAATGTTGGAATAGTAATAATAATAATTGTTATTATTAGCCACAATTGTTATTTTCTACACTTATTGTAAATATCATCTTTAATTTTTAATTGTTTAATAAAGATGCAGTGCCATAAAAATGTTTTATTTGCTATTTCACTTGTTCTCAGGAATTTGAGTGAAGCAAAACATTCCATCATTTTTAATTAATAATAATTAATAAATAATAACTAATAAATTAATAAGTATTTTTCATTAAAATTTATAGGATGTAACCCCAATTGACTAGATATGCAATTGAATAACACATTGAATAAGAACATTTCTCTAAAATTGATAGTTTTATTATTATTATTATTATTATTATTATTATTATTATTTTACTTTTTTTTTTTTTTTTTTTTTTTTTTTGTATTTCCTCAACATTTACATCAGCTGGAATGTTATACTTTTTCCACTCACCCGTGCAATTAATCTAGAGTCTGCACTTCGTCATTGTAAAATTGCACAACCTTTTAATATTTTTGCTTCATTATATCCAAATCTATTTAAACCGAAGTTCAATTTGATTCATTTAACATGTTTTGATTCATTTAACGTGTTTTGATTCATTTAACGTGTGACATCTGAAGTTGTTACAAAAGGTGAAAAAAACAGCTTCCGTGCGCATATACTACAACTGCTGTAAAGCTAGTTTTACAGTCAACGGTGGATAATGGTATGGCAGTCGGTAGGACGATATCCGGGGAGGGGCAATATATATATATATATATATATATAAGTACTTTCCCCCACTTATTTTAATTTTGAGAATGTTAAATTTTTGGAATATATGTATATGTATTGTACTGTAATAATCGGTTTATCTATTGTCGATTATTTATGTGGTTTAATGGTTATTATTTACAAAAGTTTTATTATATTAAACTTCCTTAGTGAATTGCTGCAAATCCGCATTTATTACTGGATAATTTTCATCTTGTTTCATTTATAAAAGCATTATGCATTAGTTACACTGTTACATCATCTATATATTGCCCAGTTTTGGCAAATCAAAATAAGTTAATCATAATTTAAAATACATAATTTCATAGCTGCAATTGCGCATTTAGTTGTGCATTTATATATTTCATATTTTTATTTTCAATACATTTTTAGTATACAAATGCTGCTTTAACACTTACTTTTGTTATGCTTACTCTTAAATCCTACATCAATTATCGCAATTTCGGCCACTGCTTTATAATGTTTTTTTCTGCATCTGAATTTCTTGATATTTGGATGTGAACTTTTGCTTGGGCACTTTCTATGAGGTTTAAGTATTTTTCCCCACTTATTTTAATTTTGAGAATCTTAGATTTTTGGATTATATGTATGTATTTTATTGTAATTATCGGATTATCTATTGTCAATTACTTATGTGGTTTAATGGTTATTATTTACAAAAAATTTATTATATATATATCGGGAACACTTTCGTAGTCAATAAATTATTACTTACTAAATCATAATTTCATAGTTTCTGTTGGTGTTTCGGTAATGTTACATTAATGGTTATATATATATATATTATATATATATATATATATATATATATATATATATATATATATATATATATATATATATATAGCAATGTTTTGGCTAATATGATGATGAAACCACTCATTTTATTTGTGGTATTTAGGCATTTGGGACTTGATAATTCTGTCTAAATTCCACAAATTTCATTTCATTTATTCAATTTTTAATTTAATTTCTTCTTCTTTTAAATAAGTTTTTGGTATCTATATTCAGTGTGTTGGGGAATACTTTCATTGTCAACTAATTATTACATACTTACTCATTATTTCATAGTTTAAGTTGGTGTTATGGTAATGTTTCATTTATGGCTATTTATATATATATATATATATATATATATATATATATATATAGTGGTATTTAGGCATTTGTGACTTGATAATTCTGTCTAAATTCCACAAATTTCATTTCATTTCATTCATTTAATTCCATTTATTCAATTTTTAATTTAAATTCTTATTCTTTTTTTTAATATGTTTTTGTTTCCATATTCAGTGTGTTGGGGAATCTTTCATTGTCAACTAATTATTACATACTTAATTATTATTTCATTGTTTAAGTTGGTGTTATGATAATGTTTCATTTATGGTTATATATATATATATAATGTTGAAATCGATCAAGATAGTTTAGTTAAATGAGTTTCATAGGATCAAAAATTATGCATAGCAATTTACACAACAATTTTTTCCCATAGAGCATAATGTAACGGAATTCTTTTGAGTGTCCCTGTAAACGAACTATAAATGCTGCACACTTCATTTTCAATACTAAACAAGCCATAGTAAGCCTCAATAGCATATATCAATTGCATGGCAATTCCAACATATTTATGGGAATTAGAACTCGGACAGACAGACGAGCAGACAAACTGAATTTATAAACACTTTTCAACTATGTTGGAATGACTTTAAAATAGTCAATGTTAAAAACATGAGGTTTTTCGGACAATTGCAAGCAAATCGTTTAAAACGAACCGACGGACATTTGAAGTAACGTTGATTTTTTAACACTTCCCAACATAGATGAAAAGTGTTTATATGAATTCGGTTTGTCTGTCTGTCCGTGCTCTAACTCTCGTAAATATACTCGGATTGTCATGAAATTTTAAAACATTATTGAATTTTGCTATAGAATGTTCGGTATAGCAAATGAAGTGTGTAGCATTAATAATTCGTTTACAGGGACACACAAAAGAATTCCATTGCATTATGGTCTATGGGGGAAATCGCTTTCGGCGCCTTTTATTGACGTTACGATATTTCAAACATAGTGAAATTAATATGCATTACTGAGGTGGACTACAGCATGCTTTTACCGGAGTACACAATGAGTAGCATTTATAGTTCAATTACAGAGACGTACAAAAGAATTCCTTTACATTATGATCTATGGAGAAAAATCGTTTGCGGTGCATTTTGGACATGCTATGAAGCTTGAAACATAATGAAATTTAAAAGGAATACTAAAGTTCACTACAAATTATTTTCTGTAGATTATGGAGTGCGTAGGATTTATCGTTCATGTACAGAGACGCACAAAAGAATTCGGTTAAAGGACTGACTAATAGGATCGGCAATTGCTAGACTTTCCACTGTGGTATGCAATTTTATGTGATTTTTAGTGTATCACGTGTTGTTTACAAATTCTGTAGATTATATATAGGGCTGCTTGGAAGACTTATAATATAGGCAGCAATTGCTGAAAATGGATTTTTACTTTGTTATGTATAAATTGCTTATTTAGATATTTCATTGTTATTCTAAGAAAAAATTAAATGCCTTAATAATATTCTGTTAGTGTTGTAGAGTGTTTCATAATCTATACCGGATGCATGTTTTTTCGTTCATGTGCTGTTTCAAAAGGACTTGTTCTGTTTAGAATTTCACAGCGAAGCTGGCGTTTTTCACTTCTTCGTTGTTCGACCAAGCAGGTAATTAGTCATTGTTTTCTGTCAGGATTAGAACTTTCACTGATTGGATAAATATTAGGGGAAAATCTTTTCCTTGATTGCTTTTCGTCTTTATTTATAAAATATGGAATTGTTTTGGCGAGAAATCCGTAGAAGGAGAAGAAGCGAAAAGAATAAAATAAGCTTAATGAGACAAGGTTGGGTCGGTGACATTGTCGACAAACGTGGACTCATTGGTGCGTGGAACACCAGAATTAAGAAAGCATAGAAAGAAATGAATGACATTTAGTTGGATTATTAGTTTCCAGTGCTCCAAGAATATCACAAGATCACGCACGTGATTTTTTTTTAAATACTCGCATGCCTGAACGTACTCAGATGAGGATTTCCGAACTCTATTTTGTAACACTTTCCAACATAGTCAAAAAGTTTTTATGAATTCGGTTTATCTGTCTGTCGCCTGTGCTCAGAATGCCATGTAATTGATGCATGTTAATGATATTTACTGTGGTATGATCACTATCGAAAATCAAAAGTGTAGCTAGTTCCAACATAGTTGAAAAGTGTTTATGAATTCGGTTTATCTGTCTGTCGCCTGTGCTCAGAATGCCATGTAATTGATACATGTTAATGACATTTACTGTGGTATGATCACTATCGAAAATCAAAAGTGTAGCTAGTTCCAACATAGTTGAAAAGTGTTTATGAATTCGGTTTATCTGTCTGTCGCCTGTGCTCAGAATGCCATGTAATTGATACATGTTAATGATATTTACTGTGGTATGATCACTATCGAAAATCAAAAGTGTAGCTAGTTCCAACATAGTTGAAACGTGTTTATGAATTCGGTTTATCTATCTGTCGCCTGTGCTCAGAATGCCATGTAATTGATACATGTTAATGATATTTACTGTGGTATGATCACTATCGAAAATCAAAAGTATAGCTAGTTCCAACATAGTTGAAAAGTATTTATGAATTCGGTTTATCTGTCTGTCGCCTGTGCTCAGAATGCCATGTAATTGATACATGTTAATGATATTTACTGTGGTATGATCACTATCGAAAATCAAAAGTATAGCTAGTTCCAACATAGTTGAAAAGTGTTTATGAATTCGGTTTGTCTGTCTGTGCTCAACCTGCTCTCGTAAATGTACTCTAAATGCCATGTAGTTAATGTAATGATGTTTACTGTGATATGATCGCTATTAAAAATCCCGAGAGTAGTTTTATAGTTCCAACATATAACACAGTTGAAAAGTGTTTATGAATTCGGTTTGTCTGTCTGCCGTCTGTCCGTGCTCTACCTCTCATAAATGTACTCGGATTGCCATGTGATTGATATAAGTTGATGATGTTTACTGTAGTATGTTTGCTATTAAAAGATAAAGAGTGTATAGTTTTTATAGTTCGTAGGGCTACTTAAAAGAATCTCGTTACACCACAGTCTATGGGGAAACATCGTTTGCGGTGTATTTTAAAGATGTTACACTATTACAAATATAATGAAATTTATATGAATTTCTGGGGTGCATTAAAACATACTTTCTGTAGTATGTGAAGTATACAGCATTTAAATTTGTTATACAGGAACACTCAAAAGAATTCTGTTACATTATGAAATTGTGATCTATGGCGAAAAATCATTTGCGGTGTATATTAATGTTGCTACGCAATTACAAACATAAAGAAATTTATATTTTAGATGAAATTTATATTTAGATTAAAAAAAATTATTTTATGAGGAAATAAGCATCAGTTCCGACGTTTTTTGGTTTAGCTCCAAAGCAAAAAAAAAAACATTCAACTATATAGAAAAGTAATGTAAAATTGTAAAAAAAATCAAACTGTTTAGTGTTTACGAGGAAAACAATAGAGGTTAACATTTGTGTAGGTCTGGAGAGGTTAATGCCATCATCGCAAATTCAACATTTTAATTGTTTCAGACAGAAGATTTAATATATTGAAAATTGTAGAGAGTTTTGGTTATGAAATTATGAGACAACAGAGGGTTAAATGTAACAAAAAAAATTTCCGCAGAAAATAATCAGTCTAAGAGTTTCGACGCATGTAATTGTAGTATTTCCCGTTACAATTCACTAGAGTTATAAATCTCCTGAAATTAATTGAATTATTGTACTTGTAGGAAAGGATAGAAAAATGAGTGACATTTAGCTGGATTAGAATTCCCATGCCCCGAAAATATCGCAAGATCGCCCACGTGATTTGTTTCAAATTCTCGCAAGCCTAATCGTACTCAGATGAAGGAGATTTCCGAACTTCTTTTTTCCTTTCCTTTTCATTTTCCCGTATTTAGAATGATATCATATAGCAAAGATAATTAAATGAAGTGTAATTAGGTGGCTATGCCGGTGTATAAAACTTTAAAAAAAGACAAGAAAAATCGACGTTTCATGTCGTTTTCAACGCCGCTTTACTCAACTGTCAATTATTTTAAAACAAGTTGGAAATTGTGCGTCAAACGTGACAAATGATGTCATTCGTACTGTTATTATTTCAGTGAAATGAATTATATCGTCTGTTATTATGACAGGATTTTAATTTCCGTAATAAAATACAGTATATTTTAAGTTGGCAACATTTTATCTTTTGTTGACATTGACAGAAAATTCCAATGGGAAACTTAAGCTAAACTTGGAAAATTTCAGAACATGAAATTCATTCTTAGACTCTTTTTCCATTTACTATCTATTTCTTCGGAAACATCTATCCAAAAAACTGTAGATACATTATATACAACATGTTTAATTTTGAAATTGATTTTTTTTTTAATATCGCATTTAGTCCACATGACAGATATTATTATGTGAGTATAATATGAGAGATATATGTGAGAATTAATAGAGTATAATAGAGGGCTTCGCCCGCTATCGGGCCGGTTCAGATATCCGTAAAAACGAAACAAACAGACCAGTAAATTTTTACTTTATAAAAAACATGATTTTTTTTTTTTTTTTTTTTTTTTTTCGGAAAATGAAATTTATTTCGATTTTTTAAAGAAAGGATAAAGTGTTTTGAAAGGAATGTTAAACGAAACCCTTTGTGCGATCTTCAATCACACTTACCCACTTTTTTACTTTTTTTTTTTTTTTTTTCTGTCGTGCGAAATTTTCGCAATGCACCGGTTGCTGATTTCCCCTTGTTATAAAAGAGCTTAAACATTAACGGTTCATCTGGCAAAGATAACATACTGCTGGCATCGAAGGAAGAATCTTATGTGCATCGAGATATTTTATTGACAGCCTGACTTGCATAAATTAGAGATCCTACATAAGAGAGAGATTGGACATTGAACTAAAATGGCGGACATTTCTTATTCATTAAAATGAAAATACACTTATATTTATGTTCTGCATCGCTCTCTGAATGTGTAGAAAATGAATTTTCCATGATTTTAATAAAATTAAAAGTGTTAAATGCTGAAAAAAATAAATTGCGTTCTACGGCGATCAATCTATTTTTGAACTAATATGGCGGACATTTCGTCAATGTCCAATCTCTCTCTTATGTAGGATCTCTAGCATAAATCTGCTGCCAGCGCCATCTATCGGTATTCTTTTGAAACACAACTTTCCATGTTATTAAGAAAAGTCCGATCTTCCTCTAATCCTATTCACGTAAACCGCAATTTTTCAGCATTCGTTTGTTCATTTTTAACGAATTTATAGCGCACGCGGTATATCTAACGTACAATCCTAGTTAATTACTACCTTTTCCAGAAATATCGCTGTATAAAGTGTATAAATATAAAAATTACGTCACATTATCTCACAGATAAAACGACAGCAATAACGTAAGTTTTTAGCACACAGGCTATCAAAGCCTGAGAGGTAATGTGACCGCAGATTCTGTATGTATACGTACGTATGTATGTGCGTATGTATGTACGTAACGCGATAGCTGTTGATAGTAATATTCGATTTGCTTCAAATTTTGTATATAGATTCATTCTGATAAGGCGCTTCTCTGATTAGTTTTGGGGGTTCATTGGTTAAGCATAAAGGGGGGGAGGACGGAGACTAATATCCCCCTTTGTTTAGATAAATGGGTTTTTCATCAGTTTTGGCTTAAAACTGATCGTTACACACAATTTAAAGCTATTTATCCTTTCACGATCTGTATTAGTTTCACAATTTTCTTCTTTCAGTTCTCCCATATATGTTCATTGCATTTTTAGCTCAAAGCTGGGCCTGATTATCCAAAAGGCACATGAAGCACGTGCTTCCCCTCTGAAATTTAAGAAAAGTATACATGCTACAAATACTATATATAATACAAAAACTATACATGCTACAAATATACTCTATCTAAAGTAAATACATTGAAGATAAAAAACGCTGTTTAAGAGCCTACATCAGTCACGCGAAAAAACGCTCAAGCTAATGTTAAGTCTATGCGAAGGTTCTAGCGCGATTTCCCGCTCGCATTTTAATATTTTTAAATGCTTTTTCTTGCATAGAATAGCTGAGGTCAGTCTCCAACGTTTTTAGTTTTTACCTTTTTTGATTTTGGTTCCAGTTACTTTATATAAGTGTACTTTCACTTTCAGACCCGGTTCCAAAATTTCAAATGCCCGCTTATAAAAAAAACTGCAATAAAACTCGAAAAAGTAAAAACTAACAACGCTGGAAATCGACCTCAGCAATCTTATGCAAAAAAAAAAAAAAAAAAAAAAAAAGCATTTAAAAATATTAAAATGCGAGCGAGAAATCGCGCTAGAACATTCCCATAGACTTAACATTAGCTTGAGCGTTTTTTCGCGTGACTGATGTAGGCTGTTAAGAGCCTACGTTAGTCGCGCGAAGAAACGCTTCAGCTAATGTTAAGTCTATGGGAAGGTTATCGCGCGATTTCTCGCTCGCATTTTAATATTTTTAAATGATTCTTTTTGCATGGATAGCTGAGGTCGATATCTAACGTTGTTAGTTTTTACTTTTTCGATTTTGGTTACGGTTTTTTTTATAAGCGGACATTTTCAATTTTGGAACCGGTTCTGAAAGTGAAATCACCCTTATATAAAAAAAACTGGAACCAAAATCGAAAAAGTAAAAACTAACAACGTTAGAGATCGACCTCAGCTATCCTATGCAAAAAAAAAAAATCATTTAAAAATATTAAAATGCGAGCGAGAAATCGCGCAAGAACCTTCCCATAGACTTAACATTAGCTGGAGCGTTTCTTCGCGTGACTAGCGTAGGCTCTTAATGAAATATATGAATGTGGCTAAGTCACTCTCGTGAATAATACTTTCAGCTTGTATCATTGATGAGTTTCCATGTATGAAGAATTTAGAAGACTTTTACCGAATGAAAGGGGGTACCCTAAACTGATACTGTACTTCCCCCAGTTCCAGAAGTTAATCGGGTTCTGGCTCAAAGGCTATCAAAGCCTGAGAGCTAATGTGTCCGCAGGTTCTGTATGTACGTAACGCGTTGATAGATATTTCCAGTTTGCTTCAAATTTTGTATATAGGTTCATTGTGATAAGGCGCTTCCCTGATTTGTTTTGGGGGTTCATTGGTTAAAGTGGTGGATCAATCAGATTCTGCATTCACCTTTCTCATGTTAAACCAATGGCATTGAAGTTCCTCGGTTTCCTTCAAATATCTCATCAAATAATTAAGTCTTTTTTGAATTTTGTTTTTGTGAGTGATACTTTAGACGAATCATCGCGTAGTTACAAATTTCATTTTTCTCTTATATAAATTTAAATATTTGTTTTAGCATTTACATTTGTATCATAATATGCTGTCTTTTAAACGCTAAAACAAATATTTAAATTTAAATAAGAGAAAAATGAAATTTGTAACTGCGCGATGATTCATCTAAAGCATCACTCACAAAAAACAAAATTCGAAAGACTTAATTATTTGATGAAATATTTGAAGGAAACCGAGGAACTTTAATGCCATTCGTTTAACATGGGAAAGGAGAATGCAGAATCTGACTGATCCGCCTTCTTAAGTATAAAGGGGGGAAATGAGAGGTTAGTCCCCCCCCCCCTTAATTTATTGTCGATTTCTTTATTTTTCGAGGAGCATTATTTTTTTAAAATAAGAGTATAATATACATTTAGTGTGAATAGCCTGTGAGCTCAATGCCATCAGTTTAACTGGGCACTTTTTTTTTTTCCCTTCGGAAATGGGTCTTGGAATCAGATTATTTTGTTAAAATTTATTATATTTTTATACGGTTTTGTTAAATGCGATCTATATAAAGGTCCCAAACTGGCTTAATGAGGATATATCTCACACATTATTGATTTTTTATTTGTTTTGTATAATTAGTATTCTTCAATATCATTTACAGAAAGAAATCTGCTACAATTCTTAACTAATGAGTTAACCCATTAGTAGTAGAACTATTGAAAAGCGTGACTCAAACAAAACGTTGAGGTATGAATTTTCGTTCCTATTTCTTTTCAACTTGAGCGTCGGATTAAGACTAATAAGTATTCAGTGTAAACAAACACAACCTCGGATATAACCTTTGCAAAATCAATATTAATTCATGCAAGAAAATGTGGGAATAAATAAGTAGCGCGATTAGCAAAGGATTAAGCCAAGTCAACGAACTTGAGCGCTTCCCCAATGCATTGTTGAGAGCAATATCCTGATTTTTTTACGACATAGTATAAGGGCAACGGTTCCAGGGTTGAATTCAGAAACTTTTCTCCGGGAGGGATTTCTGTGACTCCAGGGGGGTGGGGTGTATTGCATTTTTTAACAATTAAAAGCATAAAATCTCAAATATTCCGCACTGAAAAAAAAAAAAAAGATAATTTTACAGTAATAAACAGCATAAGAAGCAGTAATACGCTACCGCGCATGCGCGGTAGCAAAATTCACAACTGATATCACAACAAAAATCGCGGTCAAAATTCACAACTGACAGCCTGTCACTTGTGGGTTTGATTTCAAGGCTGAGGTCCCATTTCCTTAAAACGTTTGGATTTGTTTTGAACTATCCTTACGCTACTATTGTCCGGGCCTCCAACTGCACGAGTTTTGAGGACAGCTTTATCGGTTTTAAGGCCTAGTTTAAAATGATGCCTTAAGATGCATACAATCTCAACATTTGTATCACTCTTTATGTGACCTAAAAATGAAAGAAAGAAGCTTTGTGTGATTATAGAATATAGAGGAACATACATACAGACCTAAACAAAATTATAAACACAGAAAATTTTCAATTTGTTTAAATCATAATATAAATAAACTTAGCTTTACATTAATAAAATAAAGATGAATATGTATAAAAATACTTCTAAATTTAATATAACTCAGAGCCCTGATCTAAACCCCATTGAAAATTGTTGGGGTGCAATGGTTCGAATTCATGATGGACGTCAATATTAAAACACAAATGATTCAAAAAGGGCTGTACTTTCAGCATGAAACCAGCTGTCAATGGAGCGTTGGGAAAAACTTGTTCAATCTATGCCGAGCCGCATATTCGAAGTAATTCAGAAAAATGGCGGTCCAACAAATGTACCCCCCAAGCCCCCCCCCCCCCCTGAATTCAACACTGCCCTCTTCCCCCTCCACCCCTTGTTTGCCTTCCCTACGCGTATCGTTCATATTTTGAATATTCTTTCTTTTCTGGATTCACTCTTAGTACCCCCTACCTCTAAACTGAAAATATAACAATTTTACCTGGAAAGAAACAAAAAAAAAAAAAACTGCCTTGAAACAAAATTTGGCAGTAGCTAATATGTTATATACTGCTATGCTAAAGAAATAAGCTCCAGAAATATCGATTATTATCTGCTAATTCCCATTATCACGATGTATGATCAAATTTCCTGCCATTTGATCGATAAATTTAGGAGTTACTCTTTTGTCTTTTTAAGCTATCTGTGTAAGAATCGATTCTAAAACATCGATACTAGAATTTGTTAATCGATTATTTTTTAATCAATGTTGCTTTATACAGTATCGATGTTGATCGATTATCAAATTTTTCAGAATCGCCCATCACTAGTCCAACTCATGTTTGAATATATGCCATTAATACTTAGCACCAGGATTCAAATTATGTTCATTTCTTAAACCCAGTAATTTACTGTTTTCGGTTTAGTCATGTGCTATACTAAAATGACTCCTCCTTTTGAGAAAAAATTTAAAAAATGCATTAATGTATTGAAATGTATTGATCCCTAATGACTCCATTTATTAGTTTCTTATCATAAAATACATTTATTCAGATAAAAAAAAAAAATACCAGAATATTGAAATTTATAACTTTGAGTTTATAATTTTTTCCAGGTCTCGCATAATGTTATTTTTTTTTAAGTTATTTTTTTTCTTATTCAAATTATTTCTTCCATTTTATTAATGAGTTATACTTTCAGAAGTCTTTTTATAAATATTCATCTTTATTTTATTAATGTAAAGCTAAGCTTAATTATAATATAATTTAAACAAATTGAAAATTTTCCGAGTTTATAATTTTGTCCAGGGCTGTACTCTTAAGTAAAATGTTTTGTTCAACGATATGGGTGAGAAAGTGCCAGCTACATGCTTTTGGTATAAAAGCATAAAAAAAAAACGAAAATACTTTTGATACAGTCTAATAGTAAAGGAGATAGAGTTGATTTTATGTATCTCTCTTAATCAAAATGCCAAGGCTTCCATAACAATTGAGCAAATTGTCTGAAATTTTTTGTTAATGTATCTTTAGATTCTATGAGAGATAACTAAATATCGATTTTTTGATATGTTTGAAATTTTAATTGTAAAAAAAAAAGAAAAAAAACTTAAATATATGCTATTTTCATAGGTTTATTCTATATTCATCCGATTATTTTTTATTCTTCTGATCTAATCTTTGTATCAGAAATCCGATTCTTAGGTTTGTACAACAACGTGCCCTAAGTATCTCTTTATATTACATATAATTATAATATCTTTGAATTTCAAAAAACATATCAAGTTCTTGTAACATTCTAATTAAATCTCAAAAGGGATAATTAATAATAATGTGCAGACAGAATACCACATAGTTAATAAATTAACAAGTGCAATCATAATTTTACCATAGCTTGTGCTTCAATGGTAATTGGCCAAAAATACTGAAAATATGAAGAATATTTAAAAAGAGAGAGAGAGGGAAAAAAATATAATATAATATATATGTATATATATTTTAACATTCTATAAAATTATGCTGCATTGCGCAAATTGGTATGGAATGGTTTTTACATATTCTTTTCAATATTCTTTTCAATTATAGCTGTTGAAAGTATTGAGTTTTATGATACCATAATTTAGCCTAGTTGGCACATAAATCACTTTGATTAACTTCTGTTTAAAATACATAGTTAGTATAGCTGCATTGCGCTTTTAATGGTGTATTTAATAATAATTTAATAATAATAATTTTAGAATATTACTATTATTTCTTGGTATCATTTGTTTATCTATTGAAATTTCAAATGCATTTTCTTAAAATCTTATTCAGGTTCTTTTAATTATTATTATTATTATTATTATTTTTTTTTTTTTACCAACATTAATTTTGTATTGACTTATGAATTCTAGGGGATTCTATATTGTTGTCTTTTGATGTTAGCTTGCTTAATGGGACTTTATGTATATATGTATATAGTTTTATAATATAGCCTTATTATATTTAATCAAGTATTAAAAAGTCAATCTTATTATTTTTATTTTTATTTTATTTTATTTTATTTTATTTTTTATGGATATTCAAGTACTTTATAACAATAAGGTTGATTCAAAACATTTTTTATCTTTAAATATATTTTTATATGTATCTCTTGCAATTTCTATTGCTTTCAAACAATTATGGCAGTTATTAGTAAAATGTTAGATACTGGCAATTTAGGCCTTGGTGGATCCAGGACTAATGCTCGGTACAGGAAGATTATTAGGGATCTTCCTGGATCGTTATCAGGTAACCTATTCTATTGTCCCAAGCCTGTACTATGTTTTCGTGAGTGTGAATCAAAGCGTTGCCTTACATGTCCATTAGCTGATAAGTCACAGATTTCAAATAGTAACAATCTTAATTTGGTAAAATTTTGCAAAGCATACAATGTAATCTATTCATTGAAATGCAATTCGTGTAATATGGAATATATAGGACAGTCTCGACAAAAATTACATAAGCGGCTAAATTTACATCGTTCTCATATTGATAAATATAAAAAATCTAAATTTCAAACAACTCATAATATTGAATATACTCATTTCAAAAATCATGATTTTAAAAATATTACTATTAAAATACTTAAAATACAAAAAAATTTTACTGAACGACTTTTTCTAGAATCTAAATATATAAGACATTTTAATACTACATATCCTTATGGATTAAATCAATTAGTATACAAAAAATCACATCCTGTATTTTCAGATTTAACTAAATATGAAAATTATAAAAATCTTTATTCAGGATTAAATTTTTCAAACATAAAAAAAACTTCAAGATCTGGTAGAGGTAAACATAATAACAAAAAATACACTGATGATATTGTGATTCAAAAGGAGCTTAATGATCTTGAGGCAAAATTTTGTAATGATAGTAGGTGGGAAAAGAGAGTTTCATGCCATGAGGCGGCGTTGCGGCGGGTCATGAGGCGGTGCTGGGGTGCGGCGGCGGTGCTAAATTGTTGTAAAAGACTACGATGATAAAATTCAAACTTAAAATCGAGGGTGGGGCGAAAAAGGGTGTGCTATAGGAGAGGGGGTTTTAGGAGGGGGCAGCATGTTATAGTAGGGGGGTATTTTTTTTAAGGGTGGGGCTTAATTTTAAAAAAATTCAAATTGTCTTATATTACGAGGTATCGGCTATGGTAGAGTACGACTACTATCCCCTTGCCCCCCTACCCCATGCGCCCCCCCCACCCCAATTTTTTTTTTTTTTAAATCTTAGGAGAGATAAAGTTTAAAGTGGTGTCGCCCTCTATCGGTAAGTATGAAAATTATGGAATTTAAAATGACTGCTTCTGAATTTTAAGTTATAGCATAGTATAAAATAAAATATTCTAAAGTATCTCATCATACTGCTTATAATGGAAATTTAAGTTATAGCATGGTGTAAAATAAAGTAACTTACCACTGCTTACAATGGAAATATATAGTTATAGAATAGCACTTAATAAATAATTTTAAAATGTGTTACCATAGTGCTCGCAAAGGAATATGAAATAGAAATTTAAGTTCTAACATAACGCTAAATAAATAATTTTAAAGTTTCTTAGCAAACTGCTTACAATGAAAATATTTAGTTAAAGCATAGCACTTAATAAAATATGTTAAAGTTTCTTACCAGGATGCTTACAATGGAAATATTTAGTTATAGCGTAGCACTTAACAAAAAATTTAAAGTGACACATGTAAATAATTATAGTTATAAACCGACATATAGTCAGATAGGCAGGCACACAGACAAGCAGGCAGGCAGGTAGGCAGACAGACAGACACACAGTGAACTATTTGAAACGTACACAAGCATGCATATACGAAGTGAACTAATTGTAATAAAATACAAGACGTGCATACGTTTTAAAACATTTTTTTTTCTTCACAGAAATTAAGAAAATATTAAATTTCGACTACAACTTTCACTTTGAAATAGCGTACTCCCTTGTTAAAAATTATTAGCTTTTAACAAACATGTAAATGAAGCGGGGTTCGAACCTTGAACTTGACAAAAGGATGTCATGATGTGTTGATTTGCAGTAGGTTTAAACGAACACACCATGAGACCATGTTTATTAGACGCGATTTAAGATATATAAGAAAAGGTGTCACGTGACTGAACATATTGGATTATTACTATACAGTACTAATGATATTATAAATTTTGTAAAATAATTTAAGCTTTACGATAAACTTTTATGTTTAAACTTACAAACACATTGGAATGTATTTATAACATATAAAATAACCTTATAAAAGGTCGGTTGGTTTGTTGGTTTTATAAACTTGCAAAGCAAAGCGTATCTTACCAATTTGCATACAAGAGATTTTGTAACATAAATTGTATAATACAGCAAATTTTAACTTACCAAGTGAGGTTTAAGGATACTGTAATAGAATTTTTAATTGTATACTTTAAAAAAGAAAGTTTAACTTACCATTATGTTTATGCTCAGATTCGAACTGTCAACCTTTTGGCTAGCTTTCCAATGCGCTCCCAGTTACGCTACGATGGCTCCGTACAATTAATATAAATAATGAAACCTAACACAATGTTACTTTTTTTTCCTAAGATTTTCAAGTTAATAAAACAGGATATGACGACATTTATAGAATAACATCCTGTTTTACAACGATAAGAATAGCAATATAAGAAGCTTGTACACCATAATGAATTTACTGTTTAAAGTTTTGACTTAAACGATTATTCTTCTAATTACTTAAAACCTTGCTGTATATTTGCTTGATCACCTATCTGTTTACCCTGCTTTTTGGATACTTCTAAACCTGAAAATGACTACTTCGCTTAACACATCTTACTATGAAATTTCAGAAATCAGCGAATTTAGTAGAATATTTCAGTATTTTGACGTCTTTACCCCATACCATTGGGACTTAGGGGAGGATACGATTGTCGAAATGCAAATGAATAAGGACTGTGAGATAAACGTTCACATTCAAAAATATAAAGAATTTGAGAATAGTGGTAAAATGTACCCTACAAATGAAGGAATTACAATATCGTGCGCAACCTTTGATAAATTTGAAACGAGAATGACAAAATTTAATTTTGACTCTGCAGAAAAAGAAACATTAGTATCTAACAACGACTTACTAACTATTTATGTGGATAAGGAATCATGCATACTGCAAAAACTATTGAAACCTGATTGTTTACTACTTACAAAAGAACAATTTCTCAAACTAGAGAAAAACTGTATTGAAATTAGCGAATGTCTTATTCAAACTTTTTTAACAAAACTTTTACCTGTTTATGTTTTAAAAAACGTAAAAATATGTAAATGTTCTCACTTTACAGAGGAAGAGGCGATGGACTATTTTTTAGAATGCTTCGATCATGAATTAGAGAGATCAGTATATCGCACGTTTGACTGTTATTTATGTTCAATCGGCCAACCAGTAGAAATGGATCATGAATGTATGAGATATAATTTAAGAAAACAGTTTAACTGGTGCGCAGACAGTGCTTTGTTAAATTTCAACATTAAGGAATTTGTGAAAAACCTGCTAGAGAAATGTACATGTAATTATACTTATTTCTTTTTTGAATCTATGAATGTAGACTTTTATAATAAGCATTTGAGCAATGTATTTATAAATTAACGTAGAAATGTTTTATATTTAATAAATATTTGTTTAGTTTTTCATCATGTGTCTGTTTTTTATTTATGTATAAGGAATAAATAAGTTTAGTTTTCGGAAAGTTTTACAATTTTTATTCAGAAAATGTAGAAACTTGTTTTATTTTTCTACAAAAATTAAGGATTTTATACTATTTCATTAAACATGTGTACCATTATTATAATATAACTTACATATTGTATACAAAATACTACCCTTTACTTGATAAATTATTTAAGATTTTAAACCAAAACTGAGCGAATATTATAAAGATTATCGAGTTTGAAAATAGATCTGTTGTCTACCAGAGCAAAAACAGGAAACTACTTATTTGCGGATAACATCCCTGTTTTCTTACTGATAACGATACTTCTTGTATAGTGTAAAGTATAAAAATTCTTTCACTAAATTGAATATTATGTTTTATTTTTCGGGATATGTAACTTAATTAGTAATACCATATAATGAACGAGTATTTTCACACATTTAAATTTGCATTTTAAGCCACGATGAATACATAATAAAACATTACTTGTATACTTTTACATAAAAATTGAAAATACATTTATACTTAACGAAATCACCCACTGTATAATAAAAGATACTTTGCTAAATTACTTATGTTTAACATACAGACTAATTTCTGTATACGATATATAACACGTGACGCTATTTTTAATTATTTTAAGCATGCGCGCCCTCTACAATTAAATAAATATTCATGAAAAGTTTTATTTGAAATAATATTCATACTGTTTCTGTGCCGTTAAGACGTTCTAATTTTTTCTCCGTTTAAGTGATCTGCGATTTTAATTGATTTAAATTAAATAAGTACAATGCAAGACATGGTGTTAGACGAACCAACCAAGATAAGAAAAGCCTTGACATCGGAGTTTAAGGAGCAAATAGACTGTACTATTTTAATGAAACCTGTTTTGAATAAGGAATCGATGGCCTCTTCATCAGATCAAGTCGATCAAAAGTTACCTTTTACATGTGATACATGTAAAAAAGTATTTACTAAAAAATATATGTTATTAAGACATATGAACTTACATTTAGAAAAAAACCTCTCTAAGTGTGATAATCTGTTTACTACAAAGAGCGCTTTACAGGGTGATATGCTAATTAATCCCAAGACATCTGCCACATATAAATGTGAGAAATGCAGTAAGACTTTCTCACGAAAAAATGTGTTAGTTAGACACATGAAATTTCACTTAGAAAAGAAACCTTTTAATTGTAAAATGTGTTCGAAATCATTTGTGCAGAAAAGCGACTTACAAAAGCATAACTTAGTACATTCTAAACAAGGCGTTATGCATAAATGTAATGATTGTGATAAAAAGTTTTTACGGGAAAAAAATTTAATAAATCATACTATGATTCATAACACCCCTCAGCAAAAGCAAAGGAATATTGAACCGTTTACCAGACACTATAAATGTGTCGATTGTTCTGAAATATTTAATCACAGATTTGACTTAGTGAAGCATAGAAAAATTCATCTCTCGCCCAAAGAACATATATCTGAACAGCGTACTGAACTTTTAAACCATTTACAGAATTTATTACTACGTATAGACACTTTACAAAATGCTATAAAAAATGAAACTATTCCTTTTTGAAATATTGACTTTACCAATTTATTTGAACTATACATATTCTTGTATATACTAATGTATGTGTTTAAATAAATAATAGATAAGTGAAAAAGCTTTTGTGTTTTATTTTTCAATATGATTATATTATATCACTATTATGTGAATGAATGGACTTGTAAATTTATACACTATGTATAAAAGTAAATTTCTTGCACTTTTACAAGAAGTAAAAATTTAATACAAGTTACTTAAATTATATATTTAATAATTTTTTTTAAAATATATTATTGATTCACATATGATAGTTAAATTAATATGCTATTAAACATATAATTTTGTATAATCTATATTATTAATTTTCTTTAACACATATTACTTTTTTACAATAAATCGACTTAACTAATTATACATTTGTGTAATTAAACAAACTTATTTTACTAAATATACGTATCGATAATTAATTTTTATTATTTACATACATATGATTATACTTTTTATCGTACGCGATTAACTATTTATATATTTAATAAGCGTTGCCATACCCGCTTTTAAAAATAATTAGTTATTATAAAGCATACGGATTTCACATAAACAAGCAATATACATTTTCGTTAAATGAACAACTTGAATCTTTAATCTATAACGTCATATTTACTTTTAAACTTGCTATTAACTGTAACCATCACTCTTTTTTAACCTATGTTAGTAACTGTTTAGATGTAATATAATCAGTTTACTGTTGACTTTTGTCGTGACTGAACCTTTTACTGTTTGTTATTTAAAAATGGCTTATGAATTAGATAGGATTAAACGGTCGTGTGAAGAAATGGCTTCTTCAACAAAGTTTCAACGTTTAGATAAACCTATGGAAAATTCTGATTTTTATAAACATGAATTTTTACCCAAATCTAATATACAGGAGAACTATGAAACACTATCACCTACCATCGACTTGTATGCTGCAGAGCCTAAGATTGCCAAGGATTCTACAACCCCAATATTTACTAACTGTGATAATGACGAAACGTCTTTCCCTGACACCTGCTGTGAGTCTACCCTTGCTACAGGCTTTTTGGATACAATGTTTAAGGATCTAGATTTTAAAAATTTGGAAACTTACCTTACCTCACCGACTACAAGCGATTTAATTTCTTCAAATGAACCATCAACTAGCATTACACATAGTAGTGAACAATTATATAACATATCCCCTCCCATCGCATGTGTGAATAACATTACCAAAACCAAACATGGTAAATCTCGCATTTTTGTCATGTTTCGGATTAAACTTGCTGATTTTATATTTTTAACTTTAAAACGACTTTATAAACAGTATTATGTACATATTGAAGAGATCAAACACAATGTATTTACAAATGAAGAAATTTCATCAACAAATAGAATTTTTATGGATATTTCAACATGGTATGAATTCCAATATAAAATTTTTGGATTTAATTTAAAATATAAAAGTTCATTGTTTATTGCTAACAATACAGTATTAGTGTTAAATTATAATAATTCTATTATGCAAATAAAAAATTTAAAGAATTATACACATTGTGTTTTAAACGATTTTCAGTTAGAAAATTTAAAAGAAAAAGCTATTGATTTTAATAGCAAACTTATTAAACACTTGTATACAGTTCATCTACCACAGTTAATTAAGCAAAAATGCACACTCGTTAATTTATCTTCTGAAATCGAGCGTGTTTTACTAACGAAACTTATCTCTTCTATTGAGGATAATGTACTGACAATATTAAATCAAATTTATGAATGTGTAGGATGTATATTTAGACACCAATCCCAAAGTCTACATACATGTTTCACCTTTAATAAACGTGAAAGATTTAATTACTTGGGGGATATGATTTTAATGCTTGTAAATTTTGATTATGTTATTTCAAGGTTTTTAAACGGAATTGAATGTATCAGTGAAAACTTTTTACATAACATTAATGTGGAATTTATTCGAAATGTATTATTTAAATCCTAAAAATAAAATATTTTGCTTTAAATCTGTGTGTTTATTTAAACAAAATGTGTGTATTTATTAATATTGTTTAACTTGCAATTTAAGATTATTAATTTTTGTTATATGTTTGTAACAGAAACATGATAACATAGTATGTATACTAAATGTTAGTAACATACTACACATGTTAGTAAATGTATTTTTGAACTATTATAAAAGTTTTTAAAATTTTACAAGGTAGCAAAATTATTTTTCAGTTAAAAAAGTTTTATAAATTTACAATTTTAAATTTAAAACTTAATAAAAGTATTTCATACTTTATCAATGTTGATTCGTCTTGTATGTTTATATTATATAATGGTAACATACTATATAGTTGTTATGTTACTACATGTACTTATAAAAATAATTTAAACATGTTATATTATTGTAAAAGCTTTTAAAAAATTTACAAAGTAACTTAATTAAATTATAAGTAAACAAAATAATTATTTTTTTTAAATAAAATAAATTAACAAAAATGAAAATTTATCAAAATTATTTTATAAATGTTTTAAAATACTTAATTTTAATAAATTGTGTCTATGTAGTATATATATATATATATATATATATATATATATATATATGTGTGTGTGTGTGTGTGTGTGTATGTACCTATATACATGTGGAACTTTAGTTAAGTAATAGAAATTCTCAAACTTTGTCATTAGAAACCCTGTATTCTGATAATTAATAACAATTAGCTTTAAATTAAAGAAATAGATTAAATTATACTTACAAATATAGCCCACTTATAATAGCACGTCCATCTTACATAGTTACTTCAGACATTATGCTTGTTACTATCCTAGCAACAGGATATTTTTGTCGTACCACGTGATTTCCTTTAAAGTCACGTGATCATGAAGATAACAGTTAAACAAAACGTGTTTGACATTTTCACTTCTGCTATAGAAGAGGCTTGTTTAGTAAGTTATAGTGTCCTGTATTCTTTATTTTACACTTTATTTTACAATTTATTAAGAAGATCTAATTTAAATAACGTTTCTATTGAAAACTTAAGGTAAAAGCACTAAATTATTGTTTTAAAAGCCTTTTATTTTGTAATTCTATCGACGATAAGATGATGTAATACATTTAAAATCTTACTATTGGGTTTTATTTTAGCATAAACATTATTTATTCAACTGGCTATTGCTTTTAGAAGTAACTTAATTTTCTTACACAAGCGGAAAATAATATTTCTTCATTAATATATCATGTTTACAAAATTTTTAAGTTATATATAATGTAACTTGTAAATAAATAGTATATTTTTATACTATAAGTATCTATAAGTATATGTATACTTACATGTTATTTAAGCATATATGTATACTTATGGATTTGGTATATAAATATACTATTTATACAAATTTATACAAAATACTATTTATGAACTGTATACAAGTGTTTAATAAGTTTGCTATTAAAATCAATAGCTTTTTCTTTTAAATTTTCTAACTGAAAATCGTTTAAAACACAATGTGTATAATTCTTTAAATTTTTTATTTGCATAATAGAATTATTATAATTTAACACTAATACTGTATTGTTAGCAATAAACAATGAACTTTTATATTTTAAATTAAATCCAAAAATTTTATATTGGAATTCATACCATGTTGAAATATCCATAAAAATTCTATTTGTTGATGAAATTTCTTCATTTGTAAATACATTGTGTTTGATCTCTTCAATATGTACATAATACTGTTTATAAAGTCGTTTTAAAGTTAAAAATATAAAATCAGCAAGTTTAATCCGAAACATGACAAAAATGCGAGATTTACCATGTTTGGTTTTGGTAATGTTATTCACACATGCGATGGGAGGGGATATGTTATATAATTGTTCACTACTATGTGTAATGCTAGTTGATGGTTCATTTGAAGAAATTAAATCGCTTGTAGTCGGTGAGATAAGGCAAGTTTCCAAATTTTTAAAATCTAGATCCTTAAACATTGTATCCAAAAAGCCTGTAGCAAGGGTAGACTCACAGCAGGTGTCAGGGAAAGACGTTTCGTCATTATCACAGTTAGTAAATATTGGGGTTGTAGAATCCTTGGCAATCTTAGGCTCTGCAGCATACAAGTCGATGGTAGGTGATAGTGTTTCATAGTTCTCCTGTATATTAGATTTGGGTAAAAATTCATGTTTATAAAAATCAGAATTTTCCATAGGTTTATCTAAACGTTGAAACTTTGTTGAAGAAGCCATTTCTTCACACGACCGTTTAATCCTATCTAATTCATAAGCCATTTTTAAATAACAAACAGTAAAAGGTTCAGTCACGACAAAAGTCAACAGTAAACTGATTATATTACATTTAAACAGTTACTAACATAGGTTAAAAAAGAGTGATGGTTACAGTTAATAGCAAGTTTAAAAGTAAATATGACGTTATAGATTAAAGATTCAAGTTGTTCATTTAACGAAAATGTATATTGCTTGTTTATGTGAAATCCGTATGCTTTATAATAACTAATTATTTATAAAAGCGGGTATGGCAACGCTTATTAAATATATAAATAGTTAATCGCGTACGATAAAAAGTATAATCATATGTATGTAAATAATAAAAATTAATTATCGATACGTATATTTAGTAAAATAAGTTTGCTTAGTTACACAAATGTATAATTAGTTAAGTCGATTTATTGTAAAAAAATAATATGTGTTAAAGAAAATTAATAATATAGATTATACAAAATTATATGTTTAATAGCATATTAATTTAACTATCATATGTGAATCAATAATATATTTTTAAAAAAATTATTAAATATATAATTTAAGTAACTTGTATTAAATTTTTACTTCTTGTAAAAGTGCAAGAAATTTACTTTTATACATAGTGTATAAATTTACAAGTCCATTCATTCACATAATAGTGATATAATATAATCATATTGAAAAATAAAACACAAAAGCTTTTTCACTTATCTATTATTTATTTAAACACATACATTAGTATATACAAGAATATGTATAGTTCAAATAAATTGGTAAAGTCAATATTTCAAAAAGGAATAGTTTCATTTTTTATAGCATTTTGTAAAGTGTCTATACGTAGTAATAAATTCTGTAAATGGTTTAAAAGTTCAGTACGCTGTTCAGATATATGTTCTTTGGGCGAGAGATGAATTTTTCTATGCTTCACTAAGTCAAATCTGTGATTAAATATTTCAGAACAATCGACACATTTATAGTGTCTGGTAAACGGTTCAATATTCCTTTGCTTTTGCTGAGGGGTGTTATGAATCATAGTATGATTTATTAAATTTTTTTCCCGTAAAAACTTTTTATCACAATCATTACATTTATGCATAACGCCTTGTTTAGAATGTACTAAGTTATGCTTTTGTAAGTCGCTTTTCTGCACAAATGATTTCGAACACATTTTACAATTAAAAGGTTTCTTTTCTAAGTGAAATTTCATGTGTCTAACTAACACATTTTTTCGTGAGAAAGTCTTACTGCATTTCTCACATTTATATGTGGCAGATGTCTTGGGATTAATTAGCATATCACCCTGTAAAGCGCTCTTTGTAGTAAACAGATTATCACACTTAGAGGGGTTTTTTTCTAAATGTAAGTTCATACGTCTTAATAATATATATTTTTTAGTAAATACTTTTTTACATGTATCACATGTAAAAGGTAACTTTTGATCGACTTGATCTGATGAAGAGGCCATCGATTCCTTATTCAAAACAGGTTTCATTAAAATAGTACAGTCTATTTGCTCCTTAAACTCCGATGTCAAGGTTTTTCTTATCTTGGTTGGTTCGTCTAACACCATGTCTTGCATTGTACTTATTTAATTTAAATCAATTAAAATCGCAGATCACTTAAACGGAGAAAATATTAGAACGTCTTAACGGCACAGAAACAGTATGAATATTATTTCAAATAAAACTTTTCATGAATATTTATTTAATTGTAGAGGGCGCGCATGCTTAAAATAATTAAAAATAGCGTCACGTGTTATATATCGTATACAGAAATTAGTCTGTATGTTAAACATAAGTAATTTAGCAAAGTATCTTTTATTATACAGTGGGTGATTTCGTTAAGTATAAATGTATTTTCAATTTTTATGTAAAAGTATACAAGTAATGTTTTATTATGTATTCATCGTGGCTTAAAATGCAAATTTAAATGTGTGAAAATACTCGTTCATTATATGGTATTGCTAATTAAGTTACATATCACGAAAACTAAAACATAATATTCAATTTAGTGAAAGAATTTTTATACTTTACACTATACAAGAAGTATCGTTATCAGTAAGAAAACAGGGATGTTATCCGCAAATAAGTAGTTTCCTGTTTTTGCTCTGGTAGACAACAGATCTATTTTCAAACTCGATAATCTTTATAATATTCGCTCAGTTTTGGTTTAAAATCTTAAATAATTTATCAAGTAAAGGGTAGTATTTTGTATACAATATGTAAGTTATATTATAATAATGGTACACATGTTTAATGAAATAGTATAAAATCCTTAATTTTTGTAGAAAAATAAAACAAGTTTCTACATTTTCTGAATAAAAATTGTAAAACTTTCCGAAAACTAAACTTATTTATTCCTTATACATAAATAAAAAACAGACACATGATGAAAAACTAAACAAATATTTATTAAATATAAAACATTTCTACGTTAATTTATAAATACATTGCTCAAATGCTTATTATAAAAGTCTACATTCATAGATTCAAAAAATAAATAAGTATAATTACATGTACATTTCTCTAGCAGGTTTTTCACAAATTCCTTAATGTTGAAATTTAACAAAGCACTGTCTGCGCACCAGTTAAACTGTTTTCTTAAATTATATCTCATACATTCATGATCCATTTCTACTGGTTGGCCGATTGAACATAAATAACAGTCAAACGTGCGATATACTGATCTCTCTAATTCATGATCGAAGCATTCTAAAAAATAGTCCATCGCCTCTTCCTCTGTAAAGTGAGAACATTTACATATTTTTACGTTTTTTAAAACATAAACAGGTAAAAGTTTTGTTAAAAAAGTTTGAATACGACATTCGCTAATTTCAATACAGTTTTTCTCTAGTTTGAGAAATTGTTCTTTTGTAAGTAGTAAACAATCAGGTTTCAATAGTTTTTGCAGTATGCATGATTCCTTATCCACATAAATAGTTAGTAAGTCGTTGTTAGATACGAATGTTTCTTTTTCTGCAGAGTCAAAATTAAATTTTGTCATTCTCGTTTCAAATTTATCAAAGGTTGCGCACGATATTGTAATTCCTTCATTTGTAGGGTACATTTTACCACTATTCTCAAATTCTTTATATTTTTGAATGTGAACGTTTATCTCACAGTCCTTATTCATTTGCACTTCGACAATCGTATCCTCCCCTAAGTCCCAATGGTATGGGGTAAAGACGTCAAAATACTGAAATATTCTACTAAATTCGCTGATTTCTGAAATTTCATAGTAAGATGTGTTAAGCGAAGTAGTCATTTTCAGGTTTAGAAGTATCCAAAAAGCAGGGTAAACAGATAGGTGATCAAGCAAATATACAGCAAGGTTTTAAGTAATTAGAAGAATAATCGTTTAAGTCAAAACTTTAAACAGTAAATTCATTATGGTGTACAAGCTTCTTATATTGCTATTCTTATCGTTGTAAAACAGGATGTTATTCTATAAATGTCGTCATATCCTGTTTTATTAACTTGAAAATCTTAGGAAAAAAAAGTAACATTGTGTTAGGTTTCATTATTTATATTAATTGTAAGGTGCCATCGTAGCGTAATTGGGAGCGCATTGGAAAGCTAGCCAAAAGGTTGACAGTTCGAATCTGAGCATAAACATAATGGTAAGTTAAACTTTCTTTTTTAAAGTATACAATTAAAAATTCTATTACAGTATCCTTAAACCTCACTTGGTAAGTTAAAATTTGCTGTATTATATAATTTATGTTACAAAATCTCTTGTATGCAAATTGGTAAGATACGCTTTGCTTTGCAAGTTTATAAAATCAACAAACCAACCAACCTTTTATAAGGTTATTTTATATGTTATAAATACATTCCAATGTGTTTGTAAGTTTAAACATAAAAGTTTATCGTAAAGCTTAAATTATTTTACATAATTTATAATATCATTAGTACTGTATAGTAATAATCCAATATGTTCAGTCACGTGACACCTTTTCTTATATATCTTAAATCGCGTCTAATAAACATGGTCTCATGGTGTGTTCGTTTAAACCTACTGCAAATCAACACATCATGACATCCTTTTGTCAAGTTCGAGGTTCGAACCCCGCTTCATTTACATGTTTGTTAAAAGCTAATAATTTTTAACAAGGGAGTACGCTATTTCAAAGTGAAAGTTGTAGTCGAAATTTAATATTTTCTTAATTTCTGTGAAGAAAAAAAAATGTTTTAAAACGTATGCACGTCTTGTATTTTATTACAATTAGTTCACTTCGTATATGCATGCTTGTGTACGTAACAAATAGTTCACTGTGTGTCTGTCTGTCTGCCTACCTGCCAGCCTGCTTGTCTGTGTGCCTGCCTATCTCACTATATGTCGGTTTATAACTATAATTATTTACATGTGTCACTTTAAAATTTTTGTTAAGTGCTACGCTATAACTAAATATTTCCATTGTAAGCATCCTGGTAAGAAACTTTAACATATTTTATTAAGTGCTATGCTTTAACTAAATATTTTCATTGTAAGCAGTTTGCTAAGAAACTTTAAAATTATTTATTTAGCGTTATGTTAGAACTTAAATTTCTATTTCATATTCCTTTGCGAGCACTATGGTAACACATTTTAAAATTATTTATTAAGTGCTATTCTATAACTATATATTTCCATTGTAAGCAGTGGTAAGTTACTTTATTTTACACCATGCTATAACTTAAATTTCCATTATAAGCAGTATAATGAGATACTTTAGAATATTTTATTTTATACTATGCTATAACTTAAAATTCAGAAGCAGTCATTTTAAATTCCATAATTTTCATACTTACCGATAGAGGGCGACACCACTTTAAACTTTATCTCTCCTAAGATTAAAAAAAAAAAAAAAAAAAAAAAAAAAAAGGGGTGGGGGGGCGCATGGGGTAGGGGGGCAAGGGGTAGGGGGGGGCAAGGGGATAGTAGTCGTACTCTACCATAGCCGATACCTCGTAATATAAGACAATTTGAATTTTTTTAAAATTAAGCCCCCCCCCTTAAAAAAAATACCCCCCTACTATAACATGCTGCCCCCTCCTAAAACCCCCTCTCCTATAGCACACCCTTTTTCGGCCCACCCTCGATTTTAAGTTTGAATTTTATCATCGTAGTCTTTTGTATTGGTAAGTCTAGACAACAATTTAGCACCGCCGCCGCACCACAGCACCGCCTCATGACCCGCCGCAACGCCGCCTCATGGCATGAAACTCTCTTTTCCCACCTACTAATGATTATTGTTGGCTTGATATAAGAAAACATGTTTTTAGTATAAAAAAGAAATATTTGAACCAATATTTCAAGGTATTTAAAAAGAATCAATATTCTACACATTTTTGTGATATCTTTTATGATATTCTACATTATAGAGCAAACCTATTAAATACATGTCTTTCTAATAAACCTAAATATAAAACTAATAATACACAATTAATTATAAATTTTTCCAATCATGTATTTAATAATATCAATTTACACAATATAATAAACAACATTACTAACAATTTTCCAATAAAGAATTTTACCATTCACAAGACATACAAATATAATCACACACTTGGACGTAAAATTTTTAATTACAATTCTTTTGCAAAACAAATGGTATCAATATAATAAAATATAACACCTTGTAATAATTTATTACTTTTAAATGCTAAAGGTGTAAAATTAACAACTATAATATAAATTAAAATAACTTTTATTAGTTGTTTTACATTACTCACGCGCAAAAATACAATATGTAACGATGCGGCATCTTTTAATTTACCGAAACTGTGGCTAGAATTACTCCATGCTCAAAGATATGAAAATAAAATAATCAAGTAAAAAATAATAGATAACGTGCGTAATTTTTTAAAAAGTACATGTAAATAATAACTTCAAAGCCCGTGCAGCTTTAGAATATTCTCATTTTGTTTTTGAAAATGACTCAGAAGAGTCGAAACATGTAAAACAACTAATAAAAGTTATTTTAATTTATATTATAGTTGTTAATTTTACACCTTTAGCATTTAAAAGTAATATACAAATGGTCTCTTCAAATAATTACCCATGTTATTGTAATGACCCAAAATATCAAAAGTACATAAATACAACACATGGTCATATCATTACTGGTGATCTTAATATTGTAGAACAACCTATTTTACAAAACTTAATGCATAATGGAACAAAATTTCGCCTTCCATATAAGTGTAATATCAAATCCATAATATTGCAGTTTATTCAAGATATTGATTTATTTATATATAAAATTGCTATTGATTACAATAAACCAATCGAGTATTTTAGTGAATGGAGATTTTCTGTTATAGATAAAATGAAAAATGAAATTATAAAAAATTATCATCATATTACACATGCAGCTTTTAATAATATAAATAAACATATATCAGAATTACAAAACAAATTTATAATTACTTATGTAGATAAATCTCCAAATAATTATGCTATCATTTGTAAAGAATACTATAAAGTGTTAATTCACAATGCAATCAACACAAGTAATATTTTTAATAAAACTAAATTAAATATTGAAATAAATAATAGAAAATTATTAAATTATCACAAATTACTAAAAATCAAATGTAATAATTTAAATTATCCTTATCTTGTTATAATTCCAAAATTTCATAAAAATCCTATTAAATTTCGCACTGTTACCATCGGGTGTAACACATATAATAATAATGCAAGTAATTTACTACTTAATATTTTAAAGCAGATATATGATATGACGTTAAAACATAATAACCAACATTGCCTAAAAAACAGTTTTCAACTCATTAATAAAATACATAATATCAATCCGGTAAAATTCATAAAAACATTGGATTTTAATGATTTATTTAATAACATTGATATAAAATACTTACATAAAACAATGTGTATATTATTTAAAGAATTTAAATCTCAATTAAAATTAAAAGAACATACTTCAGTAAATTTTTTTAAAACTTTACTAAATTTTACATTGCATAATAATTACATCATATATGACAATCTTATTTATAAACAATGCCAGGGACTTCCGCAGGGCGAACAGCATCTAGTATTCTCTCTGACCTTTACTTATATTATTATGAAAGAAATATTAGTACGAACAATGATTATGTATTTTATCGCTATATTGATGACATTATCATATTTTATTTCAATGAAAAAAATTGCACATCACCACTCAATTTTTATCCTACTCAACTTAAATTAAGCGAAAATGATTTAATTAATAATAATATTAACTTTCTTGACTTAAAAATCAATATTAATAATAATTATAAATTAATTTTTGATATTTATGATAAGAGATTTGATTTTCCATTTAAAGTAAATATTTTTACCAATTATGCTTCATGTTTATATAAATCTGTATATAAAAATATAATTATCAATTATCTACATCGTATAAAATACTTATGCTCAGATATAAATAAAAACAAAAATATTAGATTTATTCGAGATCAAGCAAAAATATATGGTTATCCAATTTTTATGATAAATTCAATTATCAACTCTTTTAAATAACATTTATTATATCATTTAATTATTAACACTGTATGTAATAAATTTTTGTTTTAATGTGCGATAACATATAACAATAGATATAATATTACAATTATAACATACATTAATACAATTATAACATATCAGGAAATTTAAAATTTGATTGAACATTATATACACTATGTATAGTATGTGATTGTGCGTTGCCGATCACATATGTTTAGGGTGTCTTTGATGAGCAGTTTTCATACATTTATAATTTAACTTATACAATAACACATAAAATTATACATGGATAACATTGGTTATTATAACTCACAAACATATCTATTTGCAAAGTGTATAAATATATATATATATAGTTATTTATTTTTATCTATGAAATTAAATTTAATAAGTATTTTTAATTACTGCATAGCATAAATTTGATTGAAGCACAGTAGTAATAATAATAATTATTTAATTTGATATTAAATTAATCTCTGTAATCTAAAATATAATTAAGTATAAGTATAAACAATACATTAATTATTTAATAACAAGTCTAAAATATATTTAAGTAGAAGTAACAATAAAAAATTAATAATTTAATTATAAGTTTATAATATACTAGGGGGCCTACCCCCCGCGAGCTACGCTCGCCAACCCCCACTCAGACTTCGAGGCCTCTAAAAACATGACAGCGTGCTTTGTTTTAAAAATATTGGTCAATCTGTAATTGGGTTGCCATGCTTTTAACATTTTAATGGGACATTTTTCGATTATCATGGCCTCATACACAGCTGTTGCGACGACTGTTTTCGGGATTGATAAGTAAAATCAATTACTACTTGAAAACCAGCTTGTATAAAATGGTTAGGTTTAAATTGTGACAACCTCTCGGACTTTTATAACAACAATCTCTATTCTATTCTTCTTTTGCGTTTAAGGATGAGAAAAATTCCACCTGCTTGTGAGTAACATTAAGAACCACGGTATTGAAAAGTACTATGTTATAGACATTTTCAGTAACAGGTTTTAATTTTCTCTCTATTTTAGTGCACCATCATGCATATTTTCATGTTATTTTAAATATGTAAATTATTTTTTTAAATTAATATGTATATACGAATTTTCTAATAATTATTTATCATACAAAATTAATTAAATATTTTGTGCATGCATGCCTTCATTTATTCGGCATCAATTGATGAGATATTTAAACAAATTTGCTATCCGCGGTAATTTTACACCATGTTCTGTCACTTTAATATTGTCCATAAGAAAATCGGGTACTTTTCCATTATAGGATCCTTTTCTTTTAGGTTTGGCGTAATTCGAGCTTCAAAAAGGGATTGATTCGTTAATATACATAGATTTGTTGCCAAAAGTTATAAAAATAAACCCAATGAACTTTTAGTGCTTTTCTATTATAGGGGTCTTGACGCTTTTTTAAAAAGCTTGGCGGAAAAAACCAAGCAGGATATTTTATTCTTCCGTTCAGTTGGGCAATTATTATTTTATATATTTGTTTCAAATATCCGAATTAATGATTTTATAATTTCGTTTAGTTAAATTTTACAAAAAAATAACAAAATGATATCAATAAATAATAATTACTATTAATTCCTTTTCCACCCTTTCTTTTGCGTTTACCTAAATGACGTCATTTGGACGAATTTATTCAAAATATTTTCAGTTTATAAATTAAATTAAATGCTGACAGACGATTGAATCCTGACGATAGAAATGTGATTTTTTTTTTTTTCACATTTTCCTGAAAAACATAATTTAACCACAATCTTATCTTCATTATCGATTGAAATAAAAGATAAATTCAATTTCAATTTGAAAATGACCAATAAAAAGAAATCAATATTCCCTATCGGGATCTTTTTCATTTTTTTCCCCTTTTTTGTCACAAAAAAACTGAGTAATTAGTTGCCATCATTACAGAAATGTCATTAAAATTAGAAAAAAATTAATATCTCGAAAACTAATTCCAATTTCAAAATTCTATTACCAGTTTTGACATCCGCGGATTTTTATGAACAATTGGTATTAATTTCACCATCAAGCGTTTAATATTTTATTAAAAATAGCCTTGAAACATAATCAGTCGTTTAATCAGTCGTTTCATAAAATCGTTTCATAAATTCGTTTCATAAAATCGTTTCACAAATTCGTTTCATTAGGATTTTATATATATAGGGTAGATATCAGTGGTTTAACACAGCTGGCAGCATAGCACTTTGTTTTAAAATAATATCTCTTTTACAAAATATACTCTTGTTAAGAATATCTGAAATGCTGTGCAGGATGAATAAATTCTGTGTATATTTATTCATATTGTAGGATTTTATTCGAATTTAATGTAAAAACTACAAGGAAGTATTGTTTATTAAAATTTATATATTGATTAAATCTAATGAAGTGATTATGTTAATAATAATATGGATATGTAACTAAATATTAATTATGAATAATTATAATACCAACAGATGGCGACACTTTACGTTTTAGTTAGTTGATGATATTATAGATATTATTTTTAATTTAACTATAGAGGGAGCTATTGCTTGTATATTAATTTTACTTTCAGGAATTAAAATTAGATGGAGTAATTATACATTCACGGATATAATTTTGTTATAAGAGTATTATCAACAGAATAGTTTTGTGTGTTTTTGAATTATTTTGTGTTGGGGTGTCATTGATCGAGTTGTGTTTAAAAAAAAAAAAAAATGAGCTCTCAACTTGTCTTTCAAATCATTTCTCTCAACTCGACTCGAATGTCAACATGTTTGATACGTGCCATGTGGAATTGATCATTATGCAGAAGTTGCTATATTTTGAGGATTATGGATCATTCTTGTGAGTAAAACATTTTTTCTACAATTTAAGGGTTCTAATTTCCAATATTATTTCAAAAATGATATCTGGTGGTAATTTAGTGTGGTGATTTATAAAGATTTTAGGATAATCGTTGTAAGTGATATATTATATATTTCTTAATGGTTTTTTATTTACATTTTACATATTTCCAATTTAAAATTTTTCCAATTGTTGTCTGGTAATAATTCAGTATACTTGGCTGATTCTACTGTTCTTAGCATCATGCCAGTAGAATTATGAAATACTGAATTATTTTTAAAACACATGTGGGTGCAGCCAAGCTGACGAGTACATCCACATATGTTTTTTCATATCCAATTCTTGATTGGTTCTCTTGTGGTCCAGTTTTTCCACTGAATAATGTTCATAATTAATTTATTAATCCATTTGTGTTTACTTAATAGCAACTCCAATTTATAATTTTTTTCCCCTTTCTCTCTCTTTCTTTTTAAATGTTCTTCAGGTATGAGTAAATTTGGCTAATTACCATTGAAGCACATGCTATGGTAATTTTATGATTGCACAAGTTAATTATTAGCTATGTGGTATTCTGATTACACAATATCATTAATTATCTCTTTGTAGATTTTAGTAGAATGATATTAGAACTTGATGTGTTTTTGAAATTCATAGATATTATAATTATATATATATATATATATATATATATATATATATATATATATATATATATATATATATATAAACCATAAAATGTTAATAATTTAGAGTTGATATCAAGTGAATACAAATGGATTAAAAAATGAAATATGAACTAAATATAATGGAAAATTGGATAACAAGAGATTTAAATTAGAATTGGATATGAAAAAACACGTGTAGATATAATCTTCAGCCTGGATGTATCCACACGTGTTTTAAAAATAATTCAGTATTTCATAATTATACTGGCATATATGCTAAGATCAGTATAATCATCCAGGTATACTGAATTATTACCATAAAACAATTGGAAACAATAACATTGGAAATAAAAATTTGTAAAGAACAGATAAAACTTTTACTCACAATAATTATCTAAAAATCCTTAAACAACACAAGGTCTTCATTTATACCAATACGACCACAAAGCACACATCAGGAAATATCATATACTTGATGATATAGTCAAGTTGAGAGAAATTATTTGATAGTTAAGTTGAGAGAACATATTTTGAAATAACACCTTAGTTATTACACCTTAACACAAATTGATTTAAAACACACAAATTTATTTTTGTGATAAATACACTCAAAAACAAATTTATATTTGTGAATATACAAATTTTCCATTTAATTTTAATCTTTAAAAGTAAAATTTAAATACACAAGCGATAAGCGCCCTCTATAGGTAAATTTAAAATTATTAACATTTATTTGACAAATAATGTGCTGCCCTCTATTGGATTAATAATTATTCAAAATTAAGTTTGATTTACGTATTTATTATATTAGATTTAATAATATATATAAATAGTATAAAATAATAATATCATTGTAGTTTTACATTAACATCGGACAAACTCCTATTATATGAATTAAATTTAACCAGAATTAAATTTATCTTACATAGTATTTCAAAGATTCTTACCAAGAGTAAATAATATGTAAAAAAGATATTTCTTTTAATACATAGTGCTGGTGCTGTATATATATATATATATATATATAAAGTAAACTCCGCTACCACTGGTGACAATGAATGTCTAATGTCCGGAGGTCTTTCTAGGCTAATACTAAGAAAACTATTGCATATAAAAGTATAAAAATCAGTAAGTTTTATAGAGAAATGTTTGATAAACACGCTGAAGCAGACAATCTTTAAATCGAAGAATTATTTTAAGAGATATTTAATATCAAAGTCGGACAAAATAGTTATCTTAACCCCTTAATCGTCGCGCCCGAGACATTCACGGGCAGTGTAGGCTACTATTTTTTTATTCAGATTGTTTGACCCCCACCAGTTTTTTAAGATAGTGTAACTGGCTTCATTCTCGCATTATTTTATCTGCCATTAATTAAGGTGAATATTTCTTCTTCAAAAACTGGTGGCAATCAAGTAATCTGAATTTTTTTAAAAAAAGTAGCCTATACTTATTGGGGCGCGACGATTAAGGAGTTAAAACAGTTTTATAGGCTACTTAAAATGCTCAAACGATATTTCCAACCAGTTTCGATTAAAAAATATACTTACGCAAGAGATTTATTTCATATTTTGAGATGGTTTTTAAATTATTAAAAAGGGTATTTTCTCGTGAATACTAAAAGAGAGACAAAACTTTGGTGAAAAATACGTCATATTTAAAACGAAACATTTACAATGTGTTATTTTAAACAATCTTTTTATAGAGTGGTTATAAAATTGCGAGGGGTAGCGATATTGTTTGCTTAGTCATTTTATACAAGCTGATTTTTCAAAGGTTTAATTGATCTTATTTAATCAATCACGAAAACAGTTGATAGATGTCTCGACAGCGGTTGATTCGGCCTTAAAATTCCTCAGTCAAAGAAAAATGGCTGGAAACCCGCAACTGAAAACGCACTTCCAGCAACTTTTGTTAACAGACAGTACTTTAACAGAATTATTTTGTATGTCCCTGTAAATGAACGATGAATGCTATGCACACAATATTCTGTAGTGAATATCTTGTAATGCACCTTAGTCATATATATCAATTTCAATAGGTTTTAAATAGTGAAACATCATTAAAATAAACCTCAAACGATTTTTCATCTTAGACCGTAATGTAACGGAATTCTTTTGAGTATCCCTGTAAAGAAACTATAAGTGCTGTGCACACCACATTCTATAGTAAGCCTCTTGTAGTGCACCTTACTGATATATATCAATTTCAATCTGTTTGAAATAGCGTAATTAAAATAAACTAGAAATGATTTTTCCCCATAGACCGTCATGCAACGGAATTCTTTTCAGCGTCCCTGTAAACGAATTGTAATAGTTACACACTTCATTTTCAGTACCGAACATGCTATAGTAAACCTCAATAACATATTTCAATTGCATATGACAATCCGAGTATATTTATGCGAGTTAGAGCGTGGACAGACGGTAGACAGACAGACAAACTGAATTCATAAACACTTTTCAATTGAAAAGTTCAATTGAAAATTACAACATAGTTAACTATGTTGGAAAGTTAAAAGGCCTAATAATAGCCATTTTCCTTTACGAAATTTCGAAACCATTTAAAATTTTATTGTATCATCGAAAATGAGAGATGACGAAATCGATCCGAAATGCAACACCAATCAGTGGAAATTGCTCTTTAACTAGTATTTTATTTCCAGTTTATTCTGGGTCTTCTTCCATAAGAGGAAGAACGGTTGATATAGTAACGAAAATCAAGAGTAATCTTCGAAAGAAAGGAGGTCGGAGATATTCCCGAAACGGGGACATCAGAAAAAGAAAAACGAAAACGAAATCGAAAGAGAAAAGAACATACCACGCTGGGCTGGGGTGTCGACCTCTTGAGGGAAGCTTTCACTCCGAACAAAGTCGTTCAAACCACTCAGAAAATGGTATAGAAAACTAGTAATTATTTTTAAAATATAGAGCTCACTTCAAATCAGGGTTGACTTGATTTTGCCCCACCCGAAGAAACACTGGACAAACTTGAACAAGAACGATGAATCATGCGTTAAGCATAGATTATGAAACACTTTCCAACACTTCCACAATACTTTACAAGAAATAATTTTTTTTTAAAAATGTTTGACATTCCCAAATTTTATTTTTAAAAAAATCCTATGACGAAATAACAAGTTAATGTTAATTAAGAAAATGTTACACATTGACATGAAACCTGTCATTGTAATGACATTAATCATTTAATATAGACATAAAAACATTCAGTATATACACATTTTACTATGGGGGAGGGGGGGGGGACATCAACAATAAGAAGTAGAAAAGTATAAGGATAAAAATTTTCTTTTAATTAAAATATCAAATGCAAAATAACCAGGAAATAATGAAGAAATTAACAGAAATGCATATGAAATTGTGTTACTGAAGATACATAAAGGTTGTAAAATATTTAATAGTGGTCAAATGCTTCAGGATCAGGAGCAAGTTGTTTGTCTTTAGAATTTAACATTTTATAAGCCATTAAAAATTTTGTAGCAGTTTGTAATCCAAGCCTATTTCTTAGTTTGTCTTCAATCATGCTGAATTGGAAAAAATACGTTCAATGCTTGCTGATGAGGCTACGCAATGAAAAAGATGGCATGCACAATTTGAAATATTTTCTAAGTCACTGTATCTTTTCAGTGATTCCCACCATTCTGCTGGTGAAATGGAGATGCCTTAATGGAAAATTTAACAATCAATGGCAAATTTTTTTTTATCAATGTCATTCACCGATTTCCTTGCTATTTCTTCTTTGGTCATTAGTAAGTCCCTCACCCATGTATTTTGGATGCAGCATGTATGATAAAATGTGAGCTGGTGTGATATAGTCATCAAATCTTTTCTGTAAACATTTATTATAAGTTCCAAGTTCTTCAGATTTCAAAAATGTCAAGAATTCATTGATTAGAATCTCTGGAACTTGGAACAACCGAATCGATTTCAAAAGTAATGGTAGAAAAAGGCTAGTGACCATCTCTGCTCTAATATAGGCATTATTTTATGATGGTACAACAACACGCAAGGGAATGCAGGAGCAAAAGGCGTTCTAAAATTTCGATTTCTGTGATATTGTTAGGTCTAGAAATTTGAAATTATGTATGGTGGTTATTTTTAAGATGTAAATGCTCGCTGAGAACGGTTTCTAAAAAATTCGAAATTTAAAAGGGTGAAATGAGCGGAAAAACGTTCTAAATTACGATTTAATTGGAACAGTTAAGGTTAGAAACTTCACATTTGACTTTACTGTGTTACTCTAAGAAGAGGTAAATACTAGCTCAGAACAGTTTCCTAAAAATTCGAAATTTAAAAGAGTGCAGGAGCAAAAAATTTTCTAAAATTGTGATTTATATGATACAGCTTGTATAGAAGTTTAGAATTTGGCATGGTGGTTACTTTTAAGATGTAATAGCTCGCTAAAAACGATTTCTAAAAGGAAAAAAAAAATAATTAAAAAAAATAAAGAAATTTAAAAGGATGAAATGAGTGGAAAACGTTCTAAATCATGGTTTAGTTGGAATTGTTAGGGTTAGAAACTTAAAATTTAATATAGTGGTTACTTTTAAGATGCAGATGCACGGTATAAACAGTTGATTAAAAATTCGAAATTTAAAGGTGTGAATTGAGCGGAAAGCGGTCTAAATTACGGATTATTTAGAATTGTTAGGAACAGAAACTTAAAATTTGACATATTTTTAAGACGTAAATGCTCGTCATGTAACAGTTTTTACAAAATTCGAAATTTTAAAAAGTACAGAAGAAAAAAAAAGTTCTAAAATTGCGATTTCTGTTATATAGTTGTAACAGAAGCTTGGAATTTGGCTTGGAAATTACTTTTAAGATGTAAATGATCTATAAGAATGGTTTATAAAAAAAAATTGAAATTTCAAATGAAAAATGAAATGAGCAGAAAAACTTCAACGCACATTCTAAAATAATTTATCTGTAATTATTTTTAGTTCTTCTCATTCATTTAAGTATCATGTTCACGTAATGCAGTATAAGAATGAAGTTTACTCAAAATGAGGCTTAATTAGTAAATTTTTAATTATCCGTTGTAGTAGTATAATTTCCTCTAATGAAAATAGCCACACAAATACCACGTGGCATATTTCAACAATTACGCGAGCAAAGTCACAGGTTTTGCTAGTTTAAAATATATAAAATTCTAAATAAAAACACTAAACTTCCATGAACTTGTTTCTTTTTCCTTCTAGATTAAACATAAATATATATACAACTAGTCGGATGTGCCAATCTCAAAACTTTCTTCTATCTCACACAGGATTCGAATACACTAAAAAGAATCAGACCAATTTATATCAAGGTCTAACTGAATATAAAAGTTTCATTAAATTCCGTGAAATCCAGTTCTTGAGATATGACTATTGCTAAAATCGTGTAAATCCTGCAAAATGCAGCATAGCAGCGCTAACTGTTGGGAGATTTAGACCAAAACCTAATCAGCAACAACTTATGTCAACGTCTAACATAAGTTGAAGTTTGATGAAATTCCGTGTATTCTTTCTTGAGATACAGTTATCGGGATAATAATAAAAAAAGTAGCATAGCAGTGCCACCTGTTGGGCTATTTACACCAAAACGTAAGCAGCATCTGTTTATGTCAAGGTCTAACACAATCTGAAGCTTGATGAAATTCCGTGCATTCGTTCTTGAGATAGAGCTATTGCGGAAATCGCAAAAAATACAGAATAGCAGCGCCACCTGTCGGACTATTTTCACCAAAAACTAATCAGCATCAATTTATATCAGGAACAAACTGAATATAAAGTTTTATTAAATTTCGTGCATTAGTTCTTGAGATAGAGCGCCCACAAAACTTTTGTCACATACAGACAGACAGACAGAGTCACAGACTCACAGACAGACATTATCTAAAAATAGTCAAATCGTGTTCAGGACCTTCTAAAACGTATAAATCCGTCGAAAACCGGAAGTTGAAAGTTTTCATGAATCCAATACTTTCTTCTTGTAAAGATAGAAGAAAGTAATAAACATAATTATTGCCTAAACACTGATCTATACTGCTAACTGGTAATTAGTAGTTAAGGCAATAATTCAAAACATTTGAAGGAATTCTATTGAATAAGAAAAATCTAATAAAACAAAACTAAATAATTGACTATTCAAATTCAGTTTTTAATTGTAAAAGACACACAGAAACAAAATTTTGGAATATTAATTATTTTAACTTTTGAAAATTTCCCTTTCATCTCAGTCATGAAATGCCTTTAAAAACATTATAAATTTTAAAATAATTTTTTAAAGTTTTTTATAATAATTAAATTTTTTTTTCTAATTATCTTATTAATTATATACATCCTGCTGCAAAACAAACAAGAAAAAACCCTAAAAAAATCCACAAAATCCTGGAAAACCCCTGGCTTTTTCCAGCCCTGTTTCAAATGAATCGTTTATTTCAGAAACCCCATAACTGACAAAAATTTCAAAAATCATTTACGGGTACTTGGGATAGAGCGCCCACCAGTCTAGGTCAATCAGATCTCAAATTCCTCACGCTTAAATTAAATCTTGTGGCGTGCATGCATTCGTATTTTTAAAATATCTCATCAGGAAATTAACATTTTTAACTTATTTTTTTTTCTACAAGAGCCTACACTAGTCATCCGAAGAAACTCGAACGCTAATGTTAAGTCTATGGGAAAGTTCTTGACAGATATCTCGCTCGCATTTTAATATTTTTAAATGATTTTTTGGCATAGAATAGCTGAGGTTGATCTCTAACGTTGTTAGTTTTTACTTTTTCGATTTTGGCCATAGTTTTTTTTACAAGTGGACATTTCCAATTTTGGAATCGGTTCTGAAAGTGAAAGTACCCTTATATAAAAAAAAACTGGAATCAAAATCGAAAAAGTAAAAACTAACAACGTTAGAGATCGACCTCAGCTATCCTACGCAAAAAAACATCATTTAAAAATATTAAAATGCGAGCGAGAAATCTGCCAAGAACCTTCTCATAGACTTAACATTAACTTGTGCGTTTTTTCGCATGACTGATGTAGGCTCTTATCCTTTAAACACTTTCCAACATAGTTGAAAAGTGTTTATGAATTCGGTTTGTCTGTCTGCGTTTGACCGTGCTCTAACTCACGTAAACATAATCGGATGGCCATGCGATTAATATATGTTATTGAGGTTTACTATGGCTCAGTGGCGTAGCTATGTTCTTCGGCGCCCGGGGCAGGAAGAAATTCTGCGCCCCCCTCCCCCCACCCCTAAAAACATAACCACATTATTTTCCATCAAGACGAGAAAAAAAAAGGTCCTTCTGATTTGAACCGGGAGGAGAAGAAAGCTCTTCTCTTCCTTGATTTTAATAAATAAGTTAATTTTACTCAAACTTACAAACCTAAAAGGCATGAAACCCGATTATAGAAGATTCCTGGTTTTCGTCAATACTGGATTTGAATTTCGAAAAATTAGTCAACAAGCGCTAATTTGGCTTCTTTTATGCCGACCTACTTTTATCACCATATTTGGGTATATTTAGACAAATATCATCCAGCTTGGCGATATTTTGATTCATAGCATCAATGATTAGAACAACGAAAGTAAATTTGCAAGAAACCACGTTTGCGAAACCCCATAAATTAAACCCGATTATGGAAAAAAAAAATCTGCTGCCTTGTTTCATATACAAGGTGCGTACACTCTTTGGAATTTCTAAGGAGTTTAACATGTTCTAGTTCTAAGTGACAAAACTTCAGCAAATGTTTTTCAATTAACTCTTTTTTTTTTTTTTTTTTTGGGGGGGGGGGGGGGGGGGGGGGGGAGGGGTAAATCTTTAAAGCGAATTTCATACAGTTAAAAATAGACTTTTCAGCAATATAAATAGTTTATTATTTATAAATAAAATTTTAGGTAAAAAGTCATTTTTATTGTATTTTAAAATTTGTCATGACGTTTTAACTAATTAACTTTTTGTTTTATAAAGTTTTCCTCGATTAAAAAAAGAATATTTCTGAAGATCTAAAAAAACATTTTAGTTATAAAATTATCTATGATTAGCGTTATATTTACCTTTGGAATGCCTTTATTATATTTGTGTTTTTATTCAATAAAGATTTCATTCTTTATACCTGAACTAACGCTGTTATTAAAGTTAACTTGGTTTTTGTATGTAAAGACGGAATTTTTTAATTGATTTTTCACTCACTTCCTGGATAGGCTAGAATTATAAAAAATATGTACGCACGTGTATTTCTGATGACAATACAGCATTTTATTACTTTAAGAACTGAATTATAAAATAATAAAGTTATTTTAAGGCATTTTTCCGTTAGCTGGCCACAGGCAATAAATTGCCAAATAATCATTAAGGTTACAATTGTTACGAGTTACAAAAACAATGGAGTTAAATAAGCGCCAAACCAAAGCTTGCCAAAATATCCCATCTAGCTGTAAAAGTGCAACAACGAAATATTTTAAACACTAAAACATAGAAAATATAAATAAAAATAGTGAGTGTGATAATTAAAGAAAATATCTCTTGTCATTAAATCAATATTAAATAAATTATGACTGTACGTTGAGAAAACAGTTTAGAATATATAGTTTAAAATAATGATATGAATATATAGTTTAAAAAATGCTTTTTTTTCTATAACATTTCTTAAAAAATAAACAAAGCAAGCATTATAATTAAAAAGTAAATAAATTCATCAGTTTGGACTTTCGAACAAGCGTAAATCAAATCAGTAAATTTTCAATTATCGAGGTCCATGCCAAATTAATGTATTTGTAACAGAATTTTTCGTAACTACATGAATTGCAGTCATGGAATTACCTGTGATTTTTAAGAAGTCCGAACTGGTGTGCGAACTTTATGTGACTTTAAAAAATATTTTTTTAATATTTTTAGCATTAGTAAGTAATTTACATTAGAAATTTGATTACTCAGGAGAACAACACTGTATGTCACTCAAATAACAGAAGAAAAAAAAATCGACCTTTCAAATATAAAATGCACACTTCCCCTTTAAGGGGACTATGTACTCTTCTTTGCAAAAAATGACAAAAATATCAATTTTCCAATTTTTTGTTTAAAAATGTATTTAGACATCTCTAGTATATTCTGGTCAAGTTAAGTTACCAAAATATCCGATGATTATAAATGTGTGACAATAGCTTTTTATTAAATACATCTTGAAATTAGTTTTCTCTCAGTTAATTTTTTTTCTTTCTTTCTTTTTTTTTTAGATATTGCTACTTTTAAAATCATTTAAAAAGCAATATCGGAAAAATATCACTGATTACACTATTTTTTAAATGCGACAGATAAAAATATTTTTTAATAAAAATACTTAGAAAATTATTTCCCTGTTCTTTTTTATTTCTTCATTATATTTAATTTTCTGCAATTTTCAATGATAATTTTACAGTCAGATACTTTAAATATTTGTTTTGTTTGTTCAATAGTAAATGAGCATTTAAATTATCTTTTGAAGCTGTATGTCTTAATACTGCTCACGAAAGATTTTTTAAATCGTCAAAACCTTCTAAAGAACACACACTCTTATTTGCATTTAACAGTAAACAAGGTCAAGAGAATAATTTTAATCTTTCTCCATTTCCACATAACCATTTGTATTGGTCGTTCTAGGAAGACTGAAAAGTCCTGCTTCAATTCTTATAGTGTTTAAGAAGGGAAAATGAGGGGGTAGGTCTCCCACATTTTATTATTTGGCTTTTCTTAATGCCAATTCAACGAAAAAGTAGAATTTCCAATACAAAACGAACGATATCTTTACTTACAATCAGGGCCGGCGCAACCATCAAGCAAACGCGCCGGCTGCGCGCCAATTCGGGTTTTGTTAGGGACCCAACGCTCTCTATACAATTTGAAATAATGTTTCCTCTGTATAAAATAATATTTTTGCTCTAGATTTGTCTTTAAATGTTCCCTCGTGAGGAAAAACTGAGTATTAACATTATTTCTTACAGGCAAAGTTCATATAATTATCGGTGACTGTATGGATTGATGATCCTGAAAGTAATCACGAGCGCAAAAAAATTAACTATTTAAAATATCGTAAAGGATAGAAGATTTTACAAAATTAAAAATAATTATGCACATTAAATTCGAAAATAGTGGTATTTATCAAACATTTTATTATCTTTATTAGATATTATTCTTTGACACATACAATTTAAAAATAATTTTTTTTATACGATATTGCAGTATACGTTGGCCTCCACTAACTGCTTTGCCAGGGTTTCGAGCAACTTTGCGCCGGCCCTTCTTAGTTCCTCCAGCTAAACCCATTTTGCAGTGATTAACACGAAAATATTCATACATAATGCTAAGAACTCAAAAATCAGCGTGAAAACCAATACAGAAATAAAGAAATGTTCTTTTGATATAAGAAATGCGACACCAGCAAGGCCCTTTATTTTATAAGCTAGAGGCTAGACAGTGAGGAGTTTCCATCTGCGATTGACACTTATGGATCTCTCTACTCCCTCCTCCTTCGGCGATTTTCTTCAAAGCACTCACACACAAAAAAAAGGTCAACAATTCTTATTTATTGTCAAAATATGCAAATAATTTCGGTTTAAAGCGTCTCTCAATTTGGTACCCCCCATTGAATCATTTTGCACCTCCTTTCAGGTACGTAATCATGCAAAGTACAAAGTAGGTTCACCCTTCCCTATAAACATTTACAGAAGCTTTCTTCTTTCATTATTTGAATATAATAAAATGTTTTACCAAAGAAAACATTCACACACACATTTAAAAAAAGTCTGCAATTTTTATTTATTGTCAAAATTTGTGAGATAATTTCGGTTAAAAACCTCTCTCAATTTGGCGCCCCTTGGCAGCGGCGCCCGGGGCGACCGCCCCCCTTGCCCCCCCTTAGCTACGCTACTGCTATGGCTTGGTCAGTATTGAAAATGAAGTGCGATAGTTCATTTACAGGGGCACTCAAAAGAATTCCTTTACATCACGGTCTACAGGGAAAAAATCTTTTCGATGTATTTTAATAATGTTACACTATTTCAAACATATTGAAATTGATATGCATTGAAATTGAGGTGTACTACAAGAAGTTTACTATAGAATATTGTGTGCAGAACATACATAGATCATTTACCAGGGACACACATAAAATTAGGTTAGAGTACTGTCTACCAACAGGAATTGAATAATAATTGTTGCCAATACGTTTTCAATTGTTGTAAGCGTGTTTAAATTTAACTCATATTTTGCCAATTACTTGGTGTATTGAAATTCTATAGACGATATACAGGCATGTCCAAAAGATCTCGAGTACATTTCAGTTTATTAGTGGAATTTTCAATTGTGCTATGCGTTTCCAAACTGAAGTAAAATTTAGAATACTATGTAGTATATAGAAAAATGTACAAATCCTATACAGGGCTGCACAAAAGAATTTGTATATTTTTCTGATTATTGATGTGATTGCTGGCATTGGGTTTTCAAAAATTGTTTACTTAAACATCATCTTTTATCTTATTACACTGTGAAGTTTTGTTACCTTATTCTGAATGTGTTGAAAGGTGTTTCATAATCTATGCTTCACGCATGGTTTTTATTTTTTATTTTTAACACCTTCCAACATAGTTGAAAAGTGTTTATGACTTCGGTTTGTCTGTCCATACTCTAATTCCCGTACATACACTCGGATTGCCCTGTAATTTTTGTATGTTATTCACGTTTACAGAACGATCGCTATTGAAAATGAAAGTGTGTAGCATTTATAGTTCATTTACAGGGATAATCAAAAGTATTCCGTTACATTACGATCAAATTGCGGTTTTTGAGAATTACTGGCACGACTGTTAAATCGACATAATCTTAATTCCTACCTTATTTTGAGCACTTTCATTATATCCAACAAGTAAAACGTTAAAGTGCGTTTCAATCTTTTTCGGACACCCTGTTTAATACTAAGAATCTAATGACAACTGTGCAAAGTTAACTAAAAGGAGACCAACCCATGCTTGCATGAATGGATTCAACATAAAAGCATGTGTGGGATATTTTATATGTTTGGGATCGGAATTTTTTTTTTTTATTATTGTAGAGAACTGCAACTGAAACTACTTTATCGAAAATGTAAGTTAACTATAACAACTTATTTTAAAAAGTAGCGACTGCAAACTATTTTTCAAAAGTAGTCACTACCTCGCTACTTTCAGATTTTGTCAAAGAATTCAATTTACACTAGAAATTGAAAACACCGGTTAAATAAAAAAGGGACCCTTCGTTATATCGCGTCTGCCGGGTTACAATTAAATAAGTCGATGACATTAAAAAATTAAGAAATATAACATACAAGAAAAGTTTTGTGTTTGTCTCCAAAATATTACTTTATACACGCATTACAAATTTCGTAGCAAAATTAAGAGTTATTATAATTTAGAAAATTATAAAAAACAAATCTAAATCCAAACAATAAATAAATCTGTAAATAAAGCAATTCCGAATAATAAGAAACCCGGCGTTAAAACAGGAAGACCTATAAACGAGTAAATAGATAAGTGTTGCCAGCGAGAAAATTAATTCATTTGGTTAATTAGTTCTTGATTTTAGCAGCAAGTGCCAATGGGAAAAATCTAGGACTTCATGCAATGCGTTGTTATATATTGCAGCTGAGATTCGAAAATTGTTGAGAAGAACAAATTTGGCATAAAAAAAGCAAGTTTTGGCCACGTGATTCTCAGAATGGCACATTTTTCCCTTGAAGTAGCGTTAAAAGTAGCGTTGGTTCTCACTACAAACTACGGATTTTTTGTATCGCGCTACTCGCTACACCACTTTGTTCAAAATGCTGCGCGCTACACTACAAACTACTGTAAAAAGTAGCGACTGCTGCAGTTTCGCAACTTGTATGGCGTTACTTCCGACCCCTGGTTTGTCACTATTCCAAACACCTCTATTGGAGAGAGAGTTAGATTATTGTCGATGATCCATATTGTGTACTCAAATCCAAACTGCTTATTTTTAAATTAATTTTTGCACTAAAATGCATCCAATTGGCAGGTTCTCTTATTCAGAAACTTTATAATGTTCGTATTGGTCGATTTTTTGATAAAGGCAGAATATATTTAAAAAATTGCTGTCAAAGTGGACATTTTGAACCGAATTTCAATAAGCGATAGCTCTGGAGGCAAAAGAAAATTATCATATTGTGAAAATAATTGTTTGTAAATCAATTTCTAATTAATTGAACGAAAAATAAAAACACATGTCACTTATAAATCTCTTCATAAACCACGTTGCCAAGTTTCATGTTTTTATTTTTAAAAATGAGTCTGAAAATGTGTCAGAAAATTTTGAGTTGTTGAGCGTGGAAAAACATTTTTTCTTAATACCGCCTTAATGTTTTGATGAAAGGATTAGTAATCTTTAGAGCGATTATACGCCTTGTTAGCAAGAAAGTCCTATTTTTTCCACTTCGGACTTTTCTGAAGTCTCCAAATCATTGTAGCTCACTTTTGGCCAAAAACCAGTAGCATAGATAAAATACTAAAAAGGTGCAAAAATGTATTGAAAATAAGGCATATGTAAAAGATGTTATTACTTACTTTAAAGTATGCAATAATATCTTTTACATATGTCTTATTTTTAATAAATTTTAACACATTTTTTGTAATTTTAATAAGTATTTTATCTATTTTAATTACAAGGTGAATATGTCATTCCATTTTAAATTATTTTCGAGTTTTACTCTTAACCATTAGCAAGTTTTAGAAACGTATAATAATGGCGGCATGTAGTTTATAATTATTTCAAAGAGATGAGCTCGCGCAGGATTTTCGTTAGAAAGGGGGAAAGATTGAAAAAAAAAGAAGTTGGTTCTTAGTATTTTTTATAGCTTAATATTTTCAAAGTTTTAAGATCTTTCTAGCACCCTCCTGCATACTCCCTCGGGCATGTGTTTAAAAAAAAAAGTAAATACACCAACGGCTGAGACGTGCAGCTGTCAAAGCTGGTAAATGGGAAGTGGTGGGTTCGAACTTCTGTCGCGCCTGTCCTCCTAATCATTCGGAATTTTCCGAAATATTCTTCGAATATTGCTTGGAGACCACTGACCAGGCCCCTACCTACCGGGATTCGACCCAGTTTGACGGGTTTGAGTGCCTGGTCATTGGGGCGAAATTCGCCTGATCGCCCTATTGGGGCGGTCCACAAAGACAAGTACCCAGTTCGGCCAATCAACTGAGTCCGGATTTTTCTGTGTTGTTCACTCCTAAATTTAAATGTTCTGAGATCTGACGCCGCACACCACGTACTCGTCATGACAGTTGAAATGGGGCTGGACAATTTAGTGCCGAAACGTTGGTACTGAACTTAGCTTGAAAAAGGGGAGAGAATTTTGAGGGAAACTAAATAAAGAAATTAACTAGATAATGAAACCACTGAAATTAAAATATAATTAGCCAATAGCTAAAAGCTAAGTCATACCATCGGGGAAAATTTTTGGGCCGAGTTGCAAGGCAGACAAAAACGCTGCGGGGGCTGACGGGACTGCGCCTTTCTACCGTACCCCACCTGGTAAAAACTGGCTCCGTGGGCTGTCCCATTAGAGCGGGTCCGGTAGCTTTTGCGGACAATGTCCAATTGCACCTAATAAAGAGGCGAACAGTCAAAAATAAAATGAATAAAAAATACTGCTGCTAAAAAAAAAAAAACCTTGTGCTACCAGTTGGGGCCGGCCATTGGCTCGTCCCAACCGGCAGCACGAGGAACTGCAAGGGGAACCTGGAAGAGAAGAATGTTACATTTTAAACTGAACTTATTCTGAATTACACTTTAACTACATTATTGAAATTAATTTACTTTTATTGTGCTAATTGACTTGGCTACCCGTCCATTGGGCCCATGAAATGTTGTTAAATAATTAACAATTTGTAATTTAAAATATGTACTATTGCCGTTAACTGACTAAACCATAATGGGTTGTTGTTGTTGTTGTTGGTTTGGCCCAAGAGCCCGGTTTCGCAGCTTTTTATTTCTATACTTCGAATATTGCTTATATACGGGCTAGGATTCCTTAGAAAGACCCCCACCCTCCCCCACGGAGATCACCCTCCTTTCCTCCCTTTGGCATGTATCCCTCGTGTAGATAACTGGCCGTAACAAACATCAAACACCACCCTTTTAAAATATTATTTTAGAATTTTCGATGACGTTTGTTGAATGCTTTTAAATATTTTCTCAAAAACTTAAATAAAATTTTGTAAATATTTAAGTATTGAAAAAAAATAGTATTTAGGAACATATTATGTTTTTAATTATATTAAAACAAAGTGTAATCTTCTCAGAGTAAGCATAATATTTACTTTTAGGTATCTAATTAAATATCTTGCCAAAAGAATTCGGACTTTTGGTGCTGCCATCTATTAGCAAAAATTGTAATGTACATCATTTGATTTAAATGGCTGTTGTTATCTTTATCGATGATAGATGGCACCATCAGCTATTCAAACAAAATCTATTTTCTATACATTCCTCCGTGTTCTATCGCGACTTACGTAATACATACCCATACCCTTACAAAAATTTCTTATAGAATTCTATAAAAAATATTTATAGAAAACGCATTTTAGAATTACAGCCCGTTATTCTATAAGCTTGTTTAACCGAAAGCTATAGAAATATCTGTAGAAGTTCAATAGAAATGTGTGTAGAGCTTCTATAAAAATATCTATAGAAAAAATATACAGTTTCTATAGAAATATGTATAGAATTTTATATAGAATCCAGTACTCCCAAGTACTGACTACTCTCGATGCTGCTTGACTTCAATGATCGGACGAAAAATGAGTACTTTCAACATGACACAACCATCGACAGTCTCAAAATTCTTATTACACTATTTCAATTTTATTTCTTTTGCGATTTGCATTCCTAATTATAATAGTCTTGTAAAAATATTAAAGTCTAATAAATTATTATTTGTTAAAACTGAAACAATTGTTTAAATATTTATATTTTAGGTTAAAATATTTGAATAAAAATTACAATATTATTAGTGAACAACATTTATTAAATTAGATAGATGGTATTATAAATTTAACAGCAAATTAATAAATGATTATAAAATTAACCAACAAATTAATGAATTATAAACAAACAATTAATCCTAATTTAATTCAGTAGTTTGACTGATATAATATAACATTGACAATTTAATCACAATGTATTAGAATTGAATTAAATTATACATATATAATCATATTAAATCTATGGAGTGCAATTATATGCTAAACTGATGTATTACAAAATTAATTATTATTTTTTAATACATAGTTATAAATAAAGGTACTTTTCGGTTAGCCGGGCGCCAGTGATATATGTACATATATATATGTATATACATATATTTGTATATATATACATACATATATGTATTTATATGTGTATGTATATATATGTATATATATGTGTGTGTATATACACATGTATATATATCACTGGCGCCTGGCTAACCGAAAAGTACCTAAATAAATTACTACACACATAAATTAAAAAAAAAAAAAAAAGAACTATTTTTTTAATTAAAAAAAAAAATCTATAGAATCATTAGTCTATAGAATTTAATTCGATAAGATGTATAGTACCCTATAGAAAAAGTGTTCTATAAAAAAATATTTTGTATAACTTCTAAGAATTCTATAGAACTCTTTAAAACTCTATAGAAATAGTATTCTATAGAATGGCTATTTTATAGAACTTGTAAAGAATTCTATAGACTTCTATACAGCTCTATGAACTATTTTCGTAAGGGTAGGTATTACGTAGGTCGCAGTTCTATATACTGAGCATGGAGGTTAGAAAAGAGGAGTCTGAGCCCAAGACAAAGAATATTAACTCCGTATTTATATTCTTTGTCAGAGACCAAGTCATTGGTTAGATTCAGCTAATTGGCAACGGCTCAATAGAACCGCTATCTAATTTTTCAAGTTCGGTGAACTGGTTGTTAAAATGACATTTATAATGCGGAAATCACAAATTTATACACTCATTATTCTGTTTAAATGCTTATTTGCATGACAGCTTATTCTAATCATAACACAACGGCATGTTCTCTTTTGTTTCAGCTTTTTAAAGGGTAATACCACTTTCCTCTATTCAAAATTTTGATATACTATATCTTATTATACCATGAAAAAGGAGAATAACTTCGACCAGTGGTATAGTCCTGGAAAAAAATGTGGGGGGACACTCATAGTTCCGAATATAGGGTTTGTTTCACCGATAGAAAACTTGATACTCAATCTTACCTTTCATTCTGAACTGCAGTGAAAAGTAATTGCAAAATTAACCAGTTTAATTTAATTAAATGAAAGTTTTTTTACTTGTAGTGTTTTAAATAGCTTGCCCTAATTGAAAAGTTGAGAACTTCATTTCGTGTCTGAAAATGTCGGTCCCTAGATTGAAGCTAATATAGAATCAATAGTGATAATAATGCAAAGAAACTCAAAAATATACATATATTTTGTCACTATTCAAACAAAGTTACAGAAGTTAGAAATAGAACAGATAGACAGACAGACATGTCAAACGATCCGAAGTGATAAACACATTTCAACTTGTTGGAAGGTATTAAAAATCAGCGCTTTATTTCTAGAAATTGTTGATTTAATAGCGTGCTTATTCCTTTAAACAATGAATAAGTTTGTAAAGTCTGCGTCCTCCCGCATCCCTACCGTCCACTTCAAAATAGAAGTAGACGGACACTTGAGATAAAATAAAAAAGTTGGAAATTGTACGTCAAACGTGACAAATTAGGTGCGTTCGTACTATAGCTAGTTATATAAATATTCAGATCTTGATGATTTTTAATTCTGTGAAATGAATTATATCGTCTGCAGATTAATTTCTGTCATAAAAGAAGTATCTCGGTCGCTTGACAATTAAACATCGGAAGCTCCTATAACAAGAAAGCACCCGATTTAAAAAAAAAAAAAAATTCAAATTTCTTAATAAATATTTTTATTAATATTTCCTAAACTTTTGATTCAATTTTTAAAAAATTTGAAATGTCTCGACAAAATTCGGCAAAGATAAAATATCTTAAATTCCAAACCATTCGGTTGGGTAGTTTTTGCGTTGTTATATGCGGACGGACGGACCAAGCGACGACAATAGGTGCTACGTATTTATATAATTACGAACGCACCTAAAAAGTGAGGGGACGCCGTCCTCGCGCAACTACTCCACTGACTTCTACTTACTTTAAGTTTATTGACATCTAATTAAAGATATTTTTAATTCTTCAAAGGCTTAGCCTCCCTCGTAAAACCGATTTAAAATAAACAAAAAATAAATTGAAATATTTTCACTTGTAAATTTTCAGTACTTCTTTGTTATAGCAGCCACCAAGGATGAATTGCCCAGTGACAGAGATATATCACCAAGTTAGGTCGTAAAATTTCGTCAAATTGTTTGCAGTCCTATGGAAACAGTACGTGTTCCTGCTATCGTCACATTGCTTTTTCATTTATGTTCCAGAACATTTTCATGTATTTTTTATTATTATTGCATATTGCATTTTTTTTTAAATAAATATGGAAACAATCTTTGATTTACCTAGTATTGAGATGGATGACATCTCATTTTTTCAAAAGCAAGGTCTTTTACTCAACAAGCAACTATGCGAAAATGACTATAATATGAAACTGTACGTTACTAATGGGGAAGCTAGATGAAGATGCAACGTAAAAAGTAAAAAAAGGCTTCCGTGTTGGAAATTAATTTAGTGGTTTGAAAATACCGTAAAAATTCATTACTGCTGCTGGTAAGTTCTGGGCCTCCTAATTGGAGATGGTTACTAATGCCCAATTACATAAACTCCCTACATTAGTTAAAGGAAGCACGGGTTAATGCTTCTTCCGGAAACGCTGGGTGTTGGATTATCAGGTTAAAGGTGTGATCGTGGCTTCTGGACGTCGGTGAAAATTTATAATGATCCCATAAAAGTTACCCATATTATTGAATTAAATTAACTACTCTAGTAAAAAAAAAGATCAGATTATTACGTTGTGATTATTTACGCCGCCCTACGTCTTATGAAGCCGGACTAGATAAAGTATATAAATCCCTAACCTCTCATAAATTATAAACTAGTCCTCCTGATAAACCAACTAAAATTAATAAACAATTAAATTAAAGAAAAAGAAGAAAAACACTACTCGATGACATATGAGTGTTAACCCATATAAATTAAATACAAAGAGTTAAAAGTAAACGAAAAAACATTTATTTACATATCTATTTACAAAGACATAAAAAATAAAAAAAAAAAACATCCCTAACAGAATGTTAAATTTTAAGTATAAAAAATAAGATGAAACAATTGAATACTCATTAAAAGAGTTAGTGAGTCTTTTTCCGACTCGCACTACCGCACTTACGTGCATTAATTATATTTCAGAGAAGGAACAATTTCTCTACATTTACTAAAGTACCTCTACCAGTATTTATTTATCATTATACACATTCAATATGAGGGAATAGTAAATTACAGATACCTGTACCTTCAGAGTACTTTTGGTCTGCATTGTTAGCAATAATCTACCTCCACGGGATAGGCAAAGATCATCTGTTAGGTCATTCTTTTGTCTTTTGTCGCCACTACACCATTTTTGGAACTATCTTCGTTTTTACACACTATCAGCACTCTACTCTTTCTTTTTAGATGTTACTTCCTCGGACAGGACGTCAGGTTCTGGTCCTCTTCCAGATTTTCTCTTGGGGCTCACTTTTTTCTTTTCCCTCGTCACTGGGCCGTCTATTGGCTCCAGTGGTTTTGTAAAGACGTCTCCCCCCTCATCTCTTATTGGTTTTCGCTAAATGTTATTCGGGACCACCTAGATGGGGTCCTAAATTGTAATAAACCTGATCGCTATGCTGTAATGTTTTGACTTTTTCAAAATCTTTGTTGACGTATTCACTCATAACGCGTTCCTGGTTGGCCAAGGACAGTTTTTGTATCTCTTTCATGTGTTTGATACGCTGTTTCACATAAGCTTGGGTGCATTTTTCATCGGAAGTATTCAGCGCTGTAAAATGATTCGATACCTCCCGTGCAAAAAAAAGCATTGCAGGCGTGTACCCTGTGGCCCGATTTATTGAGGTGTTGTAAGCCAATTTATAAAACGGTAAACGAATATCCCACTCTGCCGTTTTGTCACACATACTTTTTAAAGATGACTTTAACAATTTGTGACTCGTCTCCACAATTCCATTTGAATTCGGTTTGTAACAGCTTGTAAAATGTCTCTCTATGTTCAGTGCTTTTAAATACTGGCAATAAACGTCACTCCTAAAATAGGGCCCGTTATCCGTCGTAATTGATTTAGGTATCCCGAAAGAGCTAAAATAGTTATTTAGAGCATTCAAAATTGTCTGCGCTTCTACTCCACGTAGAGGTATGGCCTCTAGGTACCTCGACGTCGAATCAATTATAGTTAGAATGAAGGAGTTTTTTTTAAATGTCGTATGCAATTTGCCTACTATATCACAATGTAGGGCTGTCCCTATTGGGGCATCCTTAATAACCTTTTGAATAGGTACTTTAATAGCTTGGTGTTGCTTATTTTTGTTGCATGGGATACAACTTGTACAATAGCTCCTTATATCTTTGTACATCCTATACCAAAAGAAACGAGACTTTACAGTTTCGTATCTTTTCGGGAACCCGAAATGACTTTTATGCGCCTCTTGTATAATTTCAAAAACCAAACTATTAGGAGCGATGAGGAGTAGTTTGTCCTTATATTTCTGTTTTAAAATTAGTGCATTATTCTCATTTAATTCAAATTTTCGAGTAATTTTGTTTTGTTTATTATTTTCTATCTTCTTAATGATTATGCTAAGTTTTGCGTCTTTACGTTGCTCGACTTTCACATTCTCTTCCGAGAGATTAACATTTACTTTGAACAAATTATTATGAATTTTGGTTTGAGCCGAAATATTATTTATGTTGCGAGAGATGTAATCTGCCGGATTTTTCACACCCTCAATAAATTCAATTGAGTAATCAAAATCACTAAGCCTCATCAGCCATCTAGCGACAATGTCACTTTGATGTTCCAATTTTAAAGGGTGAGTGAGAGCTTTTGAATCAGTGAGTACTGTAAACTTCCTTCCTAGCAGGATATTTTTAAAATATTGAACAGCATCGTGGATTGCCAAAAGTTCATATGTAATGCTAGGGTATCTCTTCTCAGACTCTTTTAGCTTTCTCCCATAAAACTCTATTGGAATATGTTCCTCGCCTTCCTTCTGTGTTAAGACCGCAGACAAGGCGACTTTTGAAGCGTCCGTGATAAGAAAAAATTCCTTTTCGAAATTTGGGGGTTTTAATGTAGGATTGTCAATAAATGCTTTCTGAATGGCACAGAATGCTGCTTCTGTTTTGTCCGTCCATCTAAACTTAACTTTGTCTTTCGTAAGCTCGATCAAGGGGTCAACAATGTCAGAGTAGTGATGAATTAACGTTCTGAAATAATTAGAAAGACCCAAAAGCGACTTAACTCCTTTTTTGTTCTTCGGTCTAGCTAATTTCTGTATTTTCTCCACATTTTTGGTTGATGGGGAGTACCCATTCTGATTAACCTTAAACCCCAAGAATTCAATTTCTTCTTTACAAACCTGCATTTTGCTGGGTTCTATCGTTAAATTATTCTCTATGAGTGCCTGTAAAACTTCTTTTAATAGCTGAGTCATACGTTCAACGGAATTCGCGGAAACAATGACATCGTCAATAAAATATCCGACTTCCTCCTTGTTAAAATGTCCCAATACTTTATCCATTAATTCGGCGAAAATTGTGGGACTTAATTTTAAACCGAAATTTAGCCTTACTGGGGCGTATTTTCCGTCTTCTGTAATGAAAGCCAATTTATCTCTATCTTCCGGGCGTAAATTTATTTGAAAAAAAGCACTATGCAAGTCTAACACAGTGTAAAATTTTTTTCCGCTTATTTTTTGTAAAAGTTCTTTGATATCCGGTATAGCATATGGGTATGCCTCTAAGATTTCGTTTAGCAAACGATAATCCACCGCCATCCTATATTTAGGTTTCTGTTTATCTAAAGACTTCTTTTTTACAAACAATACCGGGAAAGCATAATGAGAATTACTTTTTTCGATAATATTCGCTTCCAGTAATTTTTTTATTTCCTCTTGTGCATATTCTCGCACCGTATGAGGAGTCTTATAGGGCTTACACTGTATAGGGTAGTCGTGATGTAAATTTATCTTTGGGACGACCAGAGAAGAACTACCCAAAGTTTTATACGATTTTGAGAAAGCCTGGGCGTGTTCTATTAGTACGGTTTCCATCTGTAATTTTATCTCCTCGGATAAATGAGCTAAATCAAAATCCTCTTTACTAAGTTCTGCCTCTCTAAGACTGCGTACTTCCTCGATGGTCAGGTTGTTTACCTGGTATAACGAACCCTGTTCCACATCGTCTAACTCCTTTCCCGACTTTGCATCGAATTGTGTAGTAATTCTACCCAAATTTGCATTTGCCTGTATGACTACTTTTTTATCTGATACATTCTTTAAAATTATATTTATTGTTTTACTCTTCGTTACCTGGTGTATTGAGTCTTCGCATGTAAATCCCCTTTTTATTCTATCTGGCTCGAATAAGATATCATTTTCTGGTTCTAACTCTTCCGAAAAAGTTAAGGTGACAATTTTTTCGCCCCCCGGTGGTAAAAATACTCTTCTCGTTGCTCTAGCGACAATCAACTTATTTTCCTTAGTTTTTTTTCTACCATTGTCCATATTATTTTTTTGCTGTTTATTGTTTTTCTGCGTGCTCGAGGCGTTTATCTGGCACCCCTTTTCCTCGTCTTCTTCCTCATCTATTGTAATTGTAGTGTTTTTTATTCTTAAACAATTTTGTTTTAAATCAAGCACCATCCTATTATTTTTTAAAAAATCGTAACCGAGTAGCATGTTGTAATTTCCGCTAAAATTGTTACTCGTGACATAAAATGTACCCGAAGTAAATACATTATTTAGTTTGAATGATATTTTAATACACTGTTTAAATGGAATATTTACTCCATTAAAAGATCTTATACGAATTCTATTTCCTAAAAATTTCATTTTAACCTGTTTTTCTTTTAAAATATCAAATAAATCACATGAAATTAGAGACACCGCTCCGCCGCTGTCCAAAAGACCCTCTACATTAACCCCTTCGATTTTAAATTTAATAATAGGAAGGTTATTACTATCTTCGCCCTTTACGCTAGCAATCACTCGCGTATCCGGGGATCTGTTACGGGGCTTTTCGACCTCTCTCTCGCTATCTACAGACCCCCTTTTCCATTTCCCGGGTGAAAACCTTTCTTTTGATATTTTCCATTTTTCCGATAATTATTTCCTGCATTACTGCTCCCCTCATTTCTTCTGTTTTGTTGACTTTCGTAATTTTGGGTGTTAGGGAAATTTGTATTCTGAACTTGAAAATTCCCCCCAAAATTCGGGTAATTAGCGCCCGTACGTTGAACAAAATTATTCTGAGGTGAGAAACCATTATAAGGATAAGGATTTGTAGTAAATTGAGGCCCTGGAGCCGGTGGCAGCGAATGAAATGTGGAATTAGGATTATAATTTGGCATGAAGCCATACCCTTGAAAATTATCCGTAAAATTTGAAGGGTGAGCCCCCGGAAAATCTACCTGTTTGAACTTAGGAAAATTCGTTCGAAAATTCTGTTTATACTCAGATTGCTTAGAAAATTTATATCGACAATTTTGTGTCGTGTGGTTGCTGCGTTTGCAGATCTCACAGTACTTGTCTTTAACAAAAGTACTTTTTTCGACTTTATTTCGTTGCGCTAACTTTAAACTTTCCAATTCTAACTGCAACTTAGCCATACTCTCGGCTTGCAATTGATTTTGCTTAATTAGGCTTTGACACAACTCCGCGGTCCCATCCTTACTTACGTTGTTTACCTCTGCAAAATTTGTAGAGTTAATTGCGGCTTCCATAATTAACGCTGCTTCCGTTGCCTCAGAGAAAGATTTTACCGCACGCTTTCGAATTTCAAAAGAAATATCGGTTTTGACTGCATCCATAAACTTATGCAATTTCATAAGTTCGAAAAGTTTTTTCGCGTCATTCTTATTTGATAATCCAGAAATTTCAAAAAACTTCGCTGCTTCTATATTAAAACGAAGAATAAAATCACTTATCGACTCCGTTGGACCCTGTTTTAATTTTGAAAAATTCTCGTGGGCTTCACCAAAGGAAAGTTTTGAGCCGAAAGCATTCAGAAGTTTTTCTTTAAATTTTTCATAATTAGTTTCGGTATGTAGCTCCGCATCTGATATTAGTTTCTCGCGAGCTAAGCCGGTTAGTTTAGATTTTAGGATAATTAATTTGGCTTCCACAGGAATTGCTGCTTGTACAGCCGCTTCATCAAATTGAGTAACGTAGAAATTTATATCATTTTCCCGTTTTGCATCAAAAGCGGGGATACAATTTAGTAAATTGTCCATTTTAGGGGTATTATTATCCGTATTTAGAACTTGAGAATTTTGAAGTCGTGTTCTTGCTTTATACAAAAAACTGTTAAACTCCGTAGAAGAACGCTTATTTCTCTTAAATTTGCTACCCATAAAATTTGTACACAAAATTTATATTGATCAAATTTCAAGGTTTTACGCATATAAATAGCTTCTACAAATTTCAAGAAATACAAATACACAAAATACTTATGATACCGAAAAAATCTTTCATAGTAGTAATTTCACTTTTGCACCTAGCAATCTGTACTACAGAAATACTATTTAGAATAATATATAAATACAGAAATATTACCTAAATTATTTGTTTTGTGTGCCAAGCACTACATTACACTACCTGTTTTATTATTTGTCATTTCCTTTACTATTTGTAAAAACACTTGTAAACAGAAATTATTATTATTATTATTATTATTATTTTTTTTTCAACATAGCATAATTACCCCCAATTTGTAGTACTGCGATCACAAACTTATCTATTTACTTAACATATTTTATTTATGAAAAATATATATATGTATATAAGTATCATTTGTACTACTCAGTAATTTTCAATAAATATTGTCATGACTGTGGAACTATGTGCCAGCTATACTTGACATAGAAAATGAGAGAAATTGTCCTTAAAAAAAAATTATTTAATTTATTTATTTATGTTAAAAAAAAAACTAAAATCAAGAATTTTAGACATCGAGTAGATAAAATAATAGTTAAATTTCGAAACATATAAAAAAAAATTACTTTAAATACAGTATTAAAATTATAATCTCAGAATATTCATAATAATAATAATAATCATAATACTAGTAATAATAATAATAGAAAAAAAACCCGTATTGTAACCATAAAATTAATGAAAATAATAACCTAGGCTTTAAAGTTGGCAAAGGTCACGTCACCATACAATTCCCGGGGCTAATGCTGGTAAGTTCTGGGCCTCCTAATTGGAGATGGTTACTAATGCCCAATTACATAAACTCCCTACATTAGTTAAAGGAAGCACGGGTTAATGCTTCTTCCGGAAACGCTGGGTGTTGGATTATCAGGTTAAAGGTGTGATCGTGGCTTCTGGACGTCGGTGAAAATTTATAATGATCCCATAAAAGTTACCCATATTATTGAATTAAATTAACTACTCTAGTAAAAAAAAAGATCAGATTATTACGTTGTGATTATTTACGCCGCCCTACGTCTTATGAAGCCGGACTAGATAAAGTATATAAATCCCTAACCTCTCATAAATTATAAACTAGTCCTCCTGATAAACCAACTAAAATTAATAAACAATTAAATTAAAGAAAAAGAAGAAAAACACTACTCGATGACATATGAGTGTTAACCCATATAAATTAAATACAAAGAGTTAAAAGTAAACGAAAAAACATTTATTTACATATCTATTTACAAAGACATAAAAAATAAAAAAAACAAACATCCCTAACAGAATGTTAAATTTTAAGTATAAAAAATAAGATGAAACAATTGAATACTCATTAAAAGAGTTAGTGAGTCTTTTTCCGACTCGCACTACCGCACTTACGTGCATTAATTATATTTCAGAGAAGGAACAATTTCTCTACATTTACTAAAGTACCTCTACCAGTATTTATTTATCATTATACACATTCAATATGAGGGAATAGTAAATTACAGATACCTGTACCTTCAGAGTACTTTTGGTCTGCATTGTTAGCAATAATCTACCTCCACGGGATAGGCAAAGATCATCTGTTAGGTCATTCTTTTGTCTTTTGTCGCCACTACACCATTTTTGGAACTATCTTCGTTTTTACACACTATCAGCACTCTACTCTTTCTTTTTAGATGTTACTTCCTTGGACAGGACGTCAGGTTCTGGTCCTCTTCCAGATTTTCTCTTGGGGCTCACTTTTTTCTTTTCCCTCGTCACTGGGCCGTCTATTGGCTCCAGTGGTTTTGTAAAGACGTCTCCCCCCTCATCTCTTATTGGTTTTCGCTAAATGTTATTCGGGACCACCTAGATGGGGTCCTAAATTGTAAATTTGCTATGCACTTCCAAACAGCTATAAATTTTTCAGCTCGTAAATTTTTTTCTCCGTAAAAGATGTCCTTGTTAGATCGCAGACCAGTGTCTCCGAAGGTAATAAAACTACTCTGGGTGGTCGTTTCTATTTTCCCATACGAAAAAGAAACTATGTACACTAATAAAATAAATACTCCAAAAAAATTCCTGGTTATACAATATATATACATAAAAAATACATATTAAAAAAATAAAAGTATATAAAATAAATAGTCCACAGAAATTCCTGGTTATACAATATATATATGAAAAATACCTATTAAAATAATAAAAGTAAACTAATTTAGTCAGAAATTGGGAGGTGGCTCATATCTGACCACCAACTGCTTAAAGCTGCATTTAGAAGCGAGCCTGAGCAAGTTGACCTGAGATGGGTATAAATCAATTCTCTTCCCATTCTTCTGCAATCATTTTGTGGTCATGCTATTGTCATATGAGGGGGTTAGAATGAAAGTGGAGTAAGGCAAAAATTTGAAAAATCTAGGTAACCATATTTTCACTGAACATACATTAATTTCTGTTCAGTGCGACTGTCAAATAAGTCATAATTCACTTAGGGAGTCACTAGAGGGCAAAACAAGTTAGACCACTTAATGCAGAGGCAATACGACAAGTTTCACAAAACCCTTCCTTTCTTAAATTACTAAATATTGACTTACTCCACTCTCATTCAAACCCTCTCATATTGCTTTTTCATTTATGTTCCAGAACATTTTCATGTATTTTTTATTATTACTGCATATTGTATTTCTTTTTTTTAAAATCGCCTGTATTTTTTATTATTTTTTATAAATATGGAAACAATCTTTGATTTACTTAGTATTGAGATGGACGCCATCTCATTTTTTCAAAAGCGAGGTCTTTTAATGAACAAACAACTATGCGAAAATGGCTATGATATGAAACTGTACATTACTAATGAGGAAGCTATATGGAGATGAAACGTAAAAAAAAAAAGGTTTCTGTGTTGGAAATTAGTTAATAGTGGTTTGAAAATACCATTTTAGTTACTTTTAAAGATAAAAGAAAATCTTTTAGTCTCATTGGTGGTAAATATAGGTCTCAGAAGCAAAATTTTAGGAACATGACATTTTATAAAATAGGCTAGGAGAAAAAGTCTTTCAGTCTCTTTGATATCCCTATAGGCACCAAGACCAGGTGCATTTATGGCTATGCTCTCCTATTCCCATTATGACCCACTCTGAAAAACATAAAACCTATATATTTAAAGTGAAAAGCGCATTCTGTCAAATTCCATTCTTTTTTCCACACGAAAAGGGTCTCATTGCGCATGCTTCAACGTTTTTTGAAGGTGTCTTCCCTCAGAAATGGGAAATATGTTTAGCCTAGGGGGATTAAAAAGGGTTGATTGAAAATGGATGGAGGCGTACCATTGCATTGAAATCATAGACCTAATACATTTTTGCTCTGAGGTTGAAAGCTAAAGCTTTTTTTTTCAAAGAACTCATGTTTTCACTACTAAATATGTATATTTTTTTGCAAAATTTTAAAGACAACTTGGATACAGTTATATTTATAACTGATTGAAATTTCACAGAGTTCAGAAGATGAGAATTATTTTTTTTATTGCTATGTTACAGGAGCCGACACGAAAATAAACAAACAAACAAAAAAGGCGAGAAGAAAACTTTTACAACTAGCTAACAATATTTTTTCACAAAATTTTTTACAAGGGCTGTAAAACTGTTTCATTTATAACCAATAAAGATTTCAAAGAGTTCAGACAAAAAGAACTTTTTATTTTAAAACTATAAAACGACCCTATGTGAAAAAAAAAAACAAGAAAATGAGTGCTTTTATCACTAAATATTAATATTTTTTCGAGAATTTTTCACTTTAAAATATAATTTCCTCAAAAATCATGTTAAAGATATAAAATAATAAAAAACTTGATTTTTTAAAAAATTTATTATCACGGGCCGGCCGGGTCAGCTAGCCCATTTTCTTTAAAAAGGACAGTGTAAATATTAATTAGTTCTTTCATTCATGTGCCATTATGTTTTTACATGTTCCTAAAATATATTTAAAAAATAAATAAAAGATTCTTTGAATAAAACCATACTCACTAAAAGTGATGCTTAAAGGCTTACAAATACCTTTTAAGCCTTTGTTGTTAAGCCTGTGTTTGTAAAACCAATGAGACTTTGGTCCTGGCCAAAGAAATATTATACAAATCCACCTGCTAAGACAAAAACCTGTAAAAAAACAAAATATTTTTCTAGTCGCTCAGCGATTCTGTTTTTACATGTTTCAATGTACATGTTTCAGTAAAACCGGGGATAACGGAAACTGTTTATAGCCATATAAAATATATTATACAAGCACATAACATCTTATTTCAATAAAATGTGCTTCAAGTAGTGTTGCCAAGTATCCAGACTTACGCGTCCTGATTTTCAGGAATTCTAAGACCTGTGCCGCAGGACCACTGCACGGGACGCCAAAAGTCTCGATTTTTCATGATATGCAAATTCTCTTAAATTTCTTTTAGTACCATGCTATTGGTTAGTCTGTATCGAGTGGAAGTTAATAGAGTAAAACTTGTATAAACAGAACGTATCTAGAACAGACATTTTTTATGGTCCTGTGAAAGGAATATTTTACAAATCTACTTTCTAAGACATAAACCTGTCTAAAAACAAAATATTTTTCTGGTCCCTAGTAATTCTGTTTTTACAAGTTTTAATGTACATGTTTCAGTAAAACCTGGGATAACAGAAACTTAATAATGGGATCCTGTCTTAAAAGTAAAAATTTCATATTCCCTACTGAAGGAATATCATACAATTATAACTGTGCTATCAGGAATCTCTCCAAAATTGAATTTTATTTTGGTCCCTTGTGATCGTGCTTTCACAGATTTTACTGTCTAAGATTAGTATGTTTCTTTATTACCCTAAAACATACCTAGAGGAAATCTCAAATGACTGGAGAAAGATTCCATTTTACAGGATGACTATAGAAATTGTAAAAAAAAAGTTCCCTGATTTCCATTATTAACGATACACATACAGTATTTTTCAATGTAGGCCACTTCCTCATATAACACACTTATTCAGCTTGATAATACCTTATTTGGGAGAAAAAACAAGAGAAAAACATACAAATTGCACAATATTCATAAAGTACTGGTTCAGAGTTTCATAAATCTGAACTCAAAATTTAGTCCAACAACTTCATATAATGGCCAATGAATATTTGGAAACCAGAAAATTTCCCCATTTTCTAAAGAATGTTAAAGTTCAATTCTAAGACATATCTATATGAGACAGGCTAATAGGATTAAGTAGGCCACCTGGTCAGCTTATGCTAATGTATCATAAGATTTTCAAAAATGGGTAAATTACCTTCAATATAAGCACTATCCACAAAAAATGAGGACATCTGATCACCTTAATTTGTGTTAAATACCAAAAACTCCTATTGTGCATTTTTTTAAAAGTATATAAAAATTTTACTTTTCTTCATTGTGTACGAATATTGGCTTAAATATCACCTATTTGTTGATGAATCAGTCTCATGTAAAAACACAAATATTTTCCCAAATAGACAAATTTTCCTGATTTTCAAGTACATTTATGAAATTCCTTGATTTTTTCAGATTGATAAACCTCCTGATTTTTCCGTGATTCCAGAATCTGTAGCCACCCTGTTTAGGTAAGTTTTCATCTTAATAGGCATAATTTTATGATATTTCTTCTATACAGACTATGAATTTTTTTTTATTTAAATCAAGCTTCCATTACAGACAGGTTCTGTTTTCATAAGATTTACTGCATTTGTATGTTCCAATTTAATAGCTACAGTCTTGCTTTTTGTGAAAGTAGAACTGGCATAGGTATGGCAAAACAAACTACAATTGTGAACGTTGCCCACTAAGTTAGTGGTAGGGTAGGGGTTGGACTCCATTTTGCTGTCAATTACAGCTTCCTATCTTATTTGTCTCACTGGCCATTACTGTGTGTATATAAGAGCATAGCTTCATTTAGCCTATTTTAATGTGGTTCTATTATATCAATTGGATTTTTTTTTTCAATAAGAAGCACAGATAACTCCATTATAGTTTTTACACTTAAAAATAAACAACTATTTACATATTAAATATAGACACTGTGATAGTTGTATGTGCTTTGTATTCATTAAAAAGATATAATTAAAATTTGTTAAACAAGTCAATGTTTCTGATCTTGTTTAACAACATTTTTAAAGAAACTTCAAATAAAAATCAGACAGGCAGTAAATATATATCCTAAATTATATTCAAATAATAAAAACAATTAAAAAAAAAAAAACCCGAGAGGGAGGGATGAAAATAAATGCTTATCAAATAATCCTCTTTTTATTTATAGAAGAATGTCATAACTGTCTAGCTTTAAAAAATGTACTAACTACACTACAAAATATCAAAAGTACTTAATTTTACAGCTTCTTTAAATTAAATAAATAAAATTCACTGTTGAAAGAAAGATGAAACAGAAAGAAAGGGGGAGACTACATATTTCAAAAAGTATAACTATGTTATAACACTATAAAAAGTAATTTCATACCTATTTTAACACTGTATTTTTTCCACTTAAAATGCTATGCCTAAATTAAATCCACTTCATTGTCTTTATCTATTTATCCAAATTTAAGAGACTGTTCAATAAATTAAACAAATCAATGTTCCTGAAGAATTCTGTTTGTTTAGCATAGTTGCCTTTTTCTCTTTTGTAAAATTTTCATTTTTTTAAATAAAAGCTTTTATTAACCCTCTTACTGACAAGCCCGTGTTAATACGTTCACTATGCTCAAGGTTTCACTGCAATACAAGCATTTTTTAAATTAATATAATTCTACAAATATAATGCAGTTTTAATACATTAAGTAATGATTGATATCTTCAAGGTTTACATTCATTTATATAATTTTTTTTTTAAATATAATTTTCGAATAATCAACTATTTTAGCATTTAAAATAAAATATAGAGAAAACAACATTATAATTTTGCCCTTTAGATGGAAAGTCAGGGGGTTAAAAATAATAGTACAGTGAGAAAAACGGTAATAAAGTATGACAAATATTAATATTGGAAACAAGGGAGGGGGGAAATTAAGGACAATCGTGGAAAAAATAAGATCTCTTAAGGTTTATTAGAAACCCTCTTAAAGATTTTTGAATTGGTATATTTTTGGAAAAAACAGTCAACTGCATAGGGTTGGGATTGGGCAATTAACAGCAGTTAATTTCGGAAATATATCATTTTATATAGCTGCAAAATAAATTTATACAGGAAGAAAGACAAATAGAAGTTAAGAAAACATTTTTATTGACATCAAAGTGATAAAATATGTAAAATAAACACTCTATAGTAAATCTATTCTTATTACACAATCTTAAAACCTTTTTAAATTCAAAAGTTAGTATGCATATGATATACAAATAGCTAAAACATTAAGCAACAAAGCAGCAAAAAGGCAAGATTTATCAATACATTTTTTGATTTTAAATCACAACCTTCGTAAGGCACTCTTTTCAAGAAACAACATTTTGCAATACATTACACAAGACATAATAAATCTTCCTTACGGCTCATGTTTATAATCCATTGTTTTCAAGCCACATGCATATAATTGCATATACCATTCAGTAAAAATGTGTGATGTTTTATACTCACTTCTTTAATGTTGTATATGAGTAATTAATAGAAATTTTACAAATTTTGTGTCTACATGAAATTGTTAATTGTTTAAAGGAAATAAATATTGGTGGTTAAAAATAATCATGAAGTTTGAATAATGAATTAAATGAACATGGGGAATAATAAATTTTAGAAGGCTATAACAGATTATCATAGCTGAAATATGCATATTTGGAATTATGCATTTTGGATGGTAGAAAGACATGAAAGTACTACATTTAAGATTTGCATGACTTGAGCAAGTAATTTACATAACTTGAGCAAGTAACTTAATAACTTCAGCTTCTAAAACAAAAATAAAAGAAAGAGAGAGACATATTTTTCTTGAGAAAAATCTAAACTAGAAATAAATCTTCCAATAACAAATTAAATGACAGAAGAAATAATGATATTTTTCAGTTTATAATAAAACAAGAAATTAAAAAGGGATGACTAAGGATTCTTTAACATGTTGTAAAAATGTTTAATAAAGACAAAAAAAAAAAAAGATATGATATAAATCAAACTTAAGCCAGCAGGTTAAAAGGAAGATCAAGTTAAACATAAAATACTCACAGACAAAAGAATAATTTTTAAAAGTAAAAGAAAATATAAAAAATAAAAACTTCAAGATCACAAACATTATCACACATTTCTTTAAAAATAAGAGATTGCTTGAGAAAAAAGATACATCAAATCCAATTTTTTTGTAGTTTGCATAGAATCTTAACGCAGGTGTAATCAATGGCTACGATGTGCACCGAAGAACAATACAAAAATCCTTTGAAAATCATAATGGAAATAAATAAGCAAAACAAAAGTCTAAAAATTTCATAAATCACTTCCAGCATACAACTAAATAGTGAAATTCTAACTAAACTCATATTTTAAAATAAGAAGCATTATATATAAAAAAAAAACAATTTTTAAATATTTTCTCTGAAAAAAAAGAAAACTACTCTGCAAATGTAAAATAATTGAAACATTTTTTCATGCAAAATTTTGATGCATATTAATAATTTCTTGCTACGAAATACTGTTTAAATATCATTTAAAAATTACAAAAACGTATCACACATTAAGAGAAAGGTAATTAAACAATTAAATTAAATTTCCAGTTTTAATTTTTTTTTTTTTAAATGTTACAAAATTTAGCAGTTTTCCTAAAAGGAAAAATTATAGACTAATATTCATTGTTATAGAGATCTTAGCACGAGAGAAAACGGCAAGGTTGAATTTGGCAAGAAATTCAAAAATTTCAAATACAGTGATCTTTCACTTATACGCGACCTCTGTTATAAGCGTTTTTCCCGTGGGCCCGGTCAGCGAAATAGGAAAGCAATGCTAACACTTATTCATTTATATGCGAAACCTAAAATGCACCTTTCACTTATGCGCAAATTTATTTTTCAAGTTGCTTATCGCAAGAATGTACCCTTCCTGTTCTGTCTCTTGGAATGCATTCACACACCCTTAATCCATTGTTCAGATTCTTCCACGAGCGCGTTCTTTTTCGATTGTGATGGACATCGAAAGGGGAGAACGGGTTACATACGAAAATGTTGATGTCATTAAAAGTCGCAGCCAATCTGTGTAGACGGTAAGCACTGCTTGCGGAACAAGATTTAGGTTTGCGTTACTATGCCATTCGCTTACGTACTGTACAGTGTATAAAAAATGGCAAAACGTACGAACTTGTCGCTTTCTTTGAAAATGGATAGCATAAAAAAATTTGATGAAAAATGCTTTAAATCAAAAACAGCGTTAGCTGATCATTTACGTATTACAGAATCAACTTTAAAAGGAATTCTGAAAAGCAGAGAAGGTATAAATGCAGCTTATCTAGAATTTGGAATAAAGGCCAAGAAAAGGAGTCTCATTCAAAGCGGAAAGAACGAAGAATACGAGAAAGTTTTAGTTCTCTGGTTTAAAGAAACTCGTGCATCCAACATTCCTGTAAACGTTGAACTTCTAAGAGAGAAAGCCTTGGAATTATCGAAGAGTTATGACATGGAAAACTTTTCTGCGTTACACGGACGGGTTGAGAAATTTAAGATTAGACATGGATTTTCAACTCGTGTCCTTTCTGGTGAAAGTGGAAGTGTCAATAATGAATCTGTTGAATAATGGAAAAAAGACTTGCCTGATTTAGTTAAAGAATACGAACCGAAAAACATTTACAATTGCGACGAAACTGGACTTTTCTATCGAGTAATGCTCAACCGAACTTTGGCGTTTAAAGGAGAACCATACCATGGTGGAAAAAAAAGTATAGAAAGGTTAACTGTGTTGCTGTGCTGTAATGCTGATGGTTCGGATAAATTGCCTCCACTAGTCATTGGGAAATCAAAGAATCCCCGATGTTTAAAAAATGTAAAGAAACTTCCATATGATTATGCTAGTAATAAAATGGTATGGATGACTTCGGGCATTTTTCTGGATTTCCTGCACAAATTTGACAGTAAAATGGAAAAAGAGAAATGAAATGCGATCCTATTTATGGATCAATGCCCAGCACACCCAAAAGATCTTCCGCCTCTCAACTATACAAAAGATGTGTTTTTTCCAGCCAATTGCACAAGCAAACTTCAACCTATGGACCTGAGCATCATTCGTTGCGTGAAAGTGCAATACAGAAGAACTTTAATTCGGCGTCTTCTTGCTGCTATAGAAATTAAACGTTCGGTGAAAGATGATTTGAAGCAGATCGCTGTCCTTGATGCTATTCACATGGTGTACTCGTCATGGACAAACATTACTGACATCTGTATCAAAAACTATATTAAGAAGGCACGATTTCTGCTCCCAGAAGAAAAGGAATGCGAAGACGATAAATAAACACAAAGCAAGGCCGATGTAAGCGAAGATGATTGGAATGCTACATCTGGCTGGCTGGCTTCGTGTACTTTCTCCAAATTCGTGGGATGTCGACAAAACCTTAATTACAACTGAGATGCAGGATATCAGCGATATTGCAGCGGAAATTGGCAACAACAAAGACGAAGATGTGGAAGACGATGAAGGAGATACAGCAAAAGTTCCCCCAACCCACACAACAGCATATGAAGCATTGGAAACTCTGTGGGATTTTTTTCAATTTAATTCCGGAAGCGAAAGAACTTTTTCGCACCTAGATGAACTTGAAAAGACTCTCATGGACAGGTCTCGAAAACAAAAACAAACCTTTATTGATGACTTTTATGTAAAGAAAACGTAATTTAACAAAAATCTGGTATGTATGTACAACTTTGAATTTTTACATTCTTATTAAATTACAATATATAAACAGAAATTATGTGCGTATTTATTTATTAGTGTATTAGTAGTGTACTGTTAGTATTAGTTATGTTAACTTTTTGCATTTAAGCTTATTTTATTGTTTTACACTTATGCGCGAATCTCACTTATACGCGAAAATTTCGTTGTCCCCTTTTGTCACGCATAAGTGAGAGATCACTGTATTTACACCATTTAATGTATATATTAAGAAGCAATTTCTTTTAATTTATAAATGCCCTATAACAATGTAATACAAAGCATATAACATAAAAAGCCATAAAGAATTAGAATTATTTTTTTAATCAGTTGCCATTTCATTTTCATTATTGTTAACACTATTTGATGTGAAATCACATTTTCTTAAGACTGAGACAGAGATCCATACAGGGCCATAACCAGACAGAGGCAGGGTGGGCTGAGCCTCTCCTAGCAACTTCTTGAGCCCCCTCTAGATTTCCTAATCTTTCAATACGAATAACATCATTTATTACATTTAAGAATTTTAAAACTTTATAATCAAAAGTTTTATGACAGTGGGGACTTGATTTCTACTTCTGTCCATATTTACATATCTTTAAAATAGAGGGGTAAAGACAAGGTGTGAATTAGCCCCATCAAAAAATTTCAAAGCCCCCCTTCTGACTTTGCCGACTAGTTTATGGCCCTGGACTCGTACAACAAAGAACAATTCTAATATTTAAAATCAATTTTTTTTTAAATTATGCCTAAGGTAAACATGAGCCATAAAAAGTGGAAGACCCTTGCATTAAAAAGAAGAGTATTTGGCATAATAAAAATATTGGCAAATGAAAATCAAATGGTACCATCGAACTAATTCAAGACTTTCTAAATAGAAGTGCTAAATTAAACAAAAAATTGAAAATGTTTTTATATAAACACCAAAGAAAACTACTATAAAACACTATGGAATTTTTTCACATAAACAATGTTGCTGATGTGCTATTTTAAGTACATTAAATAAGGAACCACAATTTCAATTTAAAACATACTTTTTTTTATAAACTTAAATTTTTCTTTTATATTTTATTTTCAATTTAGTTTTCAGATGCTTTGAACATTAATGAAAATTCTGAACAAATCAAAGAGAGAAAAAACAAGAATAATAACAAATATAAATGTAGCAAGTTATTCAGAAAGGAAATATAACTTAATTAGAAGCCACCTTATTTTCTTAAATTTCATATGAGTTATGTATACTTTGTCCAAACCATTAATTTTTTTAAACTACATTTGTACTTGTTTATAGTTAAATGTATGCTATGAACTCTAATTTGATGCGGTGTTAATCATAAAGTAATGAAAAACTTTAAAGCAATATAACATAATTAATGATAACATAGATATGTTGCATTTCAAAAAAGAAAAATGTCATCTTACTAATTCTATTTTCTTGATTTATCACTTAAAGCTGCTAAAATTAGAACATTTGCAAAACTACAAAAACAGGGAAAATTGTTTTAAAATACTGAAAACTGATGATTTGACAAAATGAAAAACAACCATAAAACTACAAGCTGAACAAGATATTTATCCTTAACATTATGCATTAACAAAAATAAACACAATGGTCATCAATAGTTTGATTAAACTATTTTTATTTCACACAGTTTACAGCATTTATTTATAATACAGGGCTCAAAACATATAGGAAAAAAAAATATTGTTCCTAGCACTATTTCAAAACAATTATCATCATGATATATTTGTACTCCATATATTAAAGAAATTTATCCCGAAGATTACAGATTTGGGGTATTGGTATGAACAATAAATTTTTCCCTACATGCCTCCAGTGCTGATAATACTCACTCTAATTTAAAATACATAAACCAACATTTTAACAAATATATTTTAAAACAAGAAACTCCAACAACATTAAAGAATATTTCGACTAAGCAAATTCAACAAATAAATATATCCCAATGCTTCTGTTGTTTGAACCAGGACTAAATACAAAATATTTACACACTCAATTTCATAAAATTTATAAAACTTTTAAAGCACTGAATTGACGACACGCACACAAGGACGGTGGAAATCTAAAAAGATATATATATCACACAGATTTTGGAAGAATGCATATTGTGAAGTGACTCCTAGCATAACACTCCAATCTTCAGCTTTTTATTTACCAGAGACTGCACCGTATGGGCTATACTATAAATACAACAAATAAGCACATGTATTACATAAATAAAAGGATCAATATACAAAATTAATATACAAGTAGTTAAACCTAAAAAACGTTTTAATCTATGTCTTATGCAATAGCATAAAAAGAGGATTAAAGCAGTTAAAAAAAGATACCTCAGGGTTTCATTAGTTTAAAAATTTCTCATGAATGAATTACATGTTTAGAGTAAGTCACTACAACATTTTTCAGGATTCCCACCCAGAAACAGATGCAAAAGTAGTGAACTAGTAATCATTAATAAATTAATTAATAATAAAATAAATGTAAATAAGTAATCAAAATAAAGACTTCACTTACACAAAAATTGCATTTGGTAAATACATTTTATTAACACTAGAACCGCGATGAGGGGTTATTTTGACCCATACCAAATGAATAAATGTTAATTCAAACCAGAAATTTCTTCATAAAATAAGTTAATTGTATAACCCCCCCTCCACCCCCCCCCCAAAAAAAAAAAAAAAAAACCATAAAAGGTTAGATACTTTTAAATAAATTTGATGTAAAATATTTTTATAAAACTTGTAAAATTTCCCACGGTTCTAGTGTTAAATTATAACAAATTTTCTCTTCTCATGATTTCTGATCTACAAATACCCTTATAAAATTAAAAAAAAAATGTTTCAGCACCAGAAACAGTGAATAACGCATGCAACATTTAATGTTTCTTCATGCTCAAACATACAAATTTTGGCAGCAATGTAGGCCTACTTTTACAAATAACAAATATGTTCAAGAAATAGTTTAAACTTTAAAATGCTATTAAATTTTAAAATCACACTTTTTAAAATCCAAATTCTGAAAAAAAATTTGCTACCTATGCCATAGTTAAATTTACAACCTTATTTGTTTGAGCATACAGAAAAGTATTACTCTTGTATACAAAATTCACTTAAACTTTTACATATGATAGCTTTTTCTTGAACAAATCATACACAGTACAAAAAGAAAATCTAATGAACTTTTAAATCTAATGAAAATGAAATATATATATATATATATATATATATATATATATATATATATAGAGAGAGAGAGAGAGAGAGAGAGAGAGAGAGAGAGAGAAAAGGGGGGGGGGCATTTAGAAAATACAAAATTTTCCATTTGTTGTTTTAAAAACTAATGAAACAGAAATAGCGAACATGCAAATGAAAATAAGCTAAATAACTTAAAAAAGGGACAACATTTAAAAAAAAAAAAATTATATGAAATCTAAAGTATATTTACATCCCAATGATTTTTTTTTGTGATAAAAGACTTTCATGAGATACATTCAAAGTCCATTAATAGTTTACATAAATGGCAACTATAAAGTACAGGACAAGAAAAATCAAAGCTTAAATCGTTTAAAGCAGCAGTTCTTAAACTGTGGTCCGCGTGCTTACGGCTGGGGGTCCTCAAGCTCAGTGCTACATTCAGATTTTTTTCTTTTCTTGAAGTAATTTCTGTAGTTCTTTTAGGGGTAGATTTGCAGGACAAGAACGTCTAGTCTAAACAATTAATAAGAACATAAAACACCAAATATCCTAAGGAGACATGTCAGTGCTCCATAGATGGAATGCACCCCCCTCCCTTTTTTTCCTGGACATCAAACACTTTAAATTCATCACTACACAAGCCATAATTTTTACAGAATATTTTTTCCTTTCTCCAGTTTGTTTTAAAATAAGTAATAATTCGAGTTGCCATAGTAGCAGTCACCTGACCATGCGGTCTGTTTATCAATGTAAGAAAATGAAAGCAAAGTTTGTTTTTAACACTCCAACCCCTTATCCAACGATTTCCATAGGCAAGACTTTTGTAGAAAAATTTATATAATACGCAATTTTTGGTACAATTTTGTTTTAAAAATTCCGCAGTCAAAGAGTAAAAATGCAAATGATAAATATCCTAAATATTTCAAATACATGATGATTTGAAATATATAATAGATACATATTGGTCGAAAGGAGTTTGAAAAAAAATTAAGCAGTAAGAGGATTAATAAAGACTCTCCATTAAAACGAAATTCTAATAAATTATCCTAAGCAATGTTTTACAATTATTTGAGATTTAAGCGAAAGAGGAACATTTATTTTTAAATTTCTAAACAAACAATAGAAGCTATAAACTTGTGAATTTTATTATTTAAAAAATACAGTTTTAAAATCTACAAAAAATGCAATTTCCCTCAAAATTAGGAAATAATTTTAGACTTAAAACAAGCTTTTCAGAAATCAGCCTTTTTCTCTCTCTAAATGTGCAAGATTTTTTATTTTTAAAAAATTAGGATGCACTGATGAGAAATTTGTTTTTAAGAGGTAATAGAAGCCGATTCACATCATTTGAAAAAAATGCGATATTGTTATTACAACCATTGTCATTTTAAAAGTCACTGCTCGTATTTTAGTCTCTCTTGTTACATATTTAAATAATTCAACAATATGTTTTATTTAAGATATGGATAAGTGATTAAAAAGGCTGGTACATTAAAATGTAAAGATGAGAAGGAGTTAGATTTAGACGATGATGATTCAACACTGCAGAATTCACCAGAGAAGAAAATTTCGCCAAGGCAAAAGCGTTAGTCCTCTGAATAATATTTACCATTTGGATTTACAAGTACCTATATTAATAACGAGGAACAGTCAGTCTATTATTTGTAACGATATACTGTCAAATCAGTGTATGAGACCAGCAAAACTCAGAAGACAAACTAAACACAAATAATGTGCAAACAAACCAAATGACTTTTTTTTAAATTAATTTACAGCAAGTCAGAACTGAAATGAAAAGACAACTGGTTCCAATAATGTAAAGGCCGTTTTTACCTCACATCAGGTATCTCTGATGGTAGAAAAGTTTGTAAAACTTCAGACGATTTCAACAAATTGAATTCTACTTGCTGCTAAAGCAATAATTCTAACAATGATAGAAAAAAAACAGCAAAAGATTTAAATTTCATTTCATCATCTAATGATACTGTTAAGAGCAGAATCACAGACTTGTGTGACAATCTTGAGAACTAATAGAATGAACGTATAAAAATTAGTCATTTCTTCACATTGCAACTAGATGAGAGTTTAGCTATTTCCAATAATGTTCATTTGATAGTTTTATCTTGTTATGAATTTGATACTAAGATATGTGAAGATTTTTGCAAATGCCTCCCAACTCGCACAAGTGCTGTACTATTCACATGTTTAGAGGGTTTCATTCAAGGAAAATAAATAAACCAATCAAGATCTATTGCAATAAGTGCAGATAGGTCTTTGAGCTATGAGTGGAACTATTAATGATTTGATGTTTAATAAGCTTCGTTGAAGCTAAAACACAACATATAATTTGAACACACAGTTGTATTAAATGTGAGCTGCTGTTTGCCTGAAAATTCTTGAAGATTTGAAGACTACATTCAATGAAGTTGCTTCAGTAGTAAATTATATCTAAACTAACTAGATTTGATAGAAGTTACTACTGAAACAACTAAATTAACTTAAATTATTCACCAAAATTTTGTGAGAAGAAATTGGAAGTAAACACAAGCAGCTATTTATGCATGCATTAGGTGGCTGTCACGAGGAAAAATGAGATTTAAAAATTTGAATTTTTGCACTACGTAATGAAGTAAGACTGTTTTTAATGGACTCTAAATTCCGTTTGAAAGATCGATTTGATTATTTCTCCTGGTTTGTCAAGTTGGCATATTTGACAGTTATTTTAAATTTCCCGAATAATACACATTTTCAAAGTCCAAGAAAAAGTAAAAGCCACAATAAATAAAAGTATATTTGCAAGTTATCGACTTAAAAATAATCTTTTTGAATCATATGCAGAATTATTAGATATCTTACAAACTTCTGACGATACAATTTTCCTTGATATTATTGAACAATTTGTTGTGCACCTGAAGCACTTCAAAGAAAGTTTCAGGCTTTATTTTCCTCTCTTGAAGTTAGAAACAGAGGGTATGAGGGATCCATTTTATTTCCAAGAAATTTGTGAAATCAAAACCTTGACATTTTTAGAGCAGGAACAACATTCGGAATTACCATGCGATGAGTGCATGAAAATTGCTTTACATTGCCTTTCCAAATTTTTGGTTGTGTGTGAAAAATACCTCTGCAGAACTAGCAGAAAAAGGTACCAAGCAATTACTTCCCTTCTGTGCCACATATTTGTGTGAAAATAATTTTTCCAATCTTGTGCACATGAGAAATAAATGTAGACATCACATCGATGTTGAACTAGACTTACGGAAACATGTTTTAAACATTGAACCAAATATTTCACATCTCGTAGAAATTAAGCAACAGCATCCTTCTCATAGCAAATAGTATTATGTATATTTTAACTGTCTTAAAATATGTGTTATAATTATTTTTCTACTTATAATGGCAGTTTATTTTTTCCAACACTGTAAACTAAACATTGAATATGTGTAATGAAAAATAAGTAAGTATATGCATTAAAATAATTTCTTATTTTATATTACATAAAATATTTTTGGGGGTCCCTGAAATGTATTCCACATCAAAGGGGGTCCACGATATCCCAAAGTTTAAGAACCACTGTTTTAAAGTACCAGATGTCCTAAAATGAACGGATTGATTTTAAAATTAAATAACTTGCAAATGGTGACAGATATTAAAGGGAATTCTTGCAGGACAGTAATGTACAATGTGGAGTTTTTTTTTTACTGTGATTCCTGGTTTTAATTTCAAATAGCAGCAATAGATAGGTGCTCAACTGAGGCCAAAACTGAAATCACCCAGCATTAATGTGAAGGAAGGAGGTTAAATATATGGAGTAGGTCTCATTCACCAATACAACCTTTTTCTTAGGGCCTGATTCTGAACTTAGTCGGTATGATTTCGATATTGTAGGAGTCAGAGTAACAATAGAGAAATGTTTCCACGGAAACGACTTCTTTGAAATCGAAATGTATAACAACAACATTCAAATTTTTTTTTTTTTTTTTTTTTTTTTCTAAACTTTGTATTGGCAAATGACACCCACTCCATATATTTAACCTCTTTCCTTTGCATCAATGCTGGGTGATTTCAGTTTTGGTCTTGACTGGATGTCTCGCAGTGCCATCTATTGCTGGCAATTCAAACTAAAATCAGGAATCACAGTAGTAAAAAAAAAAAAAAAAAAAAAACTCCTGACATCATACATTATTCTCCTAAAAGAATTTTTTAAGTATCTGTCACCGTTTACAAGTTATTGAATTTTAAAATCAGTCAGTCTATTTTAGGACACCCAGTATTACTAATTATGCAACCACATTCATTGTATTATATGTTAAAATTTGGAAAAAAAAGAAAAATGTTTCTTACGATAAGTCTAAGGGCAAAATGAGTATCTTGATCAGCTCCACTTGTAGCAATTGCAGATTTCATTTGTCCATTGGGCAAGACAGCAACGTATCTCCCTCTTTCTGCAACGCTCTCTATAGTAACAAACTGATTCTGCATTAACACCTCCCTCACTTTAAACCTACATTCGGGAGTTGGAAGACCACCAGATCCCTTAAAAAACATTAAAAACTTAACTAAGAAAAAATGCAACACAAATGGCAAGCACAAGCTGAGAATACTTTTATACATATAACAAGTTGGAAATTGTACTTTAAACGTGACATATGAGGTGCATTTGATTCACGCCATAACTAGTTTTACAACATAAAAAATTAATCGTTAACATTTGTGTTTGTTTATATTTAGAAACAATCTAAATCATTAACTGAACTATTGAATAGAGGAAGTGCAATCTCTTCTAATTATAAACATCCAATTCTATTCCGCCCACACAACTGATTACATGATTACTTGCAATAGTAATAACTGTACTTCCCATGCACCAAAACTTTCCAAGGTTTTTCCAATTAATTTACTTTATTTGTGTTTTTCCTAAGTGAAAGAAAATGTAGAAGGACATTCCTCCCTCTTAGACTCAGACTTGAATTCGCAACTGGACAGAGTAGAAATCCACTTACAATCACACAGAGACTTATGCTGTCTCTCACCCGCACCAGAAATACCATCTGTTTATGTTCTGGATTATTTTATACTCTTTGAAAGAGTATCTGTTCATCTTGCAACTACCGTTTGTGTACACAATTATCAAATTAAATAGATGTCGTGCATGTGGATGTGACACATCTTATTTCTTGACTACACATTTAGACACGTGGATATGAACCCCAACATTCATTTCAGTGAAATAAATTATATTGTCTGCTATGAGCAAAATGATAATGCCTTTTTTTTTTCTTATTACGTATACCGTGTGTAAAGATGTGAATTTTTTTTTTTTTCGACAGCAGACAGAGCTGTAAAATTCACCATAGAGATCTTCTTTTGCGAATGATTACCTCTATGGTTTAATATTTCTATGATTCACAATAAATGAATCTTTTGTTTATTTACTTGAATGGATTGAGATATTTGGCAGTTAACCTAATTTTCACTAAAGTTATCTCAGAATCTATACATTTTTTAATGTAACTCATCTCTCAAGCAAACCATTTTTTTTTTAACAATCTTTCTAAAAATGCAACTTTTATGCAATTTTATTCGAAAAAAAAAAAAAAAAAAAGAATAAAAATTGCTGCTTGGCATATGAAAAAAAAAGAAGTGATTAGACCGTATTTGTTGTCCTCAGTCACATGACTTGCGCTTTTTTTTATGTAGATTACGTATGATAGGACTTAATAGAATAAAGAAAACTTTTATTAATATCTTTTTAAGTTTTGATTTGATTTTCATAAAACTTGAAATGACTCGACAAAATTCTGCAACGATTATATATATTAAATTTCAACCCATTTTGTTGGGTAGTTTTTACGCTGTTATTTGCGGACAGACCAGACGACGACTATAGGTGCTACGTATTTACAGTCAAAGCACCTTATAACGAAATCGAAAGTGCTCCAAAGATTTGCTCGTTATAACGTGCTTTCGTTAAAACGTTATAACGAATTATTTCGTTAAAACATTAGGACGAATTATTTTGTTATACAGTAAGGACTCCAATTATTCGGACTAATGTGGTCTGAACGTAATCTGAGTATGCAGCAGCAGTGTTGAATTCAGGGGGACATTCCCCCCGGAGCATTGAAATGTCCCCCCCCCCCGGAAGATTTGAGATTGTATGCTTTTAATGGTAAAAAAGTGCAATTTCCCTCCCGGAACTCTACAATGTCCCCCCCCCCCCCCCCCCCCATAGCCACAGAAATCCCTCCCGGAGAAAAGTGTCTGAATTCAACACTGATGCAGCAGTCCGGATAATGAAGACAGTCATAAAAAAGGGCAATTTATTACATAAAGATATCCCATAAAATTGCTTTTGCTTAATTTAAAAAAAAACTGGGTCTTATGTATTCATATTAAAAAATTAAAGTCTTCGTAGGAAGGATCACATTTACTAAAAAATGTGAAAAGAAGAAACGCGTTAAATTAAAAAGTAATTTCAAGATAATTATATTTTTACAAATATATATATGTACAAATCATATCATAAAATTAAAATTTTGTGATTATAGATCTGGATGACTGGATTTCAGATAATTAGAGATTTGTTGTATTATTTTAACGGTATATATATATATATACATACATATATATATATACACACACATACAATATCTATGCTACACATGAAAAAACCGGGCAAATTTAAATCTAAAAAAATATTATTGATTTAATTCTCTTAAATTGTAGGTTTACATACCTATATAGGTTTGAAAAATGAAGTTATCAAGCTCTGCTTTCTTTTCTTAACACATTATCTAATATTGTACGCTCTATTTTGTCAACATACATGGTAATTTCGTTCGTTAACAAGTTTTCATTATGCATGTGACACACAATTTTCTGTAAATACTCGAGTGCATCAGATGGTAAAAGTTTCTCGCCAGCTTCTATAAATTCTTCTTCCTCAAAGACATTGCCATCGGATGACTCATTTTCTGCACTTTTTTTAACGATATTCTCTTCATTGAACTCTTCATTTGCTATTATGTGTTCATCAACGTTAACGTATTGATCAAAGTTAAAGTCGGAAGTCGGGTTGAAGGACGATATCAGTTTATCTGCATCTTCCAATTCAGGTAAAGAAACAGTTTCATTACTATTTGAAGGTGATGGGAATATTCCCGAAACTGAAAAAGCGTTAATAATAGTTTCTTTCGAAACATCGCACCAAGCGTTATTTATCATATAAATTGCTTTCAGCACGTCTATTTTTGTTTCTTTCTTGTCATCGGAATTCACGATTATTTTTTTCACAAGCACCTTCCGGTATTTAGTTTTAAACGAATGAATAATTCCTTGGTCTAGTGGTTGTATTTTGGATGTAGTGTTAGGTGGCAAAAAAAGTAATTTTATACATTTAAGACGAACAGAACTCACATGCGAGGATACATTGTCTAAAATAAGCAGAACTTTTCTTTTGGCTTTTTGCATCTCTTTGTCAAAATCTAAAATCCATTCTTCAAAAAGACATTTTGTCATCAAGGCTTTGCAGTTATGCCTGAACAGTACAGGCAAAGCTTTCATTACGTCTTTTGGGATACATCGTGGATTCTTTGCTTTTCCAATGACAAGAGGTTTTCGCTTTTCAGAGCCGTCGGCATTGCAGCATAATGCTAATGAAATTCGATCTTTGCTCCTTTTCCCATCGTGGCAAGTCTCTTTTTTTAAAGTTAGAGTTTTATCAGGCATCAAACGAAAAAATAATCCAGTTTCATCCATGTTAAATACATCTTTTCGATCGTAATCTTCAAATATTTTAGAGTTTTCGTTCTTCCATTCTTCAATTTTTTCTTCTGAAACAGAAGCTGCTTCTCCACATAATTTTTTACACACAATTTCATATCTTTTTTTTAATTTACTCAGCCAACCATCACTTACATGAAAGTCTTTATATCCAAGTTTTTCGGCAAATGCGTTTGCTTTTTCTTGCAAAATACTTCCACTAATAGGGATGTTTTTGGATCTTGCATCTTTAAACCAAGAAATTAATACTTCCTCCACATCTGCATATTTCGCTGTGCGTATACGTTTAAACGATGAGGAAATTGCACCCTTTTCGAAAATTTTAAGAATTTTTTCTCGATCTTTCAATATTGTACTAAGAGTGCTACTTGGAATCGCAAATTTTTTTGCTACATCACTTTTTTTTAAATTATTGTCGACGCATTTTATAATTTCCACTCTCTCTTCTAAACTCAAACATTTTCTTTTGCCAGACATAGCCAGCGTACAAAGAGTTTTAAAAATTAACACATGATAAATTCACAGGAAAAGCAAATGTCAATGAAATCAGTCATTGAATAAAAAATAACAATACAATTCAGATAAACTGTCGCCTCTCTGTCTGTCTTAAAACACTGCCCCTCCCTCAAACCTCTCTTGGAAGTATTGAAAATATGTGATTGGCCGTAGAGAAAAATGTTGAATGTTATGTCATGGAAAGAAAGGTGGTATTTAAGAAATAATGTTTTTAAATCCTATTTCCCGCGTTAAGTTAAAAAAAAAAAAAATGAAAAATTCGCTATATTATTTTTATTTTACTTTTCATGCTCGAATTGCTTTCGTTATATCGTGCTTTTCGCTATAAATATTTCGTAATATCGTTTCGAATTCAGTATTCTTTAACACACAGACCAACTAAATGGTTATGAGCATTTCGTTATATCGTATTTCGTTATAAAGTGCTTCAACTGTATATAATTACGAATGCTGACTAATAACACATGACACACACAGAATAAATAATGCTAATTAACCTAATGTACCAACTGCTGTACTAGGGTTGCCAGATTATGCATTTTTCCAATAAATTTTACATTTTTGTGTCTTATTGTACATTGTGCATGTAAACCATTCACATATGGCGATTTCTTGTTTTTTATTATCATATCATTTATCTTAAAAAATTTATTATGTATAGTTATCCAAATTCAAAAACATCAGACTGACACCTTTTTGTGCCATAATTGTGCAGTACTTCACTCAGATGATGACATGAACTAAGACTACTTTCATTTTATTGTCATGCTGTTATCTAAACTTGATATTATTGTAAACTAAAAGTATCTCCATCTTAAAATTTTTAATTTAGTCTATTTCTATCTTAAATTTTGATGTTTCATTTATTTTATTATCTTGCTTAAAATTAAAATAGATGTATTTCTTTTTGTAGGCCATTCTATTGTAAAAAATGTTCATGACCATTAATGATTTTTAGTACATTTTGACTTGTTTCTGTTGTTAGAAATTAATATTTGATTCACAATGGGAAGAATGACTGAAAATTTTTGTTTGCTTGATCAATGTTTACATACAATAGACACAGCAAAAGGAAGATTTTGGGGTTAAAACTAGGGATGCATTGAATATTCGGTATTCGGCCATATTACCGAATATTTGGTTAGGTCAAATATCAAACTATTAGGCCTGCCGAATATTCCGTTTGCCAGAATATCGAAATATTCGGCCAAACCGAATACTTAAACTTTTAAAAATATATATTTTTAAAATCCCCCAATTTCTACTTTTAACTGTCAATTAAAAAAGATATTCAAAATAATTAGAAATAGAATCATATTTAAATGAAAGAGAATGCTTTTACATCATTTATTTGCTGTTTTAAAAGTGTCACTTAAGAATTAACCATTAATGATGACCTTCATAGGAATTGATGATGTACAAATAAATGCAAGTTATTGAATATTATCTAGCAAATAACCCATTTTTTGCAAACATGTTTCTAAACAAAATGGAAAAA